>JAWDJE010000001.1:499885718-500455718 GCA_035047345.1 Bradypodion ventrale
CAGAATTAATCCTTATTATATATCAAGGTACAAGATTGCTAGGCAAGCTTCTGTCTATTATCTTAGCTCTTATAATTCTGAGGTTCACTCCCCAAGTCAAGGAGGCTGAAGGTTTGCTCAACCAACGGACATCTGATTCAGAGCTCATGGACTGTGATGTTCACAAAAATGCTACTTACTGTACAGCTCTTGGTGACCACACTAATTGCCCCAGTAATTTAATGCACAACAGGAGGACTTCAATTCCCAGAAGGCTAAGTCAGTATATTGGCTGATCAGTGCTTTTGGGAATTGACTTAGGCTTCTGGGAATTGAAGTCCAAAAACCAAAGGCTCTGGAATAGACCATACTGCCAATGACTCAACACCGATTATTATCAGGTGGCCTTTAACTAACCTGACAACCCTGAGGACTAATGGTCTTGGGTGGCGAATTCCACAGGGAAGGGCGAGTGTCCCCAAGTGGATTAAATTCCACTTGAATCCATCATGATGGAGGGCAGCAGCTTCATCCATCATGGATGAAGCTGATGAGGACTTTGTCTGCCGAAAGAGCTCAGGGCCAGACAGTGACTCGTTGAATTGGATCAGTGGAATGGGGGTCACACAGTGATGTGGAAGGCAAATGGAAGGCCACTGCACTATATTGTTCCCAGGACAATCTTCATGGTGGATCACTATGATGATCACCAATATTCGGAATCGGATATGGCACAACAACAACAAGAAGAAATAAGGGATAGCCCAGGCTTTTCTCTCTCTTGTCTTGTTCTGCCCTTGCTCAAAAGCCAGTCATATCTGACTCTAGGGTGCAGTGCTCACCTCTGTTTATAGCCAAAGAGACAGCGCTGTCTGTCTCTGCAAACATTTCCATGGATATGTGGCAGGCATACCTCAACACCTGGAGAGCACAGAATGCTGTTTACCTTCCCACCAAAGTGGTCCCTATTTATCTACTTGCAATTTCTTGCTTTCGAACTACTAGGTTGGCAGGAGCTCGGACGGAGATGGGAACTCACTCCATCATGCAGTACCCGGGAATTGAACTCCGACCTTGCAGTCATCGAGTTCAGCATCTTAACCACTTGAGCCACTGCAGCCCCTTGTTCTGCAGAGGCAGCTTAATGCTATTTGGCAAGAAGCCTCTTTCCCTTTCCTCCCCTGTCCTGCCATCCTGCATCAGCCTGTCAAGCTGCCGAGGACTTTCACAGTGCAAAATAAACTCGCTTTTTGAGCGAGACTGGTGTGGGAGGAGAGGTGTCCATGCTGTTAAGTAAAAGGCAGTTTTATGTTTGTCTCCTCCTACCCTTCCTTCTTCTGATGGGGGAAGGCAAGCCGTCCTCCATAACGATAACGAGCATGAGGTAATTACTGCACTTTAGATAAAGCAGAAGCATCGCTTCCAAACTGATAAGGGGCTTGTTTTTCCTTCACTCCCCATCCCATCTGTCTATCCCACATTGTCCCAGGACAGCGGTTGTGTTGAAGGCCACTTGGTCTTTTTTTAAATCAGCTGTGAGGTGTAGAATGGCATGGGCTAGGGATGTTCTTCTGTAAAAGTGCCATTACTTTAAAAGTAGTTTATTTCAGTGGTTTAGGTATCTGGCTGCAGAGCAAGAAGTTGAGAGTTCGATTCCCCTCTGTGCCTCCAGGGAGAAGAGCCTGCACAGTCCAAGATGCCTCCAGAACCACTTCTGTGTATTTTCTACATGGAAAAGCCTGGAAAGGATGACTTGGCGGCATATGCTGCTGCTGCTGCTGATATGTTTTATTACAGCCTACTTTCTTTCTTTTGTGTCCTGATCAGCCCATCGACTGCCAAAATGAAGCCACTTTCTTCACTTTGTGCAAGTCCTCATCACTGCATGTCTCTGGCAGCAATCGTCAGACCAATAAATGAGACAGATTCTGTTGTTGTTCAGTCGCACAGTTGATTCCAACACACATTCACACCATGTGTTGTAGTCCGCCAGCAGCCCCCACTTGAGCATGTTGGTCTTGCATTTAGTGACTCCAACCTTGCCCAGAGTCATCCAAGTGACATAGGGGAGATTGAGTTGCTCAACGATATCCTCCTTTAATGTTGTTCCTTGTCCAGTGAGCTCCTTCCTCCATCTTCTAATTTGGTTTCGCTCTTGCATGCCCTCAAGAGTGTTTGTTCTTGCCATAAAGCTCTTCATGGATCTGACCCAGTGGACTTGAGGCTCATATCCGTTCAGAGGGTATCGAGGGTCCTTCTCTTGCTTAGTTCTCTCAACCTCTGCATATCAGTGGCTGGGAAACATAAGGATACGATTGTGCTCATGTCTTCTACTAGACTTTCCAGAAGCAACGAGGTAGACATAGTAGTCACCAGACATCTGGGGCACGGAGGCTGCATTAGAGTGCCTAGCTCCTAAAGAGAGCCACATCTTAAGTTAAAATGTAAGAAAATTGTTAACCTACCAATTTAGATCAAAAGTAAATATTTCAGAGTTAAATAAATGGGTAGGAGGGCCACACAGAAAGAACACATGAACATAGGCTGGGGACCCCGAGTTAGACGCTGTGGAACAGAACGCTAGATCAGATGGGGCTTTTGTGATCTAGGTGGGATCTTGCAAAGTTTTTACTTCATCCTACATTTCCCAGGTAGTATAGAACTCATGCCTTTCAGTAACATTTTGCCCTTGGGGTGATTTTGTTGTCTTTGTCTACTCTTGTTTAGTCTTAATTTTTGTTGCCATCTGTAGTTATATATGCTGTTATGCCTGTTCCTTGGGGTGGTGGTGGTGGTGGTTGCTGCCTTATTTTTTCTGGGGCATATCATTAGAAAGGTGCTTACCAGTAGAGAAGCAGTGCAGAAATTAAATGAAATAAAGAAATATTTGTGCCCATATAACAGTGGTGGCGAACCTACGGCACATGTGCCAGAGGTGGCACTCGGGGCTCTTTCTGTGGGCATCCATGCAGTCACCCCAGCACAGAGTTTGCCCTGCCCCTCTGCCTAGCAGCCCACTGGGGGCGCTTCCTCCCTCCCTCCAGCACAGAGTTCACCCCGCCCTTCTGCCCAGCAGCCCAATGGGAGCATTTCCTCCATCTCCCCAGCACAGAGTTCACCCCGCCCTTCTGCCCAGCAGCCCAATGGGAAAGTTTCCATCCTCCCCTGTTGCTGTGTTGGCACATTGTGATAAATAAGTGGGTTTTGGGTTGCAGTTTGGGCACTCAGTCTCTATAACCTGCTAAAGGGACTGTGGTGGCTTAGTGGTTAAGCTGCTGAACTTGATGACTGTAAGGTCGACAGGCCAGCAGTTTGAGACCCGAGTGCTGCATGATGGAGTGAGCTCCTGACATCAGTCCCATCTCCTGCCAACCTTACAGTTCGAAAGCAAGAAATTGCAAGTAGATAAATAGGGATGCCTTCGGTGGGAAGGTAAACATTGTTCCATGCACTCTGGTGTGTAGACATGCCTGCCACATGTCCACGGAAATGTTTGCAGATACAGACAGCGTTGGCTCTTTGGCTATAAGCAGAAATGAGCACTGAACCCTAGAGTTGGATACGACTGGCTTTTGAGCAAAGGTGACCTTTACCGAACTTGCTACCATGTTTTACGAGAGGCACTTCACTCTTTAGAAGGGCAATCCTCTAGTCCATCCTCCCCCTTCCCCCTTTTAGAGACTTTTCCTCATTGTTTATGGCAAGAATTCCCACAGGAAGGAGAAATGAGTGAAATAAAATAACCGAACAGTGTTGAGAACAAAGGCCTGGATTGATTCACAGAATTCATTTTGAGGAACTGGAGGCAATTTATTAGACACATGTAGCAATTATGGTTAAGCCTCTATTTTTGAGATTTCATTACTGTTACTCATAAAAGAGAAGGGAAAGATTATACCCCCTCTTTTGCACATTGCGTATCTTAATCCTGTTCTTTTTGTGCAATTCAAACTTCTTCTGTTACCTAAAGCTCTGCTTGTGGGCTTCCAACTGCCATGTGTTTGGCTACCTTAGGAGATGTGCTACAGGTCTTTTGTTCTTACGATGTCCCTAATCAGTTTGATTGCTTGCAAAAAAACTAACAGATGAAAACCATTTAGAAATTAATATCCAAAGCATACAAAGTGTTCATGCTCCCTGTCTCCTTATATCAAGTACAGTACTGCCTCTGTATGAGGAACATCTTTATGGGTAGTGGAGCTGAGTTGTTGTTAAGCATATTTCAGGAATTTGTCCAACCATTTTCCAAAGATTCTGCATGCTAGTGTGAAGAATTGTGTAAATACGTGCATAGTGAATTTATTTTATCTGAGCAGCATTTGTTATCTGATCAGTATAAATTAAAGATGCAATAATAATATGCTGAAGATCTCTGCAAAAAAGAAGCAAGGATGACAGATCTCTTGAAAGAAGAATCTTTTGGAGATGAAACCTGCATTTTGAGAAGGTGAAGGGAAAGCTCCATTCCAAATTATGAGAAGAAATAAATCATTGGGAGCAGATGGGATACTAGTAGAGGTCTTTAATGCTACAGAGACAGAATTTCAGTTCTAAGAGTATGCTAACTTGTATGGAAGATAGAATAATGGTCCGCAGATTAGAAATGTTTAATATACATTCCAGTTAGCTAGTTAGTTTGAGTTGTGTTATGTTCAATTGGTGGATGCACAACCCTTCAAAATGATGGCGATGTTCAAAGTTGTAGTAACTATAGAACCATTGTATTTTGTTTACTTCAGAATTGATTTTTCCACCAAAATGTCTGGCCAGACAGCCCGTTACGGAGTAGACTGTACAGCCAGCAACTCATTTCAAGTGTTGGGCAGCAGTAAATAACCTGACTTCCTAAAGGGGCCAATGGCTATGGGTGGGTGAGCCCCTTTAGGTGGGGCGATGAGTGGAAGAAAATGCCACTGGAAACCATCATGTTGGGCCCAACGGCAAAATGAGAGGAGGAGGAACTCTGGTTCCCAACAGTCATGGATACAGAAGAGGCCATGCCAGATGGACTGGCTGTGAAGGCATACCTTGATAATATCCTCAGCGCTGGGGGAGTCCATTGCAGTACCGGGGTTAAATCCTGCATGTCTCATTTCAAATGTGCCACAGGAGATGGCTACGGGGTCATAGTGTGTGGGTCACTTCATGACAAACTGGGATCCACCTTAAAAAATAGATAACTTTCCCCATATTGGATCCTTTATCCACACCCAGATCTCCTAAATGAGATTCTAGTAATGCACATGATGCTGTCATTGGTGAAGTTGTGCATGCAAGGCCCAGACATAGGTCAACAATGCATTAGATTCCTCTGGGGCAGGTGAGAAAATTGGTGGAGGAACTTTCAGCCATTTAAGATATGGAGAAGATAATGTAATACTGACAGGAAAAAAACAATGGGTTAAAATGAGTACTAATGGAGGTGAAGGAAGGAAGGAAGAACAAATGCAGAGTTACAGTTGACCATTGAGAAAATGTAGTAATGTCAACAAAAGAATTGCATAACTTTATGGTTGACTATAAGAATTTTTTTAAAAAAAATCCGGTTTGAGATGCTGCTGGAGGTGTGCTTTATGGATATTCTGGAATGGCAGAAAGACAAACGTGAATTCTAGAGTAAATTGGCTCAAGTGATTAAGATGTTGAACTCTCTGACTGGAAGGTCGGAGTTCGATTCCTGGGTGCTGCATGGCAGAGTGAGCTCCCATCTCTGTCCCAGTTCCTGCCAACCTAGAAGTTCAAAAGCAAGAATTGCAAGTAGAGGAATAGGGACCACTTTGGTGTAAAGGTAAACACCGTTCCATGTGCCTGCCACATGCCCACGGAAACGCTTGCAGATGCAGACAGCGCTGGCTTCTTTGGCTATAAACAGAGTTGAGCACTGGACCCTAGAGTTGGATACAACAGGCTTTTGAGCAAAGGTGACCTTTACCTTTACCTATGCTCTCATTTGATTCTTAAATGAGTAAACCAAGGCTATTGTGTGTTTCACATTTCATGAGAAGACAGCACTCCTTGGGGAGGAAAAATCATAGTGTTAAGAAAAATGGAAAGAGGCAAGAAAAATAGAAGACCAATGTAGGAATCGGGGCCGCTAGGACGGCCGTTAGGTCCCGGAGGAGACTGATCAAGGAACGATACGAGGCAATATGGAGCGAGATCAGATCAGTGGTTTATTGGAGGAAAAGTATCTACATTTATAGATCAGAAGGCAAGGCAGGAAAAAACCGTCATCTGACAGAAAATCACATCACCTATTTACTCGGGTTAATGGGGAATCTCTCTTGGGGAAGTTAATTAACGTGGGCAAACATTGACAGGGGAAACACCATTGTCTAGGGCTTAGACCGGGGTAAATATGGCCACTATTTGCACCAGGGATTACGCTAAACTCGGAGATGAGTGTTTGCCTAATATGTAACAGAAGTTAGCGATCTGCTTACTTGGCAGAGCCGTAGGTCAGGTCAGAAGTGGGTGAATCAAACCCTATTATTAATCCACCCCCTTTAATTTCTCTGCCCGCAGAGCCCACGGGCCAGGAGCGTTCTCACTGAAGTGGCCTCTGCGCGGGCCGTTCCATGCCAGTGGGGCATGGGGAATCCACAGACCAACACTCGGCTTAATAAAGGAACCACAGTCTTAACTTTGCAGCCCCTGGTAGAGCTGCTCATGATAAGGTCTTTTGGAGGTCATTAACCCAAAAGCTTTGCCATAGTTGGACTTTACAAGTCAAGAGCAGAAGTGCATTGCATTTTAGATCGCATTGTTGTCTAGCCCTGTCCTATTGAGCTCTGATTCTGTTCTGTGCAGACACTATCCTTCCGAAATATTCATTTTCACATCTTTAGAAATATAACTGCCTCCTGTGGGTGACTGAGCTGGTAAGGAGGATAATGTGGATCAGGGGTGCCCAAACCTTTTGGGCCATGGGCCTGACCACGTCCCCTGGACAGCTGATCGGGCCGGTCATGTGGTTCCTCCCACCTGTTTTACTTCCGCTTTCAAAGGTGGTGTGGGTCGGATAAATTGGTGTTGGGGCCAGATCTGGCCCATGGGCCACAGCTTGGATAAAGCCACCTTGCCTTGTGTTTCTAATTGTCTTGCCTGCCTTTTAAACAATATCCCCCTCTGCTTTTGTCCCAGATGGTCTGGTGGGATGTTGTCAGCTAGAGTCTTGCAGGTGGCAAGGCGATCTCATTATGTCCTGTGTGGATGACTCGGGCGACCAAGTATTTGATAATAGGAAATGACTAATGATGTGGTAGAAATTATGAACCAGGGATTAATAAAACTTGAAAAGGAACAGGCTTGGCTGTTTGATCCTCCGGAGAGGAAGTATGTCTGTGCATTAGCTTTCCCCCCTCAGGTGGTGTTCCTTATTAGTCTCATCCGACTTGGGAAAGAGCGGGGGAGGGATTACAAAGTTGGAGATCTTTGGTTTCAAAATGTAAGAGAGCAAGAAAGTAAATGTCTGGGCCTTGTATGCACAACTACACCAATGATAGCATCATGCGCACTTCTAGAATCTCCTTTAGGAGATCTGGGTGTGGGTAAAGGATCCGATATGGGAAAAGTTATCTTTTTTTGACTACTAGAAAACACTAATCAGCGTGGACAATGGAGTTGCAATCCAAGTTCATGATCGTGTTGGAACTGCTGGAAGCAATTAGGAGATTGTGTGAGAAGGGGTGCCCAAATGTTTTGAGCTGTGGGCCGGTCACATGGTTCAGTGGGCCAGTCACGTTGTTCCTCCCACTGGAAGTGGAAGTAAAACACGCCTTGTAATCTGTTTTGTAACAGGATGAGATAGATTTTTAGGCTGCCATTTTCTCTGCTTCAAGTTTAAGTGTAAGAAGTGGGTGCTGTCCTTTGGAGTGATCATTACATGCTCAGCTCATTGCAACAAATCATGTGATGGACAGCCTACCAATGGTGAAAACCATCTATGCAATTGCCCTTCTGCGGGTTCCGCGAGCGCAATTGGCATAAAACGGCCCCTGGCAGAGGTTACACCGGTCGAAGAAGGTTCCTGGTCACTGGCCCCTGCCAGTAAGGAAATTGGGGAGCAGATTAATAATCATAGGGTTGATTCACCCACATCTGACCTGACCGACAGTTCTGCTGAGGGAAGCGAGATCGCTAACTCCTGTTAGCGATTAGGCAATTACTCACTCACAGATGAGCCCAAGCTCTAGTGCAAATAGTGGCCATGTTTACCCTGGTGTAAGCCACGAACAATGGATTTCCCCTGTCAGTGTTTGCCCTAGTTAATTAACTTCCCCAAGAAAGAGTCCCCATTAACCCGGGTAAATGGGTGATGTGATTTTCTGTCAGATGACGATTCTATCACACGTTGCCTTCTGATCCTATATATGATGATGCTTTTCCCTCAATAAACCACTGGTCTTCGCTCCATCTTGTCTCGTGTCGTTCCTTTGACCAGTCTCCTTCGGGACCCTAAGGGCCGCTTCACGGCCCCAATCCAACATCTGGTGACCCCGACGTGATTCTACTCGTGAGTAAGCGATCTACGCGGTCCGGTTCTACGCTAGAACCGTGTCCGACTCGTCCCGGAGGGCAGCGCGGCAGCTCTGGTCGGAAAGCCATCCGGCCAGGGTGACAGCTACGCGGCGAGGCATTCCAGAGATTCCTCCTACGGCTTGCATCGCGGAAACGCGTTCCGCCCAGGGGCAGGCTGTGAAACCCTGATACCAGCGCAGAGGCCACCGAAGGCCCATGGCAGCAGTCCACGCTCCGAGCGCCATCCCAGAGATTCGTCACGCTGAGACCTATTGCCTAAAAAGACGCGTCGAACTCGTCCCGAGAAGAAGCCCTTCGAAGGACCCGGCAGGTAATATGGGGACTTGTCCTCAGCGGCAATGTCCATCCGCTAACCAGAGAATTCACTTAATGGAATTCATGGCCCTGGCCAGGATTTTTAAATTATGTCTTCACAGCGGGAAGTTAGCGGAACTCTTAGCGTACCTGGAGGCCAATTGTCCGCTTTATCCAGAAGCAGCCATACTTGACCTCACACTTTGGGATCGGATAGGAGCCTGCATTCGGCAAGCACCAAAAACTCCAGACAGCATAATTGGCACATGGAGCAAATGTAGGAAGCTCTTAGCGGAGGATGACCCAGTCCAGATAGAGGCCCAGGAACCCCCAGCGCAGGCAGAGCCATCAGCCCCAACGGCTCTCTATCCGTCACTCCAGCTCAAGCAGAGTAGTGTAGGGAGCTTTCCCGCGGTGACAGCTGCAGACGTCACCGACGGAATGCGTAAGATGGGAAGCACTGGCGCTTCACTGACAGTTACGGGTTCCCTAGCTACCAAGAGCGCGGTTCAGCGCATGGCTGAGGAAGAAATCAGCAAGGGGGAATTGCCGGCAGAAGATCTAGCTGAGCTTAGGCAGTTATGCCCAGTTCGCGTAGAGGTAGATGCCCTCACGGGCCAGCAGCAAGCAATTCATTCGCCAGTTCCGTATAAGCTACTCATGGCCATACGGAAAGCCATCACAGAGACAGGACTCCAGAGCCGATTCACTAGGGGCACGCTTCAGCAAGTGTGCGAGACCATGATGCTCATTCCGTACGACTGGAAAGCCGTCATGCGAATGATGCTCAACCCCAGCCAGTATCTGCTATGGGACAGCGAGTATCGTCTCGAAGCGCAGGCAAGGGCCGCCAGGATGGGCGGAGCGGTAATCCCTGGTTCAGGTCCGTTCGAATCCGTTGATGCGCAAGTCGCCTTGCCGCTCGCCACACTTCACATGGCAGCGGAGACAGCCTTCAAGGCTTATCTCAAGGTCCCAGCAGCTGGCAAAGCAGCCAAAAATTACACAGCGGTCAAACAGGGATCCCAGGAGTCCTACATGGACTTTATCAATCGGTTAGAAGAAGCGATCAGTAGACAGATCGATAATGAGCAAGCCCAGCAAGAGCTCATGATGAAATTGGCCAAAGACAATGCCAATCTCGACTGCCGTAAGATCTTGCAGTCCCTGGGAAATCGTCCCGACCTGACTCTCACAGATATGATTAGGGCATGCGCCGACGTTGGCACAGATTCCTACAAAATGGGTCTGTTGGCAGCGGCGGTGCAAGGAGGCAGGAGATTCCGGCCCAAGGGAGCATGTCACAATTGTGGCAAGATCGGTCACTTTGCTAAGGAATGCCGATCCAAAAGCAGCGGCCAGCGCACCGGCCGTTCCAAGGCTCCAACCACCCCATGTCCAAAATGCAATAAGGGCCTTCACTGGGCCAGGAATTGTCCGAATTCGGGAAACCGGAACGCGGGCACGTCTCTGGCCCCGGTCCAAACAGAGGCTTCCCTCGCTCTGGGCGCGCCAGAGCTGGATTAGATTCCAATCACATTCCAGGCATTGCGAAGGTGCAGGCCAGCCCCAAGGGTAGTACAGGGCTAGAATTGACTTGCCAGGCAGACGTCACATGCGACTTGCCAGGCACGGTCTATCTGGTGGACTCCCAGTACATGGGCCCCCTACCCAAAGGCTTCATAGGCTTAGTTTTGCCTCGTAGTGTCGCAGGAGCACGCGGAATTCTTGTAATTCCGGGAGTCATTGACTCCAATTTTTCGGGTGTTCTCCAAGTTCAACTCTGGACGCACCTACCCCAGACCATTCACAAAGGAGACACATTAGCGCAACTGATTATGGTTCCTTGTAACTCGCCAGCAGATTGCCAGGGAAGGCTCAGGGGCAGCTCCGAGTTCGGGTCAGAAGACCGCTCGAGCGCAAGTGAGGCAGTGCAAGGATACCAGGTCTTAGCGACAGTGGAGACCAACATAGAATGGAAACAGCGACCAGTTATTGAGGTATTTTTGAATAAAAAATCATTCTCAGGGTTGCTGGATACCGGAGCTGACGTCAGCGTTATCAGCCGAAGTCAGTGGCCGAAGGAATGGGCTATTGAGCCAGTCTCCGATGTGTGGGGGGTAGGCGGCATCCAAGAAGCGTTTAGAAGCCGGGATTGGGTGGAAGTCACAATCCCTAAGGCTGACGGCACGGCGGTCATTCGGCCGCACATTCTGGACGTGCACATCAACCTTTGGGGGCAAGACAATTTACAGCAATACCGAGCCACTCTTACCTTTGGGTAATGGCTCTACCACTTAAATGGCTTACCAACACGCCAGTCTGGGTAGAACAATGGCCGGTAGTGGGAGAGAAGTTAGTTGCCCTTAAGCAACTGGTTAAAGAACAGCTAGACGCAGGACACATAGAGCAGTCCACTAGTCCTTGGAATTCACCCATTTTTGTCATCAAGAAAAAGTCGGGGAAGTGGCGACTCCTCCACGATTTCAGAGAGATCAATAAGTGCATACAGCCAATGGGTCTGCTCCAATGCGGCATCCTGAATCCGAATATGATTCCCGAGGGTTGGGAGATCCTGGTCGTAGATCTTAAGGATTGTTTTTATACCATTCCCCTAGATCCGAGGGACCGGGAAAAGTTCGCCTTCACGGTGCCGGTTGTGAACCACAGTGAGCCCACGCAGCGTTACGCGTGGAAGTATTTGCCACAGGGGATGCTCAATTCGCCCACCCTGTGCCAAATTTATGTTCACAATGCACTGGCAAAGTTTCGAAACTTTCATCCCACAGCTTTAGTATGCCATTTCATGGACGATATCTTGGTCGCAGCGCCGCAACTCGGCAGCGAAATGTTTACAGACCTCCAGGCCAGCCTGGGGGAAAAAGGGTTACTCATTGCCCCGGAGAAAGTGCAGAGAACCGAGCCCTTCTCATACTTGGGTCATCGGCTTCTCCGCTCTTTCGCAGCACCAGTTTTGCCCCAGATCAACTTAAAGGACTCAGTCACCTTGGTAGAATTGCAGCAGGTTTTAGGTGACATTAATTGGGCCAGACCGTATTTCAGATTGGATACGGATCTTCTAAAGCCGCTCTTCTCGCTGCTAACGCTAGGTAAGCAACCGGCAGACCGGATACGAATTTCTCGAGAGGCACGCTTGACTCTCGAGAAAGTCAACCAAATTCTCAGCCAAAGGTGGGTGGACAGGATTACTCAGGGGCCATATGCCCCGATCCTGAACTTGTACATCGTTCGGGCCGGATCCATGTTCACCGGAGCCCTAGGAGTGGACTCCGAGAAAGGGGTGAGTATCGTGGAATGGGTGTATTTGCCGAACACCTCTTCCCGAAACATCGTTCCTCCCCAAGAGTTGGTCTCCGCGGTGGTCTACCGCGGAAGGCTGAGAGCAAGGGACATTTCAGGGCACGACTTAGCAAAAATCATGATCCCATTCACCAAGGAGCAAGTTCAGCAGCTGATGCAGCTCGGTGACTCGCTTCCAATCGCCTTGGAGGGATTCACCGGATGCCTGGCATACCACTTGCCAAAGGACCCCAGACTTGTCTCGCTTCAAACGCAGACAATCACCTTGTATGAATTGATCTCGCTGGTTCCACTTCAGGGGGCCAGAACAGTTTTTACGGATGGGGGTCGCACATATGGTGTCTTGACTTGGCAGGAGGGCCAGGCTTGGCGCACGCTTCTAACTCTTCCACAGAAGTCCGCACAGCGGGCAGAGTTGGCAGCGGTGAACCTTGCTTTGCGCACCTTCGCCAAAGAGCGCCTCAACATCATTACTGACAGTCAGTATGTTAGGAATTTGCTTCACAGTCTACCGGGAGCATACATCACTCCCGCGATAGACAAAAATTTGCTGAGTTTGTTCCTCACAGCTCAATTTCACTTGCGAAACCGCACAGAAGCGCTCTATATTGCCCACATCCGAAGTCACCAGGACCTACCGGGTCCGATTTCCGCGGGCAATAGCAGAGCGGATGCGGCCGCAAAGGAAATTCAGCAACAATCAGTGTTAGGTGTTTTCACTACTCGAATTCAGAGTCATGCATTCTTCCATCAGAATGCCAAAGCACTCACCAGACAGTTTAATCTGCCACTTTCTTAAGCCCAGGGCATAGTTCGCTCTTGTCAGCATTGTGCAGGGGCACCGGGGGGCCCCTCATGGGGGGTCAACCCACGAGGGACAGAGGCTAACCAGGTGTGGCAAATGGATGTCACCCATGTTCCGCAGTTTGGCAGATGGCGGTACATGCATGTTTGCATTGATACCTTTTCACAATTCATCTGGGCAACGGCACAAAAGGGGGAGACAGCTTCCCACATGGAGCAGCATCTCCTTTCCTGCTTCGCGGCGATGGGCAAACCACGGCACGTGAAAACCGATAACGCCCGGTCCTACAGCTCCAGGCAGTTAGCCAACTTCATGGCCACCTGGGATATCAAGCATACCTTTGGCGTTCCTTACAATCCGCAGGGGCAAGTGATTGTGGAATGAGTCAATCAGACGCTCAAGTCCTACATTGACAAACAAATGGAAAGGGGGGAGCCACCAGCCCTCCCCAAGTCACAGGGTCAGGCACAGCATTGTCTGAACAAGGTGTTGTTCACGTACAATCACCTTAATGTTTTTTCCGATTGCACGCCGCAGGAGAAACACTTCCGCCGCTCGGAAGCTCTCCCGCGGCCGCTGGTTCGTTACCGGGTGCCACCGGACCCTTCGTGGAGGGGCCCGGCGCCACTCGTAACCTGGGGAAGAGGGTATGCTGCAGTTATGTCTCCTACAGGTGTCATCTGGATTCCAGCCCGGTGCGTTAAGCCTCACTTGGAACCACATGGCGTGGACCCAGGCCGACCCGAGTCCGATCCCAGAGATGGAGGACCTCACCCTGACCGAGAGGACCCGACGGAAGAAGCGGTGACAGCAGACGGAGCCAAAGGTCACCTGGGGGATGGTCAAGACCCTTTGCCGTGAGGCCGAGGACGTCGTCCGGCGCGAGGACTGGGAGCCAACGCCGGAGAACATTGTGTCTGCAGTTTTTTCCCTGATTACCGCCAACACCATGGCAGTCACCATCATCCTGACCCTCTCCCTACTGGCGGGGGGAGGCGTCCAGGCAGCATCACTGAAGGCCACCGATCTGATGCCAGGCGGAGACCTCTCTGCCCGGATGCACTACAACCTATGGGAAAGGTTGGCGGGTCTCGTCAACCAGTCCGATTTTTGCCTGAAGCAGGACATCGGTTCTGCCTCAATTCTGAGCACCTGTCTCATCCCAGTGTGCCACACTCCAGACGCGCACACCAGGGATGGCGACTGGCTGGTGAAGCGGATTTTCGGTCCATTTCTCCCAACAAGTTTCTCAGCATACGCTCGCTGGGGAATGCAGCTGACCATGACTTTGCTGGCTGATGCAGCCACTCTCCACACCCCTCGAGTGGCGGTCAGCCCGAACTCTACCTGTGCCCGAATGACCGGCTGCTCCGCAGTCGGCCGGAGTCAGCGCCGCTGCCTCGACGCTGGCAGCGGCAACTGGACTTGTAACAACCCAGAGACACTTGGTTCTATGTATGGCTCATGTTACCCTACCTTCGAGTTGGTTCTTTACATGCAATCAGTACACTTGGAATTACATCCCCGCAAATGTATCAGATTCCATATGTTGTATCAGTCACTTGACATTGTTACTCCCCACTAGGGATATGATCGTTCCAAGCACAAATGTTTCCTCACCCATACGGTGCACTCGCACCACCCAGTTAGACAGCTCTTGTGATAGCAACATTAGGGTTTTGAGTCCAGCTGAGTACGTCTTGTTGGCAGTCAGCATACTTGGCGTGCCAGGCTTAGCCGTCGGCAACGCTCAGAGAATTGGTCAATTGGCTTGCGGATTAGCAAAGGCCATTAACCATACCTCCTCAGCAATAGCGCTGCTCAACCAGGAGCAGGCAGAGCTTCGCCATGCCATCCTAGACAATCGAGCAGCGATAGACTACCTTCTGTTGTTACATCATTTGGGTTGCGAATCTGTTCACAGCATGTGTTGCTTTAATCTCACAGACAACACCTGTAAGGTACAGAGCCAGCTCACAGACCTCCACACCCTAGTCAAGAACATCAAGGAGGATTCTTCATGGGGGTGGTGGGATTTATTGTGGTCGTGGCTCCCATGGGGGTGGCTCCAGACAACGCTCAAAGTGATTGTGGGAGTGATTATACTGAGCATAGCAGGATGTTGTTTCATGCAATGTATTCCCTCACTGCTATCGAGATGTCCCCCGTGGGGGGAGCCCCGAAACGTCATTCCCACACACCAGCTGATGCCCCTCTTGCGCAGGGCCGTCTGTCAGGTCCAAAGATAACAGAAAAAGGGCAGATGCGGGTTCCGCGAGCGCAATTGGCATAAAACGGCCCCTGGCAGAGGTTACACCGGTCGAAGAAGGTTCCTGGTTACTGGCCCCTGCCAGTAAGGAAATTGGGGAGCGGATTAATAATCATAGGGTTGATTCACCCACATCTGACCTGACCGACAGTTCTGCTGAGGGAAGCGAGATCGCTAACTCCTGTTAACGATTAGGCAATTACTCACTCACAGATGAGCCCAAGCTCTAGTGCAAATAGTGGCCATGTTTACCCTGGTGTAAACCACGAACAATGGATTTCCCCTGTCAGTGTTTGCCCTAGTTAATTAACTTCCCCAAGAAAGAGTCCCCATTAACCCGGGTAAATGGGTGATGTGATTTTCTGTCTGATGACAATTCTATCACACGTTGCCTTCTGATCCTATATATGATGATGCTTTTCCCTCAATAAACCACTGGTCTTCGCTCCATCTTGTCTCGTGTCGTTCCTTTGACCAGTCTCCTCCGGGACCCTAAGGGCCGCTTCACGGCCCCAATCCAACACCCTTCCTTGCATGGTTTTCAGAACAGGATTCTCTTTCCCTTCCCCTCCAAAGATAATTTATCCAATCTCTTTGAAAATGCAGAGAAATACACTTAGGATAGGTAAGGTGGTAGAAGTCCTAGTTCTAGCTGACTAAGGACACATTCATATGAGTGTTAGATCTGTTCTCCAATGGGTTTTGGGGGCAAGCCTTCCACTTTTTAAAATAGCATCTAGACACATTGGACACCTGTCCATGTAACTAGAGCCTACTAGTATAGATAAAGGTAAAAGTTACCCTTGCTCAAAAGCCAGTCGTATCTGACTCTAGGGTTCAGTGTTCATCTCTGTTTACAGCCAAAGAGCCTGCGCTGTCTGCATCTGCAGATGTTTCTGTGGACATGTGGCAGGCAGGCCTAGACACTGGAGTACACGGAACACTGTTTACCTTCCCTCCAAAGTGGTCCCTATTTATCTACTTGCAATTTCTTGCTTTTGAGCTGCTAGGTTGCCAGCAGCTGGGACAGAGATGGGAGCTCACTCCGTTGTGCAGTACTTGGGTCTCGAACTCTGACCTTCCAGTCTTCAAATTTGGCATCTTAACCTTTAAGCCACTGCAGTCCCTACTAGTATATCTGTATGTAATAAAAACCGTAGTTTGCATGGGGGGAAAATCCTAGGCTCAGTGCCTGGCAACTCTAGTTTGAAAGTTGATGCTAGTAGGTGGTGTCAGAAATAACGAAGAGCTGTTGCTAGAGAGGAAACATATTTGGCTAGATGGACCACAACTAGACCTTTTGGACTTCACTCCCCAGACTCCATAACCCCTGCTTAAACAGAAGGTCTGAGATGTTGTAAAAGCAACTGCTAGAGCAGGGATTCTCAACCTGTGGCTGTTGTGTTCTAATAGTGTAACCTTCTACATGTGATAACAATGTATCTTAACCAATGTAACCTTGCCTACGGGTAACAATGTATCCTTCAGCTGTATCACTATAAACCCTGTAATAGGACGCGAGCTAATGACCACCAGCTGGCAGCAGCGAGCGTCCAAGCTCTCTTGGTCCAAACTCATCAAAGAGCCACAGCGCGGGAAGTTTCCCGCCACTACCTACACCTGGACAAGAAGGGCGTGACCAGCAATGACGTCACGCAGACAGTAGCCAATGGGCTATCGTAGAGCCACTTTCGAATGTGTTACTACTGTATATAAAGAGCTATTGATCCGCCATTACCTCATGTTCCCTCTGACCACCATGCAATAAACCTGAGTTAAACCAGCCCGTGGCTGTGTCCTGTGTCTTGGTTCTCATACACCAAATTGGCGACGAAGGTGGGATGATGGATCCCCAAGGAGCCAGGGCACAGAGCGGGTTCAACATCACCACACCGCAAGACTGGGAGCTTTTTGAGATGGACTTCCAGGCGGCACTGGTGGAACTCAAAGTCAAAGAGGACGACGAGGAAAGGAAGAGGGCCATCCTCACCCGCATGCTTGGGATAGAAACCAAGCGAACGCTGGTGGGCATTATTGCACCGAAGAAGATGAGTGATTTCAAAGCCGATGACATCATGAGGCTGCTGCGTGAGCGTTTCCGACCCTCGAGGGCAATGTTTCCCGCTCGGAGCGCGTTTTGGAGGCAAGTCCAAGCGCCGGACGAGTCGGTCGAGGCCTTCGTAACAGCCATGAGAATAGCCGCCGCCCCCTGCAGATGGGACAACCTAGAAATGGCCCTCAGGGACGGAGTTCTGTGTGGCCTGAAGGACAAGGAAGTGCAGCGCAGCCTGATGAACAAGGAGCCACCTCCCACGCTGACAGAGGTTGTAGAGGCCGCGGAAGCCGCGGAATCCACGAATGCGGGAGTAGACGAAATGCACCAGTGGCGTGAGTGGCGTCCTAGGGCCGGCAAAGCGGAGAATTCGGTGCACGGAAAGTCCGGACAGTCGGTGCACGCGACCCGGCGGACCTCGAAGTCGTCTACGGATGGCAGCGACGGCGAGGAGGTCCAGAAGGTACGAAAAGGAGGGCGCCGCTGCGATGGTTGCGGAGCAGCCCATGAGCGCGCGAGGTGCCCATTCAGAAAAACTGAATGCTACAACTGCGGCCGTCGGGGGCACATCGCCAAGGCGTGCAGGAAGCGGAAAGAGGGCCGGAGGCATTCACAAGACCGTTCGGCCAGACCGGACCGTCCAGCGAGGTCCAAAGATGGCGCCCGGACCACGAGGAAGCAGGACGGCGTGGGCCGCGTCTCGGACGACAGCGAGGACGACGCTCCCGTGTTCAGCGTGTCCGCGGGACAGCCCCATTACTTCGTTGAGGACAGGAAGCCAGGGAACAAAGAGAAGGTAGCAAACCCGGGGAAAGGCAGCCCGCACCGAGACCCCAGCGTGTGCGACATAAGCCATCTTGGCTGAGAGACTTCGTCTCATCCTAGGGGGGAGGAGTGTTGTGTTCTAATAGTGTAACCTTCAACATGTGATAACAATGTATCTTAACCAATGTAACCTTGCCTACGGGTAACAATGTATCCTTCAGCTGTATCACTATAAACCCTGTAATAGGACGCGAGCTAATGACCACCAGCTGGCAGCAGCGAGCGTCCAAGCTCTCTTGGTCCAAACTCATCAAAGAGCCACAGCGCGGGAAGTTTCCCGCCACTACCTACACCTGGACAAGAAGGGCGTGACCAGCAATGATGTCACGCAGACAGTAGCCAATGGGCTATCGTAGAGCCACTTTCGAATGTGTTACTACTGTATATAAAGAGCTATTGATCCGCCATTACCTCATGTTCCCTCTGACCACCATGCAATAAACCTGAGTTAAACCAGCCCGTGGCTGTGTCCTGTGTCTTGGTTCTCATACACCAAAGTGGCCCACGGCACCATTTCATGCGGCACCATCACCACCTCCACCACACCAGGAAGTGCCATGTGGTGGAGGAAGGGCAAAATGGCCGTCCGGCCCCCAAAGCTGTCTGAGGGAATGTGACCCGGCCCTCGGCTTAAAAATGTTGAGAACTCCTGCACTAGAGACACTGAGCTCAGCCTGAAATTACAGGAGGAGAGGAATATAATGACCATCCATTCTCTCAAATACCTGAGAGGAAGAGGCTGTTTTAGGATAGCTGTGGGACATGTAGAAATGAGTAAAAAAAATTCCTTTATCTTAAGGGTAGCTGATGAGATTGGTAACAGTCCTAAGGAGGCGTTTGGTAGGACATTCTGCTGCATTCTGTAGGGTTTGCTTCAGAGTAACGATACTTAAGGATACTTATTTAATAAGATGTGGGAGTGCCCATGCCAGAATGAATACTTATCTTTTATCCATAGAAGGTTTCCTACAATGGAATAAAGGGACTGGTCTTGTCCTGGATCAGCAACTGGCTAAGGGACAGGAAACAGAGGGTAGCACTCAATGGACACTTCTCCAAGTGGAGGGAAGTAAAGAGTGGGGTCCCCCAAGGTTCAGTACTGGGACCCCTGCTTTTCAACCTCTTCATAAATGATCTAGAGGTAGGAGTAAAAAGCAAGGTAGCCAAATTTGCTGACGACACTAAATTATACAGAGTAGTGAAAACTGTGAGAGATTGTGAGGAGCTCCAGAGGGATCTCTTGGCACTGGGGGAGTGGGCAAAACAGTGGCAAATGAGCTTCAACATTAGTAAGTGCAGAGTGATGCATGTTGGGGCAAAAAACCCCAATTACATTTATAAACTGATGGGGTCTGAACTCTGTGCGACAAACAAGGAAAGGGACCTTGGTGTCCTGGTGGACGAGAGCTCAATGAAGGTGTCAACCCAGTGTGCCTCAGCAGTGAAAAAAGAAAACTCAATGCTAGGGATCATTAGGAAGGGTATAGAAAATAAGTCAGCAAGTGTCATTTTGCCTCTTTATAAATCTATGGTGAGGCCCCATCTGGAATACTGTGTACAGTTCTGGTCGCCATACCTCCAGAAGGATATTATGGAGTTGGAGAAAGTGCAGAGGAGGGCAACCAGAATGATTCGGGGACTGGAACACCTTCCTTACCATCTGAGGCTGCAACGGTTGGGCCTCTTCACTCTTGAACGACGATGTCTAAGAGTTGACCTGATTGAAGTTTATAAAATCATGCACGGTGTGGACAAAGTAGATAAGGAAAACTGTTTTCCCTATCGCACAACACTAGAACTAGGGGGCACTCCATGAAACTTTTGGGTACTAGTTCTCAAACAAATAAGAGAAAGTACTTTTTTCACGCAGAGGATCACTGGTCTAAGGAACTCCCTGCCAGAAGAAGTGGTGACAGCTGTCAGTCTTGACAGCTTTAAGAAAGGATTAGACAAGTTTATGGAGGACAAGGGTATCAATGGCTATAATTACGGATACCTAAGGACAACCTCGGGGTTGGAGAGATAGGCAGGATACCTCTCAATGCCATTTCCAGGGAATCCTAAGCAGGTGAAGGCATCTGCTTGGGAATAATACCCTGAAGCCAATGGTGAGCCACTGTGTGAAACAGAAGGCTGGACTGGATCATGGGCTCCTGTGGCCTGTTCCAGCAAGGCTGTTCTTATGTTCTTGTGTATATCCCTTTTGTCCTCCATACCCACCTCCCAGCTGAAAAGTGAGATCTATCAATAATGTACTACTTTTAAAAATCTATGCTCCTCCCACTCTATCATTATTTTGCTGTAGATGTGGGAGCTTAAAAAAAACACCTTAAAACTTTCTGGGTGTCGATTTGCAAAAATGTCCAGATTATTTCATTAACAAATGTAAAACTCCTCAGTCAGTATCTCAACCCTGGTTCCTGTTAAAATATCTTTCAAAATACAAATTAGAGCTAGCAGGGAAAAGATTTGCTCACCTCTGCTAAGCAAGCCATCCATCTTTTGCCACCATGACTGTATGATAAACTATAGACGGCTGGAGATTTATTGCTTGAAGGTCCCTTTCTTTGTCAAGAAAGCTGTCAGGTCCCATTTATATTATGACAAACAGCAGTTCGGTGTATAGCCTGCAATGACAAACGTTTCTTCCAAGGATGGAAAGTTGACAAGAATCAGAGAACAGTAAATATGATTTCATTGCAACCTCTTGCACCCATCATTTCCTTGCTGCTCATAAATTTCCTATAGATCTATAATTTATATGCAGCTCTTTTGACTTAATCTGTCATCTGTCATCAGCAGGCAGGGAAGTGAGTGTCAAAAAAGTCCCTTGTGCTCAAGTGATATCATCTGGAACTTCCTCCAAGATCCCTTTGATGACTTTAGATCTGAGCAAAGGCTTTCAGGGTATGAAAACTTGCTTCCCTTTTTTAGGACAGGCCCTAAGATTAGGCAGTCCAGTGTAGATGCCACAGGCACCTGATTCTGGGTATCAGAAAGGACTGTAAGTTAGTTCTATACTTTTATTATTGGCCATTTCCTCTTGTGTGGTCACACTAATATTTATTTATTATTTATTTACTAGCTGATTACCCGGCTTTGCTCGGGTTTTTCTTTTCTTTAACGTAAGCCACGGTCACTTACAGTACTGATCTCGCATGCCCATTTGCCTTCTACCTACTGTGAAAACTACAGCTGATCTTAGAGGGTTACAGCTGAGCTAGTCAGATGATGTCACAATCTCAATTTACCTGGGACTATGACATCAGGTCAATTACATCACTGGAAAACACACACATTGTATAGATCAATTGTGTCCCAATTTTTTTTTGGGGGGGCATACACTCCCCATGGGTTTTGAGACCTTCATAGTGCTGATCTCCCCAGCCCAAGGTATGTATGTGCCAAATTTCAGCGGGATCCATCAAGGGGTGCGGGAGCCTATAGATCACATACAAACAAACACTTCTGTTTTATATTCAGTATATAGATTATACTTACACCCCGCCCATCTAGGAGACTTTCTTTCTCTGGTCGTCTAACAACATGAAACTCACACATCAAAAATTGTCATACATTTTAAAAATACAGAAAACCCTAATGGTGACGGAGAGAGACATAATAAAACACTTAACGCTCAGGCGTTGGCAAAACATTCTCAAAAGCCTCTTTAAAAAGCAATGATTTCAATTGTTTTTTAAACATAGGCAGGGATGGGACCTGGCACAGCTCAACTGGAATGGAGTTCCACAAAGTTGGTGCCACCACCGAGAAGGCTCCTCTCCGAGTCACGGACTTGCTTGCCAATCTCGGGGTCGAGATTATTTTTATTTATTTATTAATAAATTTATATCCTGCTCTCCTGGTGGGGAACACCACTCAGGGCAGCTAACAACATGAATAAAACAGTTAAAAACAGCAAATGCTAAAAACAATCAAGTGCCACTAAAACAGTATATAAAAAACCCAGAACAAACCTAAAAAATTCAAACATTAAAAAACTATCTTCTCTCCCCCCAAGATAAAAACAACAGAAATACACAGGATCCCTCAGGCAGGCTATACGAGCCAGCAGGCCTGTGAGGTGGAATCAGACTCACCCCACACCCGCTGGCACAACCATGTCTTTAACATCTTCCTAAAGTATAAGGGATCTGACTGAAGATTGAGTTCTAGTGGTAAAAGGTTCCACAGGGCTGGGGCAGACATGGAGAAGGCTCTCCTCCTCGTCCCTGTAGGATGGACTTCTTTTGCAGATGGGACCACAACTGAGCCCCTCCTGTCTGCCCTAGTGTTATGGGTTGAAAGCCTTGGGGAGATGCAGTCTCTTAGATACCCTGGACCAATGCCATGAAGGGCTTTAAAGGTCAAAACCAGCACCTTCAATTGCCCTCCTGGCCACGGCTGCCACCTGCTCTTCGAGTAGTAGCCGCGAGTCCAGGAGAACCCCCCCTATCATACAAAAGGCATGACTTTGAAATTGCTTCCAGTTAAAATCATAGTACAATCCATTGTATGTGGAACCTTAACTATGCATCTCAATATACAACAGACCGATGTCTACATTTCTAAGCTTCAGGCCACTAGTTTGCCCTGATGGCGCAGTGGTTAAACTGCTGTCCTACAACCAAAAGATTGTGTATTCAATCCTGGACAGTGCTCACGGTTGATTCATCCTTCCATCCTTCCAAGGTCGGTAAAATGAGTCCCCAGCATGTTGGGAATGAAATGCTAATTAACCTTTGAACTGCTCAGAGAGTGCACTAAGCGCTATATGGGGCAGTATATAAATGTGATTGCTTTGCTTTGGCTTTGCTTCTCCCAAATTTATGCTGTTTGAATTATGCCAGCATAACTATGCAAAAGGATTCTGGCCATTGTGTTAGCAAGGAGGAAAGAATTTGTGTAGGTAATGAACAATGTGGAAAGTGACACAATAAATATATTTCAAACAAACAAATAACAAGAAAAAGAAAATAAAATAGCTAAATTTCTAATATCTAAGCCCAGGTGGTGCAGTGGTTAAACTGTTTACTGCAGCCAAAAGGTGGTGAGTTCGATCCTGACAGGAGGAATCAATGTTGACTCAGCCTTCCATCTTTCTGAGGTCCATAAAATGAGTCCCTAGCATGTTGGGGACAAAATGCTAATTAACGTGTAAACCAGAGAGCACACTAAATGCTATGAGGTGGTATATAAGTATTATTGCTATTGCTAAATTCACAGTGCTCCCACCCACCCAATTATCTCTGTGGAACTCCATCTCCCTTGAGCGCGTTCAACAACAGAAGCTAAGGTCCATCTTGAATATCATAGGCCATCATCTTAGATGGATAGGGCATGTCCGCCGTATGGATGGTTCTAGGTTTCCTTGTCAAATACTTTATGGGAACTTAGCTCTGGTACAAGACCTTGTGGAGCTTCTTTGAAGCTTTATGAGGAGCAGCTTAAACAAACCACAAAGGTGTCAGGTATAAACCCACAAACCTGGGAGGGAGCAGCCATAGATCACCCACTCTGGCGCCAAACCAACTCTGCTGCTACCAATCACTTTGAAGAACTCCACAGACATGAAGAGGCTAAGTGACAAGCATGGAAGCTTTGTCAAACTCAACCATGCCCTCCACCATCGCTATTCAGTGTATTGTGTGTGGTCGCACGTTTCATGCCAGGTTCGGTTTATTGAGTCAACAGAGATGCATCCATCATCAACTGTGAAAATTACATCCAGGAAAAATGTATGCTCGGATATGAGTAGCAGCTGGCGACAATGATTGGCCAGCAAATATGGTAGGTTTTATCTCTCTCTCTCAGGTAAAAGTGGGACTTTCGTCTGATAGTAGCCAATGAGTGTAAGTGCTTTTTGATCGAGCAGGATATTTGCAGAGCAGTGGGGATATGAGTTTATCTCAGTTATTCCTATAGAAAGGACAGATGCATAAAATATGTTCTGTATTTTCAATTTCTCCTATATCAGAGGGGCACAGTCTTTCCGGCATAGGTATCCTTTGAAACTTTCCCTCCAAAACTGCCGAAGGAAGGACATGGCAGTGGGCCAATGTGGATGCCTTTTGATGGTTGGGCATCTCAATTTGTGTTAGATACTGAGATGGGGAGATACTCTGCTTGCACTGCAAATACTGGCAAATAGTCAATTCCACAGTCACAAATAAAACAAAATTTGGGACAAATGAATGCTGAAGCAGCTAACAGTATTTATTGGGAAATCAGTTCCTGTTTTCATTGTCCTATAACTTTGTAGCTCTCAAGATTGTGAGCCGTCCAAGGTAGTGTTTCATGCTAAGTATAAGCTGCGAACGAGTGAACAAGCAAACGAGCAAACGAGCGAATGAGCGAAAGCGCGAACGAACATGATGAGTTATAAATAAAGAAGAATTGCAGTGGCTTAGTGGTTTAGATGCTGAACTTGATGACTGGAAGGTCAGAAGGTCAGCAGTTCGAGACCCAAGTGCTGCCTGACGAAGTGAGCACTCGTCATCTGTTCCAGCTTCTGCCAACCTAACAGTTCAAAAGCAAGAAATTGCAAGTACTGTAGATAAATAGGTACCCCTTCGGTGGGAAAGGTAACAGAGTTCCTTAAACTCCGGTGTCTAGTCATGCATGCCACATGTCCATGGAAATGTCTGCACACGTAGACAGTGCTGGCTCTTTGGCTATAGATGGAGATGAACACTGTTATGTATCAAATGCAATGCCATGAAACTCTGTAATACACCTTTAACGGAATGTATCCAATTGTATCCAATTGTATCTCATCAAGAACTCATTGTAACAGGCTGCATGAGGATGCGAGCTAAGTGACCACAGGTGGCAGTAGCGAGCATCCAGCTCACATGGTACAGATTCCCCAAATACCTGAAGCGCGGGAAACCTTCCCGCCACACCAGCACCTGGAGAAGATGGGTGTGACAGGCAATGATGTCACGCGGGTGGTAGCCAATGAGCTACGATACCTGTATGTTCAAATGTATAGTGTAATATAAATAGAGCTGTTTGTCCGCCATTACCACATGTTCACCCTGACTACCATGCAATAAAGTTGTGTTCAGCCTTGCTGCGGCTGTGTCCATTGCCTTCATTGCAAGACACTAAATTGGCGACAAAGGTGGGATGGCGTCCTGAAAAGTGAACATCGCTCCTTTCGACACCGCGAAGCCAGAGAGATGGGAACTCTACTAGAAGCAGTTCCTCTACGCAATGGACGCTGAGCGCATCGAGGATGAAGCCCAGCGGCGAGTGTATCTGCTGGCCCAGTGTGGCCTGGAGACTTTGGAACTAGCCACGAACCTCCTGACACCGAGGCCACTCAGAGAGGTTCATAAGAACATAAGAACAGCCTTGCTGGAACAAGCCACAGCCCATCCAGTCCAGCATTCTGTCTCACACAGTGGCTCACCATTTCCTTCAGGGTATTATTCCCAAGGAGATGCCTTCACCTGCTTAGGATTCCCTGGAAATGGTATTGAAATGCCTATCTCTCCAACCCCGAGGTTGTCCTTAAGTATCCATAATTATAGCCATTGATACCCTTGTCCTCCATGAACTTGTCTAATCCTTTCTTAAAGCTGTCAAGACTGACAGCTGTCACCAGTTCTTCTGGCCGGGAGTTCCATAGACCAGTAATCCTCTGGGTGAAAAAGTACTTTCTCTTATTTGTTTGAGAACTAGTACCCAAAAGTTTCATGGAGTGTCCCCTAGTTCTAGTGTTGTGCGATAGGGAAAACAGTTTTTCGTTATCTACTTTGTCCACATCATGCATGATTTTATAAACTTCAATCAGGTCACCTCTTAGACGCCCCTAGACAACATCCTCACTGAGCTGAGGAAGCATTTCCGCCCAAAAGTGTCCGTCTTCCTGGCGAGGTTAGCCTTCCAACAGTGAAATCAGTGGGCCGGTGAGTCGGTGGCAGAGTTCGTCGCAGCCCTACGGATGGCTGCATTGACATGCTGGTGGGGAACGCACCTGAGCGAGGCACTGAGGGACAGGCTCCTGCTAGGCCAGCGAGACAAGGGTGCCCGGAAAAAGTTACTGGCCAAAGATGAGGGCATCTCCTTCGAGCAAGTTCTGCGAATTGCCCAAGCCGCTGAGTCAGTGCAACAAGGCAAGCGAGTGTGCCGGGCCAGGACCGCAGCGGTTGGGGGCCCCCCGTCTGCAGTCCCAGTCCACAGCTGTTCATCCCACAGAGAGCAGGGAGCCCCCGAGTCACCACGTCCACCTCTGAATGCAGCGAAGACACCGACATGCAACGAGTACAGAAGAGGCCCGAGATTTGAGACCGCACCAGGGGAGACCGCCATTGCGATGGATGCAGAGTGCCTCACGACCGGAGCAGGTGCCCATTCTGGAAGGTGGAGTGCCACAACTGCGGGCAGCATGGTCACATCACCAAGGTCTGCAGGCGGCAACGGGACAAAGGCAAGGGCCCGGCAGAACAGTCGCAACGGAAAGCAGATGGAGTCAGCAGGATCTTCGATGACGATGAGCCGGAGGGACACCGTGTGGCTCAAAGAGTTCCCGACAACCAGGGCCAGGCAGTACACAGCGTGCCTTTGAGGCAACCCCGCTTCTTCGTGGAGGTACAGTTACAAGGGGTCCCAGTTAGGATGGAGATAGACTCGGGGTCATTGTATTCCATCATCTCCCAGCAGGAATTTTTGCATATTCCCCCAAATTCACACCCCAAACTGAGAACCCTAAGGACAGACTTACGGGACGTTCAAGGGACGAGTATCCCAGTGTTGGGGGTGGGAGAATTCAAGGTTCAATTCAAGCGGTGCACTGCACAGTTGCCCCTAGTAGTTTTAAGGGACGGGGCCTGTTGCCTCCTTGGAACACAGTGGTTTGGCTCCCTGGGGGTTTTCATTGGGGGCATACACTAAGTGCAGGTGAACCCGATCACAGAAGTGTGTAATGCACACCCTGCAGTCTTCGAGAAGGGATTCGGGAAGTTCAAGGGTCCCCTAGTTTCTTTCAACATGGATCCCGACATCTGGCCCATCAGACTCAAGCCGCGAAGAGTGCCATTTGCATTGAAGGACAAAATTGAGACAGAACTGGACAAATTGGTGGGCCAGGGGATTTTGGTACCAGTAGATTCTGCCAAGTGGGAAACCCCTATTGTTACGGCGCTTAAGGCTAATGGGGAGGTTAGAATTTGCGCTGACTACAAGTGCACCATTAATAAGGCAATCCACCCGAATGCATACCCGGTGCTGGTAGTCAGCCATCTATTAGCAACTTTGCATGGGGGGAGGTGTTTTGCCAAGCTGGATTTGGCACAGGCATACCAGCAATTAACAGTGACCCAAGCTGCAGCCGCCGCACAAACTATAGTTACACATAAGGGAGCCTTTAAGGTGATGCGCCTTCAGTTCGGCGTGAACTCGGCTCCCGGGATTTTCCAGTCCCTCGTGGAGTGGCTTTTGAAAGGACTTCCGGGTGTTTTACCCTACTTCGACGATGTTTTGATAACAGGGGGGGGGGGAGACACAAGAATTGGCCAAGAGATTAGACCGAGTGTTAACCGAGTTCGAGAAGGCGGGTCTCAGGTTGAGAAAAGATAAGTGTGTGTTTTTTGCAGAGGAAGTTGAGTTTCTAGGTTTTCGCATAACCCCTGAAGGTATTAAGCCAGCCGAGTCAAAGGTAGCAGCAGTACAGAATGCTTCACGCCCCACCACCAAACCCGAGCTACAGTCCTTCCTAGGGCTTTTGAATTTTCACCACTCATTCCTGCCCGGGAAGGCGACCTTGACAGAACCGCTGCATAAGATGCTGAAGAAAGACGTGGTTTGGCAGTTGGGGAGAAAGTCAGGAATGGGTGTTCAGAGGGCTTAAGCAGCTCTTGTCTCCCAAGGCTGTCTTAACCCATTTTGACCCTAAGAAACCCGTTGTATTAGTTTGCGACGCCTCACTGGTGGGGGTGGGGGCGGTCCTATGCCACGTGCCAGAGAGTGGGCAGGAAGCCCCAGTAGCGTTCTACTCAAGATCCCTGTCTAAGGCAGAGCGCAACTACGCGCAGACAGACAGGGAAGCTCTGGCAATAGTCGCAGGAACGAAAAAGTTCCACGATTTCCTGTACGGTCGACCGTTCACAGTCATGACTGACCACAAGCCCCTGCTAGGAATTTTTACCACAAACAAGCTCACCCCACAAATTTTATCCCCGAGGATGCTGAGGTGGGCAATCTTCCTCAATGCATACCAGTATGCGTTGGTCTACCGTCCCGGCAAGGAAATCAGCCATGCGGATGCTCTTTCCAGGTCACCCCTCCCACAGCTAGGAGTCCCGGAGTGTGAGGTAGAGCAGGACCACCAGGTGCTACTAATCGAGGCCCTAGAAACTCCCCCAATACTGCCAGCAGACATCACTAAAGCTACAGCTAAGGATAGGTCACTAGCCTTAGTTACATCCTGGGTACAAAAGGGCTGGCCAGCGACTTCCCCCACGGAGGAATTCAAGGTATATGGCAGGAGGAGAGACGAACTGTCCTTAGAGAGGGGCTGCCTCCTGTGGGGGCAGCGGGTAGTAGTCCCTGAAGCGTTAAGATCACAGGTGGTAAAGATGCTACACATTAGCCACCCAGGAATTGTGCGCTCTAAGGCGCTAGCCAGAAGCTACTTCTGGTGGCCCAAGTTGGATGGTGACATAGAAAACTTGATTGGCGCTTGTGAAAACTGCCAGAGCACCCGACCCGAGGAGTCCCGAATTCCCCATAGAGAATGGGACACAGCTCGCGGGCCATGGTAGCGCCTACACATAGATTTTGCGGGGCCTTTCAGAGGCACCCTGTTCCTAGTAATAGTTGACACTTACTCCAAGTGGTTGGAGGTTATCCCGATGTCTAGCACATCGTCAGCCACAACTGTGAAACAATTGCGAAAGGTATTCAGCTGTTTCGGATTACCAGATGTGATTGTGAACGATAACGCCTCAACTTTCACATCAGCTGAGTTCAAAGCATTCATAGACATCAATGAAATTTGCCACATTACCTCTGCCCCTTTTTACCCCACGACAAATGGCCAGGCGGAACACCTAGTACAAACAACGAAGGACGCCTTGCGTCAGATGGGCCCTGGGGACCTGAACTTACAGTTGTGCCAATTCCTACTAGGGTACAGAGTAACGCCCCTAGCGTCAGGGTTATCACCCGCCGAACTCCTCATGCGGAGGAGACCCGCCACAATCCTCACATGCCTAGATCCAAACAGGGTGGAGGACACAGGAAGGAATATAGCGTTAGGAAGTACCAAGAGTTTCGGGGTCAGCGAGGCTGTGCACTGCAGGAATTATGTGGCCACAGGGCCGACCTGGGTCCCCGGAGTAGTAGTCGGGCAAACGGGGCCAGTATCATATAATGTCGAGACCAGCACAGGTCTCCTCTGGAGGAGGCACACTGATCAACTCAGGAGTAGGGTGGTAAACAGGCAGGACATGAGAGCCCAAGCGGGGAATTCAACGATAGGGTCCTCCCCCACCCGCTTATCCCAAGGGGGAGACACAGACTACTGGGGGGAAGGGGATGACACAAACCCATATCCTTCGGACCCCCAGGGCTACAGGAACGATTCGGAAGAGGAGGATTCGAAAGAGTTAGATTTTGAGTTCAGAAACCGGGGTGGTGGTTTTGGAGTGATCCCCCACCCGTCCGAGCGAAGAGTGGGGTTTTTCTTTAGTCCCTAGAACCCCCGATTTCACGTCCCTGGAGTTTACTCCTACTCCTCGACCTCCCCAATCCCAGACTCAGAGTCAGCAGCCGTTCGCTAATGAGTCACCCTCTCCCATTGCAGGACGAGGACGGAACGAACAGGGACACACAGCTACCCCAGGGCCAAGCACGGCTGCCACTCGCCCCAAGAGCTCTTGCGGAAAGCCACATTGGCTGAAGGACTTTGTCCTTACCTAGGGGTGAGGGATGTTATGTATCAAATGCAATGCCATGAAACTCTGTAATACACCTTTAACGGAATGTAACCAATTGTATTCAATTGTATCTCATCAAGAACTCATTGTAACAGGCTGCATGAGGATGCGAGCTAAGTGACCACAGGTGGCAGTAGCGAGCATCCAGCTCACATGGTACAGATTCCCCAAATACCTGAAGCGCGGGAAACCTTCCCGCCACACCAGCACCTGGAGAAGATGGGCATGACAGGCAATGATGTCACGCAGGTGGTAGCCAATGAGCTACGATACCTGTATGTTCAAATGTATAGTGCAATATAAATAGAGCTGTTTGTCCGCCATTACCACATGTTCACCCTGACTACCATGCAATAAAGTTGTGTTCAGCCTTGCTGCAGCTGTGTCCATTGTCTTCATTGCAAGACAATAAAAACACCAAACCCTAGAGTTGGATATGACCGGCTTTTGAACAAGGGCGACCTTTACCTATAAGTAAAATTAAAGAATATAAAGATTCCATAAGGAACGAGGAATGTGGACTAGAGGCCACACTGAGGATTCTGCAAAACCCTTGACAGGGTCCTGTGTTTCATTGACCTGAGGATGAAGATGAGCCAGTAGAAAGCTCAAGGAAAGGATGCCATCGAGGTCACAGTAACTATTCTCAGGTTACTTTCAGTCACCATTATTCTCATTGTGGGAACTGAAAAGATAATCCCAATGCAACAACATTGTAAGATGGTCTTTCACCATCTGTTGCACAAATGTTGGGAGCAGTCATGACCGAGGTAAGACATAGTTGCCATCTTAAAGCAAATGTTATCTCAATAGGTCAAAGGTGACAGATACAAACTGCACCAGTAGCAAAGAGCCAAGGGCTTGTCCTAAGCACTCTCCACCACCCTACAGCCGCTGGTAAGTTTTGTAAGTGCTGCTATACAGTAGCGATGTAGTCAGAAGAATGCTGATTTCAGTGGCACTTACTGCAAACAGCGTTCCGTGCGCCCCGGTGTCTAGTCATGCCTGCCACATGACCACAGAATACGTCTGCCGAAGCAGACAGCGCTGGCTCTTCGGCTTTGAAACAGAGATGAGCACTGCACCCTAGAGTCGGATATGACTGGCTTTCGAGCAAGGGAAACCTTTACCTACTGCAAATATAAGTGACAGAGTCCAATGCTAGATAAAAGCAAAGGCCTGCATAGCCTAGCACCGGGGTTCTCAACCTATGGCCCATGGGCTGACCCCGGCCCACAGCAACATTTCATGTGGCCCAAGTCAGTGCAGCCACCGGAAGCAGACACGTTTACAACAGCTGCAAATGTGCTCATGGCTGTCATGACACATTTACGACAGCCGTGGATGCGTTTTACAGCAGCATTTATGGCAGAAGAATGACCAGTCCGGCCCACTCATCTGTCTGAAGGGTGTGGTCCAGCCCACGGCTTTAAAAGGTTGAGAACCCCTGGTCTAGCAACCAGCAGTGACAAAACTAACAAAATACTCCCAAGAAGTCCATCTGTAAGGATAAAGTCAGTGGGTTCTTTTAGTGTAGGGGAACCAAGACACAGGACACAGCCTCGGGCTGGGTTAACTCAGGTTTATTGCATGGTGGACAGAGGGAACATGAGGTAATGGCGGATCAATAGCTCTTTATATATACAGTAGTAATACATTTGAACGTGGTTCCACGATAGCCCATTGGCTACTGTCTTCGTGACGTCATTGCTGGTCACGCCCTTCTTGTCCAGGTGTAGGTGGTGGCGGGAAACTTCCCGCGCTGTGGCTCTTTGATGAGTTTGGACCAAGAGAGCTTGGACGCTCGCTGCTGCCAGCTGGTGGTCATTAGCTCGCGTCCTATTACAGGGATTATAGTGATACAACTGAAGGTTACATTGTTACTCGTAGGCAAGGTTACATTGGTTAAGATACATTGTTATCCCATGTAGGAGGTTACACCATTAGAACACAACACTCCTCCCCCCTAGGATGAGACGAAGTCTCGAACTCAACACTCCTCCCCCCTAGGATGAGACGAAGTCTCTCAGCCAAGATGGCTTATTTCGAACACGCTGGGGTCTCGATGCGGGCTGCCTTTCCCCGGGTTTGCTACCTTCTCTTTGTCCCCTGGTTTCCTGTCCTGTAATTGGAGAGGGAGACTTGTTAGTGGCTTGCCGCGGCTCTGCGGCGTTGTTGGGAGGTGTGTGCTTTATTTGGGAAGAACCGGGGGCACTGGGGGCTAACGAAAAACCCCTCTTCTCGCTTGGATGGGTGGGGGAACACTCCCAAAACCCCCCCCCGGCTCGCAAAATCAAAATCGGAATCAAAATCGGGGACAGCGGTCGCAAACTCCTCTCCCCCTCCCCCCGGCTCTGATAGAGCTGGCGTATCAAAAGGGTATGAGTCGGGACCGCCGCTGCTTTCCCCCCTTGTTTGGGACTGTTGTCCGTCGTTGTCTCCCCCTTGGGCTAAACGGGTGGGGGAAGACCCTAACGCTGAATTCTGTTGCTGAGCCCCACTGACCGGCCCCTCACTCACTCGGTGCCTAAGTTGGTCCGCATGCCTCCTCCAGAGGAGACCGGTGCTAGTCTCTACCCGGTACGATACTGGTCCCGTTTGCTCCACAACCGTCCCTGGTACCCAGGCTGGACCAGCGTTGGCGTAGTTCCTGCAGTGTATAGGATCGCCGACGGCGAAACCTTTCGAGACCGCTAACCCTATGTTTTTCCCTTTGTCCTCTACCCTCGTCGGGTCTAACCTGGACAGGATCGTGGTCAGTTTCCGCCGCATCAGCAGCTCTGCCGGCGAGTAACCTGATGCTAAGGGGGTCACCCTATACGCTAATAAAAACTGGCATACTTGGTGATTTAGGTCCCCTGGGCCCATGCGCCGCAGCGCATCCTTTGTTGTACGCACCAGCCGTTCCACTTGGCCATTCGTGGCCGGGTGAAACGGCGCGGATGTGACATGCCGAATGGCGTTTGCCTCCATGAATGCCCTGAACTCAGCGGACGTGAAACAACTAGCGTTATCGCTGACCAGAGTGTCGGGTAAACCGAACGTGGAAAAGACTCTCCTTAGATGGCTAATTGTAGTGGCGGAGGACGTGCTCTTTACCGGAATAACCTCCAGCCACTTGGAGAACGCATCCACCACCAAGAGGAAAACGGTGCCTCGGAACGGGCCAGCGAAATCTACGTGCACTCTGGACCATGGCCCCCTTGCTGCGTCCCATTCCCTATGCGGGAGACGGGCCGCCTCCGGTCGGGAGCCCTGGCATGCCTCGCAAGTGCCAACCATGTGCTCTATGTCTGCGTCCAGCTGTGGCCACCAGAAGTAGCTCCGGGCCAGCGCCTTGGAACGGACGATGCCCGGGTGGCTGACGTGCAGCAGTTTGAGCACCCTCGGTCGTAGGGACGTAGGGACCACCACCCGTTGGCCCCACAAAAGGCACCCCCTCTCTAGGGACAACTCTATCTTTTTCCTAAAAAATGGGTCGAATTCCGTACCTGGGGATGACGCCGGCCACCCCTTCTGTACCCATGAGCTAACTTTCTCCAGCGTTCTATCCTTGCCTGTCGCCCTGGCAATGTCGGCTGGTACTATTGGGGGTGAATCTAAAACCTCTATTAACAATACCTGGTGGTCTCTCTCTACCCCTGCCATTTGGTCGCCCGACAAGGGCAAAGGAGACCTTGAGAGTGCGTCTGCATGGCTGATCTCCTTCCCGGGCCGGTATTCCAACTCATGTTGGTATGCGTTAAGAAAGATAGCCCACCGCAGCATTCTCGGGGACAGGATCTGTGGCGTGGGCTTATTTGCAGTGAAAATTCCTAACAGGGGCTTGTGATCGGTCACGATTTTGAACGGGCGACCATACAGAAAATCGTGAAATTTTTTGGTTCCCGCTACTATCGCTAATGCCTCCCTGTCGGTCTGTGCGTAATTCCGCTCTGCTTGGGACAGGGACCTTGAATAAAACGCTATCGGGGCCTCTCTTCCGTCGTCCAACATGTGGCAAAGCACCGCCCCCACCCCCACCGGGGATGCGTCGCAGACTAAAACCACTGGCCGTTTGGGATCGAAATGCGTTAGGATTGCCTCGGATGTTAGGAGTTGCTTCAACTCTTTGAACGCCCTCTCTTGCTCGTCACCCCACACCCATGTTTCCTCCTTTTTTAGCAACCGATGGAGCGGTTCGGCCACCGACGCCTTCCGTGGAAGGAAGGTGTGGTAAAAATTGAGGAGCCCCAGGAATGACTGTAGCTCGGTTTTGGATGTGGGACGAGGAGCCTTCTTGATGGCGGCTACTTTGGATTTGGACGGCTTAATCCCCTCGGGTGTGACCCGGAACCCCAAAAACTCAACCTCTGTTTCGAAAAAAACGCATTTGTCTTTTCTCAGTCGCAGCCCCGCTTTCTCGAACACAGTCAGTACTTTATCCAATCTCTTTGCCAGTTCGGCCTCACTCCCCCCTGTAATCAACACGTCATCAAAATAAGGCAACACCCCCTCCAGCCCCTTCAGGAGGCGTTCCACAAGCGACTGAAAAAGGCCGGGTGCCGAGTTCACGCCGAACTGTAAACGCGACACCTGGAACGCCCCTTTATGTGTGACTATTGTTTGTGCCGCTGCCGTGGCGGGCGTTACAGGGAGTTGCTGATAGGCTTGTGCTAAATCGAGTTTAGCGAAACACTTTCCCCCATTCAGCCTGGCCAGAAGGTGGCTGACCACCGGCACCGGATATGCATTGGGGCGGATCGCCTTGTTAATTGTACACTTATAATCAGCACAAATGCGCACCTCCCCGTTAGCCTTTAGCGCTGTTACAATTGGAGTTTCCCACTCCGCAGAATCAACAGGCACAAGAATCCCCTGGCCCACCAGTTTGTCCAGTTCCGCCTCTATTTTGTCCTTTAGTGCGAACGGCACCCTGCGCGGTTTGAGTCTTATCGGGCGGACCTCCGGGTCTAGGTCGAAGGCTACGGGGGGTCCCTTGAACTTTCCCAGTCCTTTTTTAAAAACGACGGGGTGCGCGTCCAATACCGCTTGTATTGGATCTACCCCCACGGTATGCACCCCCCCTATGAACAAACCTAAAGGCTGAAACCACTGCGTCCCTAGGAGGCTACAACTTCCCCCCTTAAGGACAACTAGGGGGAGTTCCGCAGAATGTCTCTTAAAGCGGACCCGAAATTTCCCGACCCCCAACACTGGAATGTTGTTCCCCTGTACGTCTCGTAGCGTGGACCTCAACGTTTTAAGCTTGGGCCGCACGTGGGGGTCGATTTTCAAGAACTCTTTCTGGGGAATTATAGAATAGGAGGACCCCGAGTCAATCTCCATCCTAATAGGGGCCCCTTGTACTAGTACCTCAACGAAATAATGGGGCTGTCCCGCGGACACGCTGAACACGGGAGCGTCGTCCTCGCTGTCGTCCGAGATGCGGCCCACGCCGTCCTGCTTCCTCGTGGTCCGGGCGCCATCTTTGGACCTCGCTGGACGGTCCGGTCTGGTCGAACGGTCTTGTGAATGCCTCCGGCCCTCTTTCCGCTTCCTGCACGCCCTGGCGATGTGCCCCCGACGGCCGCAGGTGTAGCACTCGGTTTTTCTGAATGGGCACCTCGCGCGCTCATGGGCCGCTCCGCAACCATCGCAGCGGCGCCCTCCTTTTCTGACTCTCTGGACCTCCTCGCCGTCGCTGCCTTCCGTAGACGACTTCGAGGCCCGTCGGGTTGCGTGCACCGACTGTCCGGACTTTCCGTGCACCGAATTCTCCGCTTTGCCGGCCCTAGGACGCCACTCACGCCACTGGTGCATCTCGTCTACTCCAGCATTCATGGATTCCGCGGCTTCCGCGGCCTCTACAACCTCTGTCAGCGTGGGTGGTGGCTCCTTGTTCATCAGGCTGCGCTGCACTTCCTTGTCCTTCAGGCCACACAGAACTCCGTCCCTGAGGGCCATCTCTAGATTGTCCCATCTGCAGGGGGCGGCGGCTATTCTCATGGCTGTTACGAAGGCCTCCGCCGACTCGTCCGGCGCTTGGACTCGCCTCCAAAACGCGCTCCGAGCGGGAAACATTGCCCTCGAGGGTCGGAAACGCTCACGCAGCAGTTTCATGATGTCCTCGGCTTTGAAATCGCTCACCTTCTTCGGTGCAATGATGCCCACCAGCATTCGCTTGGTTTCCATCCCAAGCATTCGGGTGAGGATGGCCCTCTTCCTTTCCTCGTCGTCTTCTTTGACTTTGAGTTCCACCAGTGCCGCCTGGAAGTCCATTTCAAAAAGCTCCCAGTCTTGCGGTTTGGTGATGTTGAACCCGCTCTGTGCCCTGGCTCCTTGGGAATCCATCATCCCACCTTCGTCGCCAATTTAGTGTAGGGGAACCAAGACACAGGACACAGCCTCGGGCTGGGTTAACTCAGGTTTATTGCATGGTGGACAGAGGGAACATGAGGTAATGGCGGATCAATAGCTCTTTATATATACAGTAGTAATACATTTGAACGTGGTTCCACGATAGCCCATTGGCTACTGTCTTCGTGACGTCATTGCTGGTCACGCCCTTCTTGTCCAGGTGTAGGTGGTGGCGGGAAACTTCCCGCGCTGTGGCTCTTTGATGAGTTTGGACCAAGAGAGCTTGGACGCTCGCTGCTGCCAGCTGGTGGTCATTAGCTCGCGTCCTATTACAGGGATTATAGTGATACAACTGAAGGTTACATTGTTACTCGTAGGCAAGGTTACATTGGTTAAGATACATTGTTATCCCATGTAGGAGGTTACACCATTAGAACACAACAGTTCTCCATTTATTTGCTCCTGACAACTGATCTTCAGATGTGTCATGTCCTTGAATATGGGAGATCCTATTTAGCTTTCAGGTTTGCTATCGCCTGCACATTCCTTTGGAAATTACATTTTTGAATTATACCATCTAAAATTCCCTGGTGACCAGGGAGCTATAGTCAGAAATATTTTTACTCAGCTCTCTTATTGCATTTTAAATTTTGAAATCTCTTGGTCTTTCATTCCAAATATATGAATGGTGAAATTTGTTAAAAATATTTAATGGAACTGATTTGAAGTTTTCTCAAAGCACCATCAAATGAATGCAATAGCATAAAGAGGAATATGTTATAATTGCAAACATAGAGATAACTGAAATAAAAAGCCTTTTAGGAAAAAAAAGAGATTAATGCAACAATACTAATTTGGTTGAATACACTGGGAAACGCTGGGAAATGAAGTCCTACAGCAGGGGTTCTCAAGGTTTTCATGCCATGGGCTGGACTATTCACCTTCAGACAGCTGAGCAGGCCAGACACAATGGTGGCAGGCATGTTTGCGTGGGCGCGGGTGCATTTGCACATGTGCTTCTGCTTCTGGGGTCATTGCCACAGGCTGGATGGAACGGTGTCGGGGGCCAGGGCCAGCCTGCAGACAGTAGGTTGTGAACCCCTGTCCTACAGTATGACTCCATCTTTGTTTCTTCTGCAATGAACATTTTAAGAATCTCAGCTTCTTACAATATTGAATATGAACAACTACACATTGAATATGGATTACTTCTTAAAAAAAGAAACCTGACATGAACTTCTTACTCATCAATGCTTATAACCCCAATTATCCTACATGAAGCTGATCCTTCAAAGAGCCATCTAATTAAATTAGGATGTGTCTTGATTAGCAAAAAGTACTACATTTGCATTGCTTTTGCCAAGTTCTAAATCAATTTTAAAAACAAGGAATATGTACATGATGCACAGCTGAGATATGCAATGGCGTTCTGAAATGTGGGTTACTTTAAACCATCCATCAGGTATCACTACTTTGCACATGACATTAATATAATTGGGGGGGAAAGCCCAACTTTGAACATCTGTATGCCTGCCACATGCCAACGGAAACATCTGCAGATGCAGACAGCACTGGCTCTTCAGCTATGAAAAGAGATGAGAACTGAACCCTAGAGTTGGATACGACTGGCTTTTGAGCAAGGGTGACCTTTGCCTTTACTATTCTGTTTGCACACATGTGTTGGTGCAAACAGAAGGATATATCCATCTTCTTCCTAAGGTGAGTTTATTTATTTATTTATTTATTTTATTAAATTTCTATTCCGCCCACTCAACCAAGGCCGACTCAGGGCGGTTCACAGTCATAGATAAAACAGATAAAAACATACAGAATTAAAAACCTACCCCCTAAAAAGGGGTGCAGGTATCATTGGAACCGTGGGGGAGGCATACTCCTCTATATCAGCCACCCAACGGAAGCCACCCCTCTACCTGCACCCCAAACTCGGCCTGCCAGCCAGGTTTTTAGTTATTTTCTAAAGGGCAACAACTCCGTCTGAAGACGCAGTTCCATAGGCAGGAGGTTCCAAAGAGCCGGTGCGGACACAGAGAAGGCCCTCCTCCTTGTGCCAGAGAGTCGAGCCCCCCTGGCCGATGGCACTATTAGAGAGCCCTTCTGCTCTGGTTGGATGGACGGACGTCCTTAGAGTGATGCGGTCTCTTAGGTAACCTGGCCCACTACCATATAGGGCTTTAAAGGTCAAAACCAGCACCTTGAATTGCACCCGGAGGCAAACTGGTAACCAGTGCAACTCCCGAAGCAGTGGCGAGGCACGGGCAAAATGACCACACCCCATCACCACCCAGGCTGTTCTTCTAGCAGCAGCTGTGAATCCAGGAGGACCCCCAAGTTGCGTACCGGGTCAGTCTGGGGCAAAATGGCCCCATCCAAAACCAAAAATGGTAGCTTCCGGGATAGAGCAGGACCCTCTATCCATAGCCACTCAGTCTTGCTAGGATTCAGTTGCAGCCCGTTCGCCCCCCTCCAGACCCCAACAGCCTCCAGACATCTGGAAAGGACTTCGACTGCATCACTGGGGTCCCCACAGGCCGAGATGTACAATTGTGTGTCATCCGCGTACTGGTGGTACCGCACCCCGTGGGAACGAATGATCTCACCCAGCGGCTTCATGTAGATGTTAAATAGGAGAGGAGAGAGTACCGAGCCCTGAGGCACCCCATATTTTAGGGGCCTAGGACTGGATCTCCCACTCTCCAACCACACCAACTGGGTCCGGCCCCTCAGAAATGAGGAAAACCAGGACCACACAGTGCCCTGGATCCCCAATCCTTGGAGCCGTTCCAGAAGGATACCGTGGTCAACGGTATCGAAGGCCGCTGAGAGGTCAAGAAGAGCAAGGACGGACGGATGACCACCATCCCGCTCTCGCCAGAGATCATCCATCAGTGTGACCAATTCAGTCTCAGTACCATATCCAGGTCTGAATTCTTACTGGAAGGGGTCCAGATATTCATTCATCTTAGATTTATTCATTCATCTTAGATTTATTTAGTTATTGTTCGTAGTTAATTAGTTAGTATCAGGCTTTTTTATATATAAAAAAGTTGTTTTACTTGTTTGCATTGCTTATAGGAGCTAATGCAACAAGCAGGGTATGTTACTGCAGGGACGGCTGTTCTCCGTCTCTTGGGCAGCTGGAGAGTTTGTTTGCTGCTGCCTCCTCCATGTGCGTGTCGCCTCCATTTTCCCTCAGCCCCTGCGGCCGTTGGGCTGGCTTCCATCATGGCTGCCGCCCCGCCTCTCCTGCGTGCTCATCCGTTGTCCTCCTGACTCTTGCGCGCACACTGGCTGGGCTCCCAATTGGCTGTGGCTGGCCACATGCAGGGGACATTGGGGGTTGTAGTATTTTCATTGTTTCTTGTTTGTGGGGCAGTTGCCCCACTCTTGGCTGGTGGACCCTAGCGGCGATGCTCGCACGGTCATTAGGTAAGTGTCGGCAGCTTAGTACAGGATGGTTGGGCCGGGTGTGGACGTGCATGCCGGACACATACCACGCAACCCCCTTATAGGTATAGATTGAAACTCTCAATGGCTTTTTGTATATCCAAACAATCTACCATTACACCATCTTCTACAGTCTACAAAACCTCCAGGTTGACTTTTTCTAGCACAATCCAACCTCCATCTATGAATGGACTCTCCACCCATAAGGTAAATAACCTGACTCCCTAAAGGGGCCAGTGGCTATGGGTGGGTGAGCCCCTCTAGGTGGGGTGATGGTCCCCCTCAGTGGAGGAAATGCCACTGGAAACCATCCTATTGGGCCCAATGACAAAGTGAGCAGAGGAGGAACTCCGATTCCCAAAGGTCATGGAGGTGGAAGAGGCCATGCCAGATGGACTGGCTGTGAAGGCGGACCTTCAGGTACATGCTGGTATATCGGGCAACTGGGCTTTGTCCCACCCCTCCCTTGCTTCTGGTGCCCTGGGGTGCCAATAGCAATGAATGGGATTCCCCACCAACCCCAACCCCCAAATAGGTGCTCCCACCACTTCCTGTCCAGTGCCTTCCCATGTAGGGTTGCCATAATTCTTTCCGACAAAACTGGGACAGAAGTATACTTGAGAAAAATGGGAGGCCATTGGAGGTAGAGGGAAGCCGCCACTAAGGTCCCGTCCAATTGGGACATGGTGGAAGGAGGCCAAATACGGAGCTCTGCGTTTGCCTCACCAGCCTCATTCTGCAGAGCCAGACATGCGAGGGAGGGAACAGCAAGGGTTTCAGGAGGAGAATGAGGCAGCGACTTATTCTCACTGTCACTCACACACCCTTCCATATAGACCGACCCCACTCAGGTGGGTGGGAGGGGGGAGAGAAGGGCTCTGCCTTTCCTGGACTGTGTTTTTAAAATCCTGGACTTTAACATAATTTTTATTGAACCCGCTGGACAATTTTTCTGACCTTGAATCTGGGACAATCCCGGTTTTCAGGGACATATGGCAACCCTATTCCCATGGTGTCCTGCACACCCCTGCATACCTTGATAATATCCTCAAGGCAGCAGTGGTCTGTTGCAGTCCCGGTGTCAAATCTTGCATGTATCATTTCATTCGTGCCGCAGGAGATGGATCCGTGATCACAGTGTGTGGGTCACTTCATGGCATGCTGAGATCCACCTTAAACAAATTCACGCCAATGGCATTTTTCCTGCTTCAGAAAAAAATGCGTTCTCCGATACAAATTGCAGCCACCGCCACCACCACCAAATCATAGACTATCACTGGAATTCTGCCACACTTGTTAAAATGGGGTGGATGCACAAGTGAGTTAGGTCGCATCAGAACAATGTCTGTTTCAAATCACTGCCGCAATGCTTGGAACGGTTCTGCATAAGAACACCTTTCCACGTCTATGTGGATCTCCTATTCACTTTATTTGCAGGCTAACAAAACATACTGTTTATTGTAGAAATAACTCTGGACAGAAATAAAAAGGAATTGGAAATAAAAATCCAAAGAGGGAAGCTTGTTCCAGCCAGCCCATAGTAATAAGGTATCCCATTCTTTTTCCATCGTCTAGTTGCACACAAAAGCTGCCAGAAGCAGAGAGAATAAATATCTGTGAATGAGTATTTGAAACTGATGAGCTGGTGAGAGAATTCTCAATAATAACCTTTCTAAAAATAGCCACACCATTCATGAATACAAAACTCTCCTTCACAACTTCTTAAATGTTGTCCAGTTCATATATCTTGATCGCTGCATAAAAGTGGGGAACTTGTTTCCCTCCTGCCTAGGTGTTGTTGGGCTGCAACTTTCATCAGCCTTAGCCAGCATATCCAATGTGAAGGCTCCCAGAACAGCAACAGCACCTCTGTGGCATAAAAGCTCTATGTTAAAAGTCAGTGTTGACACTGTAGGCCAAAGTTCCTTTGGAAGAAGTACAGGTCACACTTCTTTATTTGCAGAGAATATGTTCCAAGACCCACCATGGATACTCAAAACTGTGAATAACAGCAAATCCTATAATTAACACATACACCCGAGTCATAGAAGCAGGGGAGGAGTTTCAAATGCTTCTGTCTTTCTACATGAGAGCTACCAAAATGTCTGCCTCTGTTCCTTCTAAATATTACATCGCAGGCAGTGGCCTATAGGGGTAGCTCTGCTTATTGCTATAGAAATACATATGTATTTCAGTGAATTTTTTATTGGATATTTTTATACACATGGATAGCTGAAGCTGTAGATTCTGAACCTGCAGATATGTGGGGTGACCTGTACATCCACCATTTGCCCTGGTGCTACAAGTGCTACATAGCTTGTAATGAGGACTTTTGGAAGTGGCACTCCAGCAACATCTTGGAGACCAAAAGATGCCATGTTCTGAAAAAGCCAAGCTGCAAGTTCTAGAAACCTTTTGAGGAAGTTTCTTCACTATCACTTACATTTTGATGATTTTACCCTGTACAGTAGTCCACCACTGACTTAAATCTAATGGCGAGCTGCAACTAGAGTAAACTCATTGGGTCAGGAACTTACACAAGCATGGGCACATCTAATTCCCATTGATCCAATGGAACTAGTAAAGGGAAAGGTCGCCCTGACTCGAAAGCCAGTCATCTCCTACTCTAGGGTTCAGTGCTCATCTCTGTTTATAGCCAAAGAGGCAATACTGTCTGTGCTTGCAGATGTTTCCGTAGACAAGTGGCAGGCATGGCTAGACACTGGACTGCACGGAACACAGTTTACCTACCCAATGAAGTGGTCCCTATTTATCTACTTGCAATTCTTGCTTTCAAACTGCTAGGTTGGCAGGAGCTGGGACAGAGACCAGAGCTCATTCCGTTGTGCAGTACTCGGGTCTTGAACTGCTGACCTTCCAGTCATCAAGTTCAGCGTCTTAACCACTTGAGCCACCACAATCCCTTCCAACGGAACTACTCTGGTTGCAATTTGGTTCTTACTGATTCAATATACTGTCCTGGACAACTAAATGTGTTGATAAGTCCCACCCATTTATGCAAATTAAATGGGTATGGAGGATGCTGGGTTAATTTTGAAGGCAATGTTTAATTGCAGCCAGTAGGTGGCTGCAAATATTGAGATTTGCTTTTTGTCTGAATGTATACACAGCCTTTGGTGCTGTGTCCTTTTGCTTGCTCATTTTAACTGAGTAGTAGTTGTAAGAAATTGCAAAAAAGAGTCAACATTAAATCATGTCATTCTTGTATTGTTTTGTTGGTCGTGTTACTCTCTCCTAATGGGCAGACAAGCATAAATCAACATCTGTTCCTTGGCTGCTGTCATTTTTTTTAACAGCAATAATTCATCAGAAAGTACGTAATCCAACTGGGTACATCACAAGAAAAGATAGCTTTAGCTATATTGACTTGGAACATTGTGTGTCTAAAATTGAGGAAGCTTTATGTGGACACATAACAATGAAACATAATCTCAGAGGGGAAAACTCCACATACCCACATATATCTTTTCTATCTACTATTATTTACCAAAGCTATCTTTGTTTTTTTGTCATGGCTCGGTTGCTGTCAGATGTTTTGTGGGGCTTCTTATATGAGGTTTTCCCCTTCTGTTTCTGTAATTTGTTGGTATTGTGTGATGTTTTCATTCCTTGTAATTCTAATTGTAATTATTGATACATAATTACAATTAGTAATTATTGATACATTATTTTGATGTGGTGCTGATACTATGTATTACTGTGGACTGTTTTTGCTTTGTATTGTCACTTGTAACACTGTATAGCCTTGGGCTATGTTGTATTTTTGAATATTGTATTTATTATTGCATTTTGAACTTTGTATCCTGTATGTAAACCCCTTGGGTTTTCTTGGGGTCATTTATATGTTGTTAGCCGCCCTGAGTTGGCCATGTGCTGAGTAGGGCGGAGTATAAATTGAATAAACATATACATTTACTAGAGCCCTGCAAAATTGGATGGGAGAAAGCAAGCAAAGTTGCCGCTTACCATACCAGGAATCGTCACTGTTGTAAATCCACTAGAATGAGAAGGCAAGTTCTAGGAGTCCAGGACCCAAGTGTTTATCCTTAAGATGCACCTACAGATGCACCAACCCTGGAACATAAATTCTAGAATGGCTGGAAATCCATGTTTGCTTTTATCAAATTTCTGTTTTTACAGAATTGTGAGAACAAGGTAAAGTAGGAGGGTGTGCTCTGTCGTTTTTATGTGCTTTCATGTCAGAACTGACTTATAACAACCCTAATAGTGTCGGGGTGTATGCCCCTATATTGATCTGCAAAGGGAAGTATACTCGACAGGAGGGTGTGTCCATGTCCAAGTGATGCCATAGTGATGCTAATGTCATAGCCCCTGATAGGTCACCCGATTGTGACATCATTGTGATGTAATTGAGCTGGCTAATGTCACAGTCCCAGGTAGGGATGCAAAGGGGACACATGTATGGGAAGGATAAGGGCAGACCATCGACAGAGAAGCGGGACAGGTGAGGCAAGAGAGAGATGGAGGAAGGGATGTCACAGTCCCAGGTAGTGATGGGTGAGGAAGGGAGGCAGGAGTGACCCACACACACACCATGAGGTTTCCATGGGAAAGGTTGGCCTACAGTAAAAGAAACCCGCACAAAACCAGGTAATCGGCTAGTAAGAATATAAAATACAGATCAGGAACCTTTGGCCCTCCAGATAGTTAGGAATCAACTCCTGTAATCCCTTACCATTAGTCATGTTGGCAAGGGGTTGACGAGAGATGGAATGGAAAACAGTTGTCAGCTGTTGGCTCTCTGGCCTTTCGAGATAAGATTACAGGAGCTGTTCACCTTCTGTTTCTCTTGGACCCATAGATCCTCACAAGAAGGACAGGAATGCAACAGCACATATGTGGTTATATGCCCCAGCAACTAATGTTTAGACTGAGGAACATTGCCTGTGCTATTAGAGGAAATAAGCGGGCACTGATAATCTCCCACAAATTTCTTCTAGTAAATTGTTGCCATCACTGCATTTATTAGAAGCAAAGGCCACAATTCAACTATTCGCTATATGTAGAAATGTATTCCTCTTTATCTGTACTGTACGGAACAAAACAAAAATACAAAAATGGTGTGGCACGTTAAAGACTAATTGCTGTATTTTAGTATTAGCTTTCGTGGATTAGGTCCACTTTGTCTAAATCAAGGGTTCTCAACATTTTTAAGCTGCAGGCTGGACTACGCCCCCTCAGAAAGCTGAGTGGGCTGGACTGGTGGCTTCCCCCTTCCATAAATGCGGCTGTAAAATGCTGTCGTAAGTGCAATTACTACATTTACTACAACCATGGGTGCATTTACAGCTGTCGTAAATGCATCCACTTCTGCTTACGATGGCAGTGGAGGTGGCAACATGGGTTATATAAAAGGTTGCTGGCCCACGGGCTGTAAGTTGAGAACCCCTCATCTAAGTAGACTTGATCCACGAAAGCTAACATTAAAATGCAGTGTTTTAAATGCCACAACATTTTTGTCTTTTTGGTTTGTTTACTCTGATATACTTGAACATACACGTCAGTCGCGGCTCCCAAAAATATGGGAAATTTCTGTGCACGCGCATGTGTGCATGTGCAGAACCCATTTGTGCATGTGCAGAACTTGTTTGAGCATGCACAAACAGGTTCTGCGCAAGCGCATTGCATGCACAGTAACCCCTTTCCCCGCCATTCAAAATACAGGACAGTGGCGGAAAAGGGGAGGAACGAGTGCCAAAATAGGTGATACTTGACAGGTATGTACTTGAAACACAGACTAACATGGCTACTGTCTCAAAAATTACCATTTTAGCTGCAATGCTGTAAATTATTTATTTATTTATTCACTTATTTATTTATTTAGCAGAAAACCAGCTGCTCTGTAGCTTTCACAATCAACATGCCTGCTGTCACCTTCACTGCTACTACTACAACATAGCAGTGGTGTTACTAGTTCTGGTTCTCCTTTCACATTCTTGTCACTGTTTGTAACAACAGAAAGAACAATAGTGTGGAGTCCATGGGCGCAATTGGCATTAACTGTCCCTGACAAAGGTTACACCGGTTGAGGGAGGCTCCTGGTCACTGGCCTTTGCGGGCACAGAAATTGGGGTGCGGATTAATAGTCATAAAATTGATTCACTCATACCTGACCTGGCAGGCGGCAGGAGGAAGTTGAATAACTAACTCAAGTTAGCTAGTAGGTAATTCCACACTTGTAAGATTAGCCCAAGCCCGAGTGCAAATAGTGGCCATATTTACTCTCGTGTAAGCCATGAACAATGGATTTCCCCTGTCAGTATTTGCCTTAGTTAATTAACTTCCCCAAGAGAAGTTCCCAATTAACCCGGGTAAATGGGTGATGTGATTTTCTGTCAGATGACGATTCTATCACACGCTGCCTTGAATTCCTATATATGATGATGCTTTTCCCTCAATAAACCACTGGTCTTCGCTCCATCTTGTCTCGTGTCGTTCCTTGACCAGTCTCCTCCGGGACCCGAAGGGCCGCTTCACGGCCCCAATCCAACACAATAGCTGACCGACGGGCTCCGGTCATTGGGCAGAAATATGGACCTACAGATACGTCCAGCAACGGCTCTGCTTCAAGTCCTCTTGCATGTGGCGAGATGATTGTGTGTATCAGCCCAGAGAGAAATAGTTGTCCCTTAAAAAACACTAGACCAGGGGTGCCCACACTTTTTGGGATGTGGGCCGGTGATGTAGTTCAGTGGGCGGGTCGTGTGATTCCTCCCACCAGAAGCGGAAGTAAAACGTGCCTTGGAATCTGTTTTCCAACAGGATGAGATAGATTTCCAGACTGCCATTTTTTCTGCTTAAACCAGGGGTGCCCTATCTATGGCCTGTGGTCCAGATCCAGCCCCCAACACCAATTCATCCACCCTGTGCTGCCCTTGTTGCTCCTGGAAGCAAAAGTAAAACACGCCCATACAGGCGCGTTTTACTTCCACTTCTAGCAGTGGCAAGGGCGGCACAGGGTGGATGAATTGGTGTCTGGGGGGGCGGATCTGGCCCATGGGCCATAGATAGGGCACCCCTGCACTTGACTGACCACTTCTGCTTGTTCAGTTCTTTTACAGCCTTTGATGTGCAACCATAGGAGGTGTCATTTCCTCCTTGCTCTCATGACGCTATTAATCCTCCCATCCACCCCCCAACCATTTGGAAAGAGAGAAAAAGTGTCAGGCCGGGCAGAGACTCAAGGCAGCTGTAATTGTCTCCCATTTCATCTAATTTTCCATTTCAAAAGCAGTCTTGCTGGAGTGCACTTATATACAGGCTTTATGTCTTCTCCACACACATCAAGCACAATGGAATTTGGCTCCTTACTTGTGCTGAAATCTCATCGACTTCCCAGTTAGGACCAAACCATGCTTTACACTTGCTGTCCAAATAAAAATTAAAAATTCTGGTCCAGGAGCCATTAGCAATCAGGACAACTTGCAGTGTTCTGCCTCTTGCTTAACTAGGGTTTTCTCCTCAGCCGTTGCTGGCACCCACCCCACCCACCAATAAAATATGGATTTTGTTAGATTTCCCCCCAATGCAATGTGACCCTCAAATTGGGGGCAGAGGAAGAGTGGTTATACTGTACATCCAGTGAGAAATTCCTCTTAGCCTGGCCTCCGTTACAGTCTTGCAGGGCTGCCATGAGCCTTGGGTCCCTTAAGGGGGGGCGGAGGGGGGGAGTATACAAATGAAAATGAATAAATAATTTAAAAAATGAAATGCAGGTCTTAGAACCATCATCTCTTGTGTAAATAAAATAACAATTGTGTGAGCTGTCAGATCAGTTCTGACTTAAGAAGCTTGCCTTGTTTGCTGGAAGGCCAGCAAGTTGGCAGTTCAAGACCAGAGTACTGCATGATTGATTGAGTGCCCATCTCAGTGAGGACACACTTAGAAATGCATGTTGGAGAAGAAATACAAGGCTTCTGTGCAAATGCTATTTAGAGCTAGAAGAATACACAAAGGACTATGTACATAGGTGTGAATTCACAGATGACCACTCAAATGCCACACTTGTAAGTAAGCAATCTGTTCACAGATGTCATCTGTTTCCCGATAATTTTCTGAAATTATAGGCAGAAGCTTGTAAGTTCCTTTAGCGTCCTCGCATACCGCTCATCTGGCCCTGTGGACTTGGATTCATTTCAAGTATCCAAATGTTCCCATACCACATCTTTATCTATTTGAGGCAACAACTTCTCAGTGCCTCCTTTATTTTACTTCTTGTAAGGTGAGCACCATTTTCCTTTTGGGAAAAGATGAAGACAAAGTGAGAAATTCCACCTTCTCTACCTAGAAAACCCGGTGTTCAGCCTGAAAAGAGGGATTGAAAGCTGTTTGACCATTTTTAGTGGTCTAATAAGGTATCAAGCACACTTGCATTTGTATCATCTTCCTTCTGTCATCCATTAGCATCTCCTTCATCCTTTCCACTCAACAGACAACTATTTCCCTCTTTCTACTGTCCTAAACATAGCTGAAGCCCCTCTTTTGTTTTTTCAATCTTTGTGGCATGTCTAAGCTCATTCTGAGACTTAAAATTCCTGTCTCCCTACAAGTGACGGCTATTCTTTTGTATTCTTCTTCCTTTTAACTCCTACACATCTTCTTTGAAATCTCAGCTCCTCTGAAGGTTCCTTGTACAGCCAAGCCTTGATCTCTATAGCTGCCTACCACTTTTCTTCATCACAGGAATTGCTTGTGGTTGTATGTTCACTATTTCATGTTCAAGAAACTCCCGCCCTCTTTTTGAGTATTTATGAACATGGCATCGCATGTAGTGTTTCCTTAAGCTCGTTGAAATCAGATTTCCTAAATTCCAGAGTGTGAAATCAGCTTTCTTACAGCTTAGAAATGGGAATAGCTAGCTTTCGCTTTCTTCACTGGAATAAATTCCAAGAGGGCATGGTCAATGCCACCCAAAGTCCCCGGTATTTCTGTCTCACTGATCTGTTCTTCTTTGTTGAGAAATATCACGTCCAGGTTAACTTGTAGGTGCTCCAGCCTTCTGGAAGATACAGTTGTTAGCAACTGAGGAATTTTCGGGCCTTAGAGTCTTTGCAGAATTGTCCTTTTGAAGGAGTAGCCATTTTATTCTTTGCAAGCATATCAGACAAATTAATTAGACCAATAAAAAGAACTAAAGAAAAAGAGACAAAATGTTATGCCCCCCCCCCAAAAAAAAAACATCTACAGTAAAACCTCGGATAACGTTCAAACTCTGTTCCATGGAGTTGGTCGCTATGCGATTTTGGACGTTATGCGGTTCCTATGGGGAGATGCATCGTATAACATCCAAAAATGGTCGAAAATGGACGTTATCCGAGGTTCCTATACCAATACCACAGAAAATGTCCATTTTTGAGCAGTTTTGGACGTTATGCGAGGCATCACGTGTGCATCACGTATGCATAAAAACCGCGGCGTTATGCGAATATGACGGTATCCGATGCGGTCGTTATGCGAGGTATTACTGTATAATGTGCGCTTTTGTGTATCAAGCCCACCCCTGCAGACCTAAGAGTGAGACTGTATGGCTGTCATATTTATATGTGGCCCAATATTTCTTTTATCAGAGCATTGCACAGTCTAAACACAAAGTACCAGGAATAGATGGGCCAGTAAATGAGCCAGATTCTGTATCTCTCCACATTCACACAGCATGTTGTTATCTGCAAGCAGCCCCCCACTTGAGCATGTTATTCCAGCATTTAGGGACTCCAACCTCATCATATCCATAGTTCTTCAAGTGACATAGGGGAGGTTGCACAATTAACTGCACCCACTGATTGGCAAGAAGCAATAATAATACCACTGTAGAAAAACAAAGGAAGCAAACGAGAATGCACACAGTGTTGAGCCATCTCACTCTTAAGCCATGCAGGGAAAATGTATGCCCAAATAATAGAAACAAGATTGAGACCAGTTATAGAACTGCAACTAGCAGAAGAAGAGATGGGCTTTAGGAAAAAAAAAATCAGAAACTGTACGGGTGCAATTTTTATGCTTAAACACCTAATAGAGAAAAAATATAGACTACAACAAAAATCTCTATGTTGCATTTGTAGACCAAGAGAAGGCATTTGATAGAGTTGAGAGGAAACTGCTATGGCAACCATTGGCCCAATATGAAGTAAGTGAACATCTTATCAGATTATGTAAAAGTTTATATAGTGACTGAAGAAATGTAGTTAGAACAAGCCAAGGAATATCAGAACCCTTTGTATTAACATCTGGAGTGAGGCAGGGATGTGTACTATCACCACTGAGCTGTGAGCTGTGCCTGGCCCATGGTGCCAAATCATCTGGCCCAGGCCACACCGGACACATTTATGACAGCCATAAACGCACCCACAGCTGTCGTAAACACATGTATGACAGCTGCAGACGTGTTTTACGGAAGCGTTTATAGTGAGGGGAACCTGTTTCACTCCCTGAAAAGGACTCAACGCCGCAAACGAGATGTCGTCTGGCGTCGTCTCCTTTTGAGCTCTATGAGTGGGCGAGGTTCGGAGGGCGGGGAGATGCCTTTGATGTAGGCAGATTGATTGCACACGGAGCCGGCAGGCGGGCCAAACACTTCTTTATTGTAGTATAGTCAATCTGTACATAACCAAATGGTGGAGACACAGCTCCTTATATATCATACATTGCATTTGAATTTCCCCCCAAAGGCACTCGTTGGTTGTGGTAGCAGTGACGTCATTAGGGACGTACTGTGTACCTTCCTAAGGTTCTCCTAATCTAACTAAGGTTAATTGCATACCTTCCTAAGGATCACCTATAGCGGGGAGGTGCTAGTTGCTGATTGGGTGATTGGGGTCGCATGGGCTGAGCTTCCTCAGCTGCGCTATGGCTGGCAGCTGAGTTGCGTGTGGTGACAGATGAGTTACTTGCATACACAACATCCCTCCCCCCTAGGATGGAACGAAGTCCCTTAACCATTGTGGGGGGCGGCGATTTCGCTGCGGCTGACCCGCCGGTTCAGCGGTGCTGCCCGGGTCGCCTGCTGCGCCTGGGTTTTTGCCTTGAGAGAACTGAAGAGTCCCATTGAAACCTGGCAAGGGCAGGGATGGGGTATTCCTGACTCGGGGAGGATGAGGGGACCATTGGGAGAACTCAAAACCCCGCTGCTCACTGGGACGAGTGGGGGAACACTCACGAAAACTCCCCTCATCCTGAAACAAATAACCAAACTGGGGTCTGCTTCCTCGGGCTGAAAGACCGACTCCCATGGTTCCATGCAGCCTGTCATGCTCAATCCTGTATTCCCCCTTGGGTTAAATGGGTGGGGGGTAATCCTAACGTTGATTCCTCTCTGTCACTCACCTCAGTGGGTTTCTCTGGATTGCTTCCCTGCGAGGCTCCCGTGACCCTTCTCCTAAGCTGGTCAGCGTTCTGCACCACAGCAACCCTGAGTCTGTTATAACTTTGTACGAAACTGGCCCGATTTGCTCTACTACCTCCCCAGGTACCCACGCTGGTCCTGAGCTCACATAATTCCTGTAGTAGACCAGGTCGCCTGCCCCAAACATTTTTTCCCTCTACTGACACATTCGTACCCCTATCCTCCACCCTAGAAGGATCCAGACGGTCGACAACGTTGGGATTCTTCTCCACATTAGGAGCTCCGAGGGTGATTGCCCTGAGGCTAGTGGGGTGACCCTATAGCCCAGTGTTTCCCACTTTAGTTTTTGAACTTCTATTCCCAGAAGCCTAAGTCTATTCCCCAAAGCACTGGTCAGCCAGTGTACTGACTTAGGCTTCTGGGAACTGAAGTCCTTCATGGGGCGTGTGCTCCACTTTGGGAACCACTGCTTTAGCCTATGAGGAATTGACAGAGTTGTAGCTCCAGGTCCCCTGGACCTATCCTCCTTAGTGCCTCCTTTATGGTGCGGACCAGGCGCTCTACTTGGCCATTTGTGGCAGGGTGAAAAGGGTCAGAGGTAACATGCCTGATCATGTTCCGTTACAGGAACGCCTGGAATTCTCGAACACGTGGCAGAGGACAGCCCACACCCACACCAGTGAGGCATCACACACTAGCACTATGGGCTTCTTGGGGTCAAAGTGAGTTAATATCGCCTTGGAAGAGAGGAGCCACTTTAACTCACTGAATGCTCACTCTTGAGCCTCCCCCCACCGCCAGACTGCGTCCTTTTTCAGTAGGCGGTGTAGCAGCTCTGCCACAGATGCCTTCTGTGGGAGGAAGGAGTGGTAGAAATTCAGGCGCCCCAAGAACGACTGCAGCTCTGACTTAGTAGCCGGTGTGGGGGCATCCTGAACGGCCGCAACCTTTGATTTTGAGGGCTTTACCCCGTCGGGGGTGATCCGAAACCCCAGGAACTCTATCTTGTTTGCATAAAAAATGCACTTGCCCCTTCTTAGGCATAACCCAGCCCTTTCAAACTCAGTCAGGACCTGGTCTAACCTCTGAGCTAGCTCTGACTCATCCCCAGCTGTTATCAATACATTGTGAAGTATGGCAACACCCTGGGAGCCTCTTAAGTAGGCATTCCACAAGCGCCTGGAATATACCGGGAGCTGAGTTCACGCCGAACTGGAAGTGTGTCACCTTAAACTCACCCTTGTGCGTAACTATCGTCTGGGCATCTGCGGCCGCAGGTGTGACTTTTAACTGCTGGTATGCCTGTGCTAGGTCCAGCTTTGCAAAACACCTCCCCCCCATGTAACTTGGCCAGCAAGTGGCTAACTACTGGCACCGGGTAGGCATTGGGGTGGATTGCCTTATTGATAGTACACTTGTAATCAGCACAAATCCTAACCTCCCCATTAGATTTCATGGCAGTTACAATCGGTGTCTCCCACTCCGTGGAGTCCACCGGAACCAAAATCCTCTGACCCATCAGTTTGTCCAATTCTGCCTCTATTTTGTCCTTTAGTGTGAAGGGCACTCTGCACAGCTTGAGGCGCACGGGGTGGATGGAAGGGTCCATATCAAAGTCCACAGCCGGCCCCTTGTACTCCCCAAGTCCTTTCCTGAAGACTGCTGGGTGTGCGTTGCACACGTCTTGGATGGGGTCACCTCGGACGGTGTTGATTCCAGTCAATGCAATTCCCAGCAGTTCAAACCACTGGGTCCCCAGGAGACAACTGGACCCCCCCCTCAAGGACCACTAAGGGTAACTTCCTAGTGAAGTTCTTGAACCGGACAGTGAAGCCCCCCACCCCCAGGACTGGGATGTAATTTCCCTGAACATCCCGCAAGTTTGTTTTGAGGGCTCTACCTTTGGGGCAGTCCCTAGGGGGTATTCGCAGAAACTCGGTCTGCGAGACAATGGAGTAGGCAGTCCCTGAGTCCCCCATCTTCACCTAGACCCCCTGCAACAGTACCTTAACAAAGAAGCAGGTGCGCCGGTCTGACACACGTCTCACCACTGTGTCTCCCGCACGCACCTTCTGCACGTTCCCGACGCCCCCGTCCTTCTGGTGGCTGGTCCGGCCAGGGTCTCGGCTTCTGTGTTGTCTGCAAACCTTCGCGATGTGGCCCAAACACCCACAGTTGTGGCACTCTGCCTTCTTGAAGGGGCACCACTTCCGGTCTTGTGTTCCCCCACACCCCTCACAATGTCTGCTTGCTTCGGCGGTGTCTCTCCTCTCGGAAGGTCTTTTCCTCACCTTCTGGACCTCGGGTTCACTTTCACTCTCGCTGAGGTCAGATGAGGATGTGGCAGCGGCTGCCGCGGCTTTTGGTTCTTGCTCCTGTGAGACGAGCAGCTGTGGGCCTGCACGGCGGACGACGGTTCCCCGAGGCTGCGGTTCTCGCCTGGCATGCCCGTACCCCGTCCTTTACCGCCTCTGCAGCCTGGGCAGGCCAGAGGATCTGCTCAAACATGATGTCCTCGTCCCGGGCCAACAGTATCTGCTGGGTCCCCTCATCCCACAGGCCGAGTAGGAGGTGGTCTCACAATGCCTCAGCCAGGAAGTTTCCCCACTGGCAAGGGATGGCCACCAGTCTCAGCGTGGTGACGAACTCCGCCACACTCTCTCCAGGCTGTTGGTCGTGCCGGTGGAAGACCAGTTGTGCCGGGAATATGGACACCTTCGGGTGGAAATGTGCCCGCAGCGCAGCGAGGATCTCGGTGAGGGGGACCGACTTTAGGGCCCTCAGCATCAGCAGGTTCCTCGCCAGTTCCAGGGTTGGCAACCCGCACTGAGCCAGTAGGCAGGCTTGTCTTTGCTTTTCTTCCTCGATGTTCTCCGCATCCATGGCATACAGGAACTGCTCCTCGTAGAGGTCCCATAACTCAGGCTTAGAGGTGTTGAACGGAGCGAGGGTAACTCTGTGGGAAGCCATTATCCCACCTTCATAGCCAATTTGATGTAGGCAGATTGATTGCACACGGAGCCAGCAGGCGGGCCAAACACTTCTTTATTGTAGCATGGTCAATCTGTACATAACCAAATGGTGGAGACGCAGCTCCTTATATATCATGCATTGCATTTGAATTTCCCCCCAAAGGCACTCGTTGGTTGCGGTAGCAGTGACTTCATTAGGGATGTACTGCGTACCTTTCTAACGTTCTCCTAACCTAACTAAGGTTAATTGCATACGTTCCTAAGGATCACCTATAGCAGGGAGGTTTCCCGTGCTAGTTGCTGATTGGGTGATTGGGGTCACACGGGCTGAGCTTCCTCAGCTGCGCTATGGCTGGCAGTTGAGTTGGGTGTGGTAACAGATGAGTTACTTGCATACACAACAACACCCCTGACTTCCATTCCCGGGCCAGGTAGTGAGGGTCCTGAGAAGAGGCAATGCGGCGGCGGCGGGGCTCCTGCAACGTCTCCTTTTGAGTTCTTGGAGGGCGGGGCGACGCACCTACCTCCCATTCCTGGGTCAGGTAGCGAGGGCCCCTGGAAGTGGCAACGCGGCAGTGGCAGCGGGGCTCCGGTGACGTCTCCTTTTGAGTTCTCCAGGCGGGTGAGGCTTGGAGGGCGGGGAGACACACCTGCCTCCCATTCCCAGGCCAGGTAGTGAGGCAACGCGGCAGCGGTGGAGGCGGCAGGGCTCCGGCAACATCTCCTTTTGAGCACTGTTTATTATCTAATTTATTTGAGTATGTTTAAGCTTTTCAGATGTACAATCTAGTTATTATAATTGTGTTTTTTGGGGGGGAGGGTTATGCTTAATGTTTGTTAAATTTTAAAATATATTTATTGTTTGCTACCATGTGTAGTGCTTGCACTAAATCCGGCAGGGTATAAATGAAAGGAAATGAAAAAATAAATGAAATTTACAAGAAGATAATCCGGGGCTATCACTCTTTGAGGCCAGGAAAAAGTCCTGAAGACATTGCTTCCGGTACCCTTCTGAAGCCAAATGCTTCATGGGTGAGCTAGGAAAAAATGCCTCTTCTAAGCTACATTTCCTAGGACCGTGATGGTGAACCTTGGCACTCCAGATGTTCTTGGACTTCAATTCCCAGCCCAAGCACCCTGTGAATCCACACAAATGGGTAGACTGCGATTCATCTGGCCCGCGCTGCCCTCGTCGCTCCTGGAAGCGGAAATAAAATGCGCCCGTACAGAGGAAGGGTTAACCCGGAAGAGTCTTTACTGTACGGGCGCTTTTTACGTCTGCTTCTGGGAGCGAAGAGGACGGCGTGGGCCATATGAATCGCCTTAAACCCATTTGTGTGGATTCACAGGGTGCTTGGGCTTCTGGGAAGGTTCACTATCATGGGTATAGTTAAAGTATGACTGTGAGAGCTGGACCCTAAGGAAGGGTGAATGGAAGGAAAAGCAGGGGAGTCCACCTATGTGCTTATTTTTGCACAGGCTGTCATGTGGATGTACAGATGTGAGAAAAGTTACCTTTTTTGTTCATTGCAGCTCCCAGAATCCTCAAGACAGGATGATCACCAAATTTGCAGAAGGTACCTGGTGGCGCAGTGGTTAAACTGCTGTATTGCAGCCAAAACATGGTGAGTTTGGCCCTGATGGGGTTCAAGGTTGACTCAGCCTTCCAACCTTCCAAGGTCAGTAAAATGAGTCCCCAGCATGTTGGGGGCAAATGCTAATTAACTTGTAAACCAGAGAGTGCACTAAGTGCTATGGGGTTGCTCTATAAGTGTAATTGCTATTGCTACCTTTCCCACCAAATCATGGTGGCTTAGTGGTTAAGATACTGAGCTTGGTGACCAGAAGGTCGGCAGGTCAGCAGTTTGAGACCTGAGTGCTGCACAACAAAGTGCACTCCCACAGTCTGTCTCAGCTCTTTCTAAGCTTCTAAAGTTAGAAAATTAACCTTTTCTGTCACTAATATGTGTTCTTCATTGCTGGGTTGTTGTTGGTTTTGTAATGGAAGGGTTATCATTATTGTTCTTGTTGATATTCATAATTCATTTAATTTGTTTAATTTTTATTGTAAATATTTTTTAAAATGTTGTAAGCTGCCCAGAGTAGGAAAATATCCCATATGGACTGGATATAAATGTAATAAATAAATGTAATAAACAAACAAACAAACAAACAAACAAATAAATAAATAAATAAATAAATAAATGTAATAAACAAACAAACAATAAATAAATAAATTTGTGTCAGAAATTATTCTGGGTTGAAAGGATTTTTGTGGAAGAAACTCCCCAATGAAGCTCCTTTCATGTCCCCAAGAGCTGGGACAAAGATAGGTGCTCAATCCGTCACGCAGTACCCGGGTTTCGAACTGCTGATTTGCCAGCCTTCCAGTTAACAAAGCAAGCTTCTTAACCACTGAGACACCACAGCCTCTAATAAATAAATAAATAACGTAGCTGTTCAAAAGCAAGAAATAGTAAGTAAATAAATAGGTACAGCTTTGGCGGGAAAAGGTAATAGCGTTCTGTGTGCTTTGGCATGTAGTCCTGCCTGCCATGTGACCATAGAACCATCTGCAGAAACAGACAGCAGTGGTTCTTTGGCTGTAAACAGAGATGAACACTGAACCCTAGAGTTGGACACGGCTGGCTTTCGAGCAAGGGAGACTGTAACCTATCTTTCTCAACCTATGTGTATGTGTGCATATGTGTATGCACAGAGAGTGATGCTAGTCCAGGGATGGAGGCTGTAACCCGCGTTTGCACAAAATGTGATCAAACCCAAGATTTTTTTGGGCTCCCGGGTGAAAATCCCTCAGTGGGTAACAAGGTTCTTTAGCTAGTCAAAGTCAAGATGGCAAGAGGCCAGCCCTCTTTGAGGCCCTGATGCTGCCAGCAACCCCAGGCAAAGCATGTGGGAAGAAAAGCAACAGCCTCATGTTGACTTAGGAGGAATCCTGGGGACTTAAGCCACAATGTGGAGCAACATTGTCTTTCTTCAGCAGCCTCGTAATTGCTCGGAGGGCACAGCTGAATGCCAAAAGACAATATTAGTTTTAGCAAAAATGAATCCCGGTTCGCTTTGGGGTTCTTCTTCCTCTGCTCTTCTGGGTTATTCACTTTACTTCTGTGTTGGTCTTGCCAATGTGAGAAGAGGCCAAGTCACATGTTTGTAAGGTGGCTTGCAGAGTCCGGCACCCAGGAACTGAAAGAGCCGCTGCTTGGCTCCCTATTTCGGGATGGATGGCCCCAGGATGATGGCCAGCTTGTGGCAGGGTTCAGCTGGGCTGCAGCCTGTTAAAAAAAAAAAAAAAGCAATATTAAGAGGTTCTTGGTCAAATGTTCTCGTAGTAGTTTATTTTGGCTAAGCACTCGTTTCCCTGAGCCAGTGAACCTGTTCAGAAGGAGGGCAGCAGTAAAAGCTCTGTAAATTAAGATCACTAGGCCTTCAGGAGAGTTGTAAAATAACTATAAAACGAGGGGCCATACAAAAAAAATGGGAAAGCCAATAGCTTTTATTAGGCCAGGTGCATACCCATCAAGTGCGGCTCCGGAAAATACAGGAACTGCTCCGGCCCTGGCGCGCATGCGCAGCAACAACTCTTTGCACATGCACAGAACCCCTTTGCGCATGCACAGAACTGCCTCTGATGGGCGCTCATGTGCAGTAACCCCTTTCCCTGCCATTCAAAATACGGGACGGCAGCAGGAAAGGGGAGGAACAAGTGCTGAAATATAGGAGATCCCAGCTAATACGGGATACTTGACAGGTATGGCCAGGTGTGCTTGAGGGAGGAATAGGCAATCTTTCCAGTTTCACAGGGCTATTCATCAGGCAGGATAAAAAAGAAGATTAGACAAGTTCATGACAGACAAGGGTATCCATGGCTATAATTATGGATACCTAAGGAGAGAGGTTGGAGAGATAGGCAGGATATCTCTCAATGCCATTTCCAGGGAATCCTAAGCAGGTGAAGGCATCTCCTTGGGAATAATACCCTGAAGCCAATGGTGAGCCACTGTGTGAGACAGAAGGCTGGACTGGATGGGCTCCTGTGGCCTCTTCCAGCAAGGCTGTTCTTATGTTCTTATGTATGTTAAGATGCTTCCGCCACCGCCACCACCACCACCACCACCACCACCACCACTATTTACTTCTGCAAGCCATGTGTAACTGGAAAATTAACATCTTGAACCCACCCCCCAAATGATAGATCCATAAGGTCAGCGTCTGGCCAGCTGACCTTTCTCTCTCTCTCTCTTTTCTGGAAAGCTTGGGTAGGATATATTTACATATAACATTGCACGCTTCTGCAAAACAGTCCAGTCTTCCTCTCTGTTTTGATTGTGTTAGGAGCTGCCTTAGGTTCCAGGCCTTGGAGGAAAAAGGGATAGGAATCAAATATTTTTTCCTTATTCATGCCAGAGGCACCACAAAGCATATAATAGCATACAAAGCTAAAACCAACATACAGTATTGTTGTGTATGCATATCTTGTACTGACAGAATGTAACCACTCCATCTACAATGTGTCGCAGCTGTAAAGGAACGCGAGCAAGCAGCCCATAGAGGGCAGCTGCGAGCGTTCAATCTCACATGGTTCACATTGCTCAATCACGGACAGCCGCGGGAAAACCTTCCCCGCATTCAGCAGCAGGAAAGAAGAACTACTGAAGAGAGGCGTGCCTGGGTGAGGCCACGCCGGTAGCGGCCAATAAGCTACCGTGCTACAAGATTCAAATGTATAACCCTACTGTATATAAAGAGATGTATCACCGCCATTACCTCATGCTCCACCCGATCATCATGCAATAAACCTGTGTTAAGCCAACCCTTCGGCTGTTCTGTTGTCTTTGGTCCAATACAGTAAACTGGCGACGAAGGTGGGATAATGGCTGCCCACGGGACCAAGACATGCGCCGGCTACGAGATCAGGAAGCCAGGAGACTTGGAGCTGTTTGAGATAGACTTCAACGGAGCGCTGGTGGAGCTCGAAGTCTCAGATGAGGAAAAGAAGAGGGCCATCTTCGTCCGCATGCTCGGACACGAGACAAAGAGGACCCTGGTCGACCTGATCGCGCCGAGGAGGGTGAGCGACTACAAAGCCAAAGAGCTTCTGGCCGTGTTGCGCGCCCACCTCCGGCCCGCGATAGCGATGTTCCCCGCTCGGAGCGCGTTCTGGAGGCGAGTCCAAGCGCCCGGGGAATCGGTCGCCGAGTTCGCCGCGGCCCTGCGGCTGGCCGCCGGCCCCTGCAAATGGGAGACCCCAGAAGTCACCCTCCGCGACTGCCTGCTCTGCGGTCTGAGGGACACCGAAACTCAGCGCGCGCTGATGAAACAGGAGCCGCCCCCCACGTGGCAAACGGTCCTCGACACGGCGCAGGCCGCGGAAGCCACGACGGCCGGCGTGCAAGAGCTCCAGGACTGGCGGCCGAAACCCGCCAAGGCAGAGAGCTCGGTGCGCGCGGCCCGGCGAGTCTCGGACTCAACCACGGAGAGCGACGACGACGACGTCCGGAAGGTCCAGAAGGAGGGCCGGCGCTGCGACGGCTGCGGCGCCGCCCACGTCCGCGCCAAATGCCCGTTCCGCAAGGCCAAGTGCCACAACTGCGGCCGACGCGGGCACATCGCCAAGGTCTGCCGGAAGCGGCGCGAGGCCAGGAGGAGCTCCCCAGACCGCTCGGCGAGGCAGGATCGCACCACGAGGCCCAAGGACCACGGCACCCGGACCACGAGGAAGCGGGACGGCGTCGGACGCATCTCTGATGACAGCGAGGACGACGCTCCGGTTTTCAGCGTTTCCACGGAGCACCCCCGATACTTCGTTGAGGTAGTAATACAAGGGGCCCCTGTTAGGATGGAGGTGGACTCGGTTCTTCTTACTCTATTATCTCTCAGGGAGAGTTCCTAAAGATACCCCCCCACGTGCGGCCCAAGCTCAAGGCGTTGAGGGCCACACTAAAGGACGTGCAAGGGAACCGCATCCCGGTGCTGGGGGTGGGGAAATTCCAGGTCCAGTTCAAAAAGCGCACCGCAACGCTTCCGCTAGTCGTCCTCAAAGGAGGTAAATGCAGCCTCCTCGGGACTCAATGGTTTCAGCCCCTGGGGTTGTTCATCGGGGGGGTGCACGCCGTGGGAGTACACGCCGCCGGGACTGATCCAATTCAGAGCGTGTGTGAAGCGCACCCCGAAGTTTTTAAAAAAGGACTCGGAAAGTTCAAGGGCCCCCCAGTGACTTTCGACCTGGACCCGGGAGTACGTCCAATCAGACTTAAACCGCACAGGGTGCCTTTCGCCCTAAAAGACAAAATAGAGGCGGAGTTGGACAAATTGGTGGGCCAGGAGATTCTTGTTCCTGTTGATTCTGCGGAGTGGGAAACTCCAATTGTAACAGCACTCAAGGCCAACGGGGAGGTCCGCATATGCGCGGATTACAAGTGCACCATCAATAAGGCGATCCGCCCTAATGCGTATCCGGTGCCGGTAGTCAGCCACTTGTTGGCCAGGTTGCACGGGGGGAGGTGTTTTGCTAAACTCGACCTGGCCCAAGCCTACCAGCAGCTCCCGGTCACCCCCGCCGCAGCTGTTGCGCAGACCATAGTCACACACAAAGGGGCGTTCCAAGTATCGCGCCTCCAATTCGGCGTGAATTCGGCGCCCGGGATTTTCCAATCACTTGTGGAACGCCTCCTAAAGGGACTAGAGGGGGTGTTACCCTACTTTGATGACGTATTGATTACAGGGGGGAGCCGGGCAGAATTGGCAGAAAGGTTGGGAAAGGTCCTGGAAAAATTCGAAAAGGCGGGGTTGCGGTTGCGAAAGGACAAATGCGTCTTCTTCGCAACCGAGGTCGAGTTCCTAGGGTTCCGCATTACTCCTGAGGGAATAAGGCCATCCCAATCCAAGGTGGCCGCCATCAAAAAGGCCCCTCGCCCCACCTCCAAGCCCGAGCTGCAGTCGTTCCTTGGGCTGCTCAACTTCTACCACTCCTTCCTTCCTCGGAAGGCAGCCGTGGCGGAACCGCTACACAAATGGTTAAAAAAGGACGAGGCATGGAAGTGGGGCGACGACCACGAGAAGGCTTTCAATGACCTGAAGCGACTCCTGGCATCAGATGCTGTACTGACCCACTTCAATCCCAAACGCCCAGTGGTCCTGATTTGCGATGCATCCCCGGTGGGGGTGGGGGCGGTGTTATGCCACGTGCTGGAGAACGGGAGGGAGGCCCCGATAGCGTTTTACTCTAGGTCCTTGTCCCAAGCGGAGAGAAACTACGCCCAGACAGACAGGGAAGCACTAGCGATAATTGCGGGGACCAAGAAATTTCATGATTTCGTGTATGGCCGCCCCTTCACCATAGTGACTGACCACAAGCCCTTGCTAGGCATTTTCACCACAGATAAGCCCACACCCCAAATCCTGTCCCCGAGAATGCTCAGGTGGGCCATTTTTCTCAACGCGTATCAGCACGCGTTGGTATACCGGCCCGGAAAGGAGATCAGCCATGCGGATGCCCTGTCGAGGTCCCCCATTCCCCGGGATTGCTGCCACGTGGGCGAGGAAGAGAGAGACCACCAGGTTTTAATGATAGAGGTCCTAGATTCCCCTCCAGTAGTACCGGCCGACATCGCCAAAGCGACCGGCAAGGACAAAACGTTAGCCACAGTCTGCTCCTGGGTACAGAAAGGGTGGCCCGTGTCTTCCCCAGCAGCGGAATTCGACACATTTTTCAAAAAGAAACTAGAGTTGTCCCTAGAGAGGGGTTGCCTGTTGTGGGGGCAGCGGGTAGTGATCCCCACGTCCCTCCGGCCGAGGGTGCTTAAGCTGCTGCACGTCAGCCACCCGGGGATCGTCCGCTCTAAGGCTCTAGCCCGTAGTTACTTTTGGTGGCCACAGCTAGACGCCGACATTGAGCACATGGTCGGCACTTGCGAAGCGTGCCAAAGCTCCAGGCCAGAAGAGGCTCGTCTGCCACATAGAGAGTGGGACGCAGCGAGGGGGCCCTGGTCCCGGGTACACGTAGACTTTGCAGGGCCGTTCAGGGGAACGCTTTTCCTCCTAGTGGTGGATGCGTTCTCAAAGTGGTTGGAGGTCATCCCAGTCTCGAGCACCTCCTCGGCCACCACAGTTAAACAGTTACGGAGGGTCTTTTCCACGTTCGGTTTACCCGACACCCTCGTCAGCGATAACGCTAGCTGTTTCACGTCCGCCGAGTTCAGGGAATTCATGGATCTCAATGCCATTCGGCACATCACCTCCGCCCCTTTCCACCCGGCCACCAACGGCCAAGTAGAGCGCCTCGTGCGCACCACTAAAGACGCGTTGCGGCGCATGGGCTCCGGAGATCTTGACCGACAACTATGCCAATTCCTGCTACGGTACAGGGTCACCCCATTAGCGTCAGGGTACTCCCCCGCGGAGTTGCTAATGCGCAGGAAGCTGGCTACGGTAATCTCAAGACTAGACCCCACCAGAGTAGAAGACAAAGGGCGAAATGTAGAGATGGATTCCTCAAAGAGTTTTAGCGTAGGCGCCCCTGTGCATTGCAGGAACTACGCCAGCGGGGGACCAGCCTGGGTGCCCGGCATTGTAATAGAACAAACCGGCCCCGTCTCATACCGCGTGGAGACCAATACAGGCCTCCTGTGGAGGCGGCACGCAGATCAATTCAGGCGGAGGGTCCCCGGAAAGCAGGACGAAGACGAGAGTAGCAACGAATCAGCGTTAGGGTACTCCCCCACCCGCTTAACCCAAGGGGGAGGGAAAGGGGAACATGGGTCCCCACCAAGGGGGGAGGAAAGGGAATCGATCCTCAGAAATCTTTTGCGGGAGTTTGCGGCGGAAAGGAAGAGCCCCGATCACACACACATCCCCCGAGAGCGTTCCCAAAATACAGACTCCTCAAAAAGTTTAGACCTTGATTTACAGTGCCAGGGGGAGTTAGCGGAGTGGTCCCCCACCCGTCCTAGCGAGAAGAGGGGTTTCAGTTCAGCCCCTGGTACTTCCAGCCCCAGTAGCCCCTGTGAGTTAGAGTGCAACATAGCGCCAATGTCCCGGAGACCGACACCCCCAAGACAGGAGGCGATGGCGAGTCCGCCAGCCACAGCCTCAAGGTCCCCCGGGCGGGGGACAGAAGGGAGCAAAACCACAAGGGTATCCTCATCGGTCCCGCGGTTCACGATTAGAGGGTCCCCAGGGTCCGAGGGAGACAGGCAGGGGTTCACGTCCCAACTGTTCATTCCATTCCCATCCCCCAGCGCAAGGCAGGCACAGACGCCCCATAGAGCCACTAACGAATCCCCGTTTTCCGTTGCAGGACAAGCACCCACGGAGTCAGGGATCACAGGCTCTCCAGTACTAGGGCATGCGAAAGCACGCCCCAAGCGAATGTGCGGAAAGCCACATTGGTTGCGGGACTTCGTCCCATCCTAGGGGGGAGGGATGTTGTGTATGCATATCTTGTACTGACAGAATGTAACCACTCCATCTACAATGTGTCGCAGCTGTAAAGGAACGCGAGCAAGCAGCCCATAGAGGGCAGCTGCGAGCGTTCAATCTCACATGGTTCACATTGCTCAATCACGGACAGCCGCGGGAAAACCTTCCCCGCATTCAGCAGCAGGAAAGAAGAACTACTGAAGAGAGGCGTGCCTGGGCGAGGCCACGCCGGTAGCGGCCAATAAGCTACCGTGCTACAAGATTCAAATGTATAACCCTACTGTATATAAAGAGATGTATCACCGCCATTACCTCATGCTCCACCCGATCATCATGCAATAAACCTGTGTTAAGCCAACCCTTCGGCTGTTCTGTTGTCTTTGGTCCAATACAGTAAAAGTATATAAAACAAACAGGAACTAGATGGCCCAATATTGGGCCACATCAACAGCATTTCCTCTTGCAAACATTAGATCCTCCTCAGTGCACACTGAGGGGCACCATGTGCATTGTATCCTATGAACGTTAGTTTGTTCTTCACACAGGCTGTCATCTACAGGGAAACCCCACTTTCTCAGATTAGCCCTTGATCTGTTTAAAGCCATGGTTGTTCTTGGGCAAGTGGTAGATAATCGTGTGGTTCTGCCCAGTTATCTGGTAGCTCCTTGCTCACCTTCCATAGTTCTGAGGTGGCCTGTGAGGGCTGGTTGTTCGGAAGAGATGAAGTTGTAAGGAAGCTATGCCTTGATTTCAGTCTCTGCAATCGAATGAAACAATCTAAACATCATTTTTTCTGCTCAGAAGATGTGCTTCTGGGTTGAAAGGATTAGCCGTTGACAATCACCTTCGCCACCATTGCCCAGGGTATGCCCGATCACTGAAATACCAGCCTTTGGGGAGGCTCCTTTCATGTCTAAAAACTCAAGTCTGTGCTTTTCATCTGAAAAACTGTGAGACATCAAAAAGGTTACATGTGAACTGGAATGGCACCAGGCTCGAACACTGGGACACCCCCAATGACCTGGGAGTTACCCTGGATTAAACCCTCACCTTCAAGACCCACTGCCTAAATACCAAACAGAGGGAAACAACAGGCACAAGTTGGGGTGCCCAACCACAAACATTAAGAACGTCTGCACTAGCTTTATGTTACTCTGCAGGAGAGTATGCTAGGCCAGTGTGGTACAGATCAAAACATGCAGGACAGGAGGATGTGGCCCTAAATGAAACAACAAGATTGGTCACAGGATGCCTAAAACCAATCCCAATATAAAAAGTGCATTACTTAGCTGGCCTCCTTCCGCCAACATTTCGCTGAATGATTCCCTACTGCCTGGCCATGAACAACCATGGCCTGTGTGGAAAGCTTTAAACAGACTACGTGCTGGGGTAGGAAGATCAAGAGAAAGTGGGGTTTCCCTGTAGATGACAGCCTGTGTGAATGCGGAGAAGTACAAACTATCTCCCATATATCTCCCAATGCACACGATGCCCCTCAACATGCACTGAGGAGGACCTTATGTTGGCAAGAGGAAATGCTGTTGGGCAGATGTGATCTAGTCCTTTTAATTTGATTTTGTTTTAGATCTGTTAATTTAGCTTTGTATGTTGTCGTTGTCATCGACGTCACCATCACTGTCGTCATCATCATCATCATCTTCATCATCATCATTATTAGCATTAGTATTGTTATTGTTGCTATTTTTATTGTTGTTGTTGTTGCTGCTGCTGTTGTTGTATGCTGGTGGTGCCTCTGATACGAATAAAAAATAACATCCTTTTCTCAACTGATTTTCTGCCATGGGTAGCCAGAATGGTACTGGTGAAGATGCGAGGAAGGGAAAGCTAATACCTGTTCAAGTGGAATTTTCCTGTAGAAATGGCAATGCTTTAGGAATTTCTGTGGGCCCTTGAGTTTGCACATTCTCAGCAAGGCTGTTCATTAAAGGACCTTTTGGAGGTTACCAGTTCATGAGGTTGTCCAACATTGGAAGCAAAACTTGGTGGTACATAATATCAACACGGCTGATGAAGAAATCTGGGGAATCTGAAAACCTGCCTTATTTATACCTTTTTGATCATTCGCCTGTTTCCAGTGCTGTGTTTCTGGATTGGAAAGGCTGGCGGGTTCTTACATTGTTGCCCGGGAGAAGCCCAAGTGTACTTGCAATGGATGCGTGCCTGTGGGCCCTCTGCCTGGCGCACGCTTTGCCGCCGCCCCCACCCAGAGACGGGAGCATGCATTTTCCCCGCTGGTAGGGCGGGGAGGAGCCAGCACCCTTTATAGGGGTGGCTCCTCCCCAGTGGTCGGCTCCAAAAAAATTTACTACCACACTGTGGGTGTGGTATGGTGGCCGTGGCCAGGGAGAAAGCCTTGTGTTGCACCCAAATTAGGACTACTTTATTTCAAAACTTGGGTGGCTGGGGCCAGTCAGAATTTCTGCTACCGGTTCTGATGAACTGGTGCGAACCTGCTGATGCCCACCACTGCTCCTTCCTGCCTGGCCATTCAGTGTTCCTGCCTCTGGAGAAGCTTCCCCTACCCTCCCTCCCTGAGAACAGTGCGTAACTGTTATGTCTGCATGTACAATGTTACTTTAAATATATGAATGTAACCAGCGCACAATCACAATGTATCTCAGCTGTTAAGAAACGCGAGCAAGCTGCCCATAGAGGGCAGCTGCGAGCGTTCAACTCACATGGTTCACATTCCCCAAATCACGGACAGCCGCGGGAAATTCCCCGCATGATCAAGAAGTACAGAAGAAGAACTACAGAAGGGGGGCGTGACTCAGGACGACGCCCTGCCGGTAGCAGCCAATGAGCTACCGTGCTACAAGATTCAAATGGTTGCAATACTGTATATAATGAGATGTACCTCCGCCATTACCACATGTTCATCCTGATAATCAACCAATAAACCTGTGTTAGTCCTTACTGCGACTCCTTCTTTGTCCTCCGTGCAAGACACTAAAGTAACTGGTCGCTTCGGGGCCAGGTGGGAATTTTTGCCTCAACGCCCTATTGGCCTGGATGTCGTGGGTGTTTTCGCCCACCCCATACTGTTCCATCAGGCTGAGTGCTTCCATGGAGGTACTGCCCTGTATGGTCACTTTGGCGGTTGGTGCGGGTGCTTAGCTCAAATTTCACATTCCATCGGGTATGGGCTGGGGTTGTTACAGGAGGTGGAAGGGTAGCATCTAGGGGTGTGCCCCAAGGCTCCTGTATCAACCTTACACTGGAGCATGCTTATCGGTAAGCCTCTTCTATCTCTGCCACTCATGTAGCTCATTCTTCACTCCGGTATGTTTTGGCCCATAGTCTTTACTCCCGATGACATTTGTTACCCTTATTCTTCATCACACCTGCACTACTGGCCCAGTGCAATGTTGTTTGCATATTTCAATAAAGTGGCCTGTTTGTTTCAATCCAACCACTGCGTACGTCTCTTCACGGGGGGAAGGGGTGCGCCGGCAATGCTTTCCAGTCTGGGTGGTGGCGGTCCTCCAGTGCCCCCCAACTTTCTGACAATAGAATAAAAGTAAGGAATTTAATTCTGTTGCTGAGAAATGCAACACTTGAATCTGGGGCGAGATTCCTATTCAGAGGGACTGTTGCTGTCGAGGCCATTGTCGAGGCGCGGAGCTCCTTCCCCTGGTTTGGTGTGGGGAGTGGTAGCACCTGCACCGGCACCCTGCGACTGGAGGGACTTTGCTGCTGCCGGACGTTGCTGATACTAAGTATGTTGAGCTTTGCTCCGTTATGTTTGTGGTACTATGGTATATTTATTTTGTTCTGATTTGTAATTTTGTATCCTGTAATTTGCAATTGTATGCTTTATTGTATTTTGTGTGTTGTTCTTATTGTTATATTGCATTTCATTTGTTATACTGTATTTAATTTACCTGTTGTAAGCCGCCCTTGAGTCGGCCTGGGCTGAGTAGGGCGGGGTATAAATCGAATAAATAATAATAAAAAAATAATAACTTACGATGGAATCTGGTTTGAAACTCTTATGGGGCTACTTGGCAAAAAAACAACCTAACTTGGGGGTTTGCAGAGTGGAAAAGACGTGTAACAATTGCTCTCTATTGTTCTCTCAGTGGTGTAAACTGAATCCTGGTAGGTCAAGCCTCTCGTGGTTGCATTCAGAATATCCGGAGGCCTTATCCATACCTCCGTAGCTATTTGGCCCTTACATTCTCTTCATGGCAATTCAGGCTGCTCTATTTTGACTAATAATAACTTTGTGTCAGAAATTATTCTGGGTTGAAAGGATTTTTGCAGAAGAAACTCCGCTCAGGGAACGCCCAAATGAGGCTCCTTTCATGTCCTCAAGAGCTGGGACAGAGACGGTCACTCAATCCGTCATGCAGTACCCGGGTCTTGAACTGCCAACTTGCCGGCCTTCCAACTAACAAGGTGAGCTTCTTAACTGCAGCCCCTGTTTCTATTTTTACAACTAAGGAGAAGATACTGCAACCATTTGAGTCCCCTCCTCCATTATTTTTTTTAAAAGGAGGTAGGTAAAGGAAAAGGTCACCCTTGCTCGAAAATCAGTCATATCTGACTCTAAGGTTTAGTGCTCATCTCTTTTTATAGCCAAAGATCCAGCGCAGTCTGCATCTGCAGACGTTTTCGTGGACATATGGCAGGCATGCCTCAACACCGGAGTGCACAGAACACTACCTACCCACCGAAGTGGTCCCTATTTATTTTTTTGCAATTTCTTGCTTTCGAACTGCTAAGGTGGCAGGAGCTGGGGCAAAGACGGGAGCTCACTCCGTCGTGCAGTACCCGGGAATCGAACTCCGAACTTCCAGTCAACGAGTTCTTAACCATTTGAGCCACCGCACTCCACAACAAAAAGTAGGTAACTTTTATCTACTGACGTTAAATGGCTGCAATTTTCTTCATGCTGCAAACCGACCATAAGCAAACAGCTGCTGCTGCTTCGGAGGGACAAAGGTCTCCTAGCATAAACTCTGCAGATATCATCACCATCACAAGGTCATAAAACTGATGGATTATAAATACGGCCCATGCATTTGTTTACAGCTAACATTTTTGGGTCCTGGGTAATTAGAACATTAGCCATCTCTCAAAGTGATCCTTTGCAGGTGCCGCTGGCTGATAGCTGGACAGGCTGAACAAGGAGGCCAGGACGACCGTGGAGGCTTAAGCTAAACAATCTTCAAGATGCCTGCGGCTGACAGAGGGAAGAACAGTAATTGATTCTGTAATTGTTTTGTCACTTAATCACACCCACCCAGAGTTTGTGGGCAACAGAGGTCAGGTTTGCCAGCCTCCCTGGGTAAGGTAGACTTTCTGCAGGGAGGAAGATCTCAATTCTACTGGAAAGATGCGTCTGTGATCCACAGCTTGCAGAACTCCCTTCCTTCCCCATGTGGTTTTGGGATTAGGAGAGCAGCTGTAGTCTAAAAGAGTAACTTTTCCAAGCTGTACAGGAAAAAAAAAGACAGCTGGAGGAGGACTTTCTGAGGTTTCCATGCATTTCCACGAGCTTTTGCAGATCCCTGATTTTTAAGTGATCCAATAAAATATAAAAATAATTTATTTTTTAAAAAAGTGATCCAATAAACCAGGGATGTCCAAAATATGGCCAATGGGCTAGATCCAGCCCCCGACACCAGTTCATCTGGCCCATGCCACCCTTGTCGCTCCCAGAAGTGGAAGTAATGGGCAGCATTTTACTTCTGCTTCCGGGAGCGACGAAGGCAAAGTGGGCCAGATGAACTGGTGTTGGAGGCCAGATCTAGCCCACAGGCCATAGGGCACCCCTGATTTAAGCAGAGAAAATGGCAGCTTAAAATCTATCTTATCCTGTTGCAAAACAGATGGCAAGGAATGTTTTACTTCCACTTCCGGTGGGAGGAACCATGTGACCGGCCCACTGAGCCACATGACCGGCCTGTGGCCTGAAAAGATTGGTCACCCCTGCAATAAAAGGTGTCACCTTCCTCCTGCACTTGTTTTTGAAGATCCTTGCTTTCCCATGTAGAATCCAGCTCAGAGACGGATGAAGATCACTCTTTGAGGGGTAACAATAAGGGAGCTTCTAAGCCTTTATACTGGAGAAAAGCGAAGGAACCATAAATGTTATTCTTAATTCAATATAGATGTGATTCAAGGTAAAGGCATCTATTGGCAGATACTTTGAGCAGGACTGGCACCAAGCATTTCGCTGACTAAGGTAAAGATGGCACCTCTCTTCCTACTACGCTCAGAAACTAATTGGCAGTTCTGAGAGTAAACAAAACAGAACAGCAAAAAATTAAAAATAAAATAAAACACAAAGATGTTGTGTCACCTTAAAGCATAGCTGTCAAGTATCCCTTATTGGCCAGGAAAACCCCTTATTTTACCCTCTTTCCCGCCGTCATCCCTTATTAATTAGACTGCAATGCCCTATTGCCACCATTGGAGGGCAGCACAGATTAAGCATATCTGTCAAGTATCCCTTATTTGCCAGGAAATTTCCCTTATTTCCAAATCCAAAACTTGACAGGTATGCCTTAAAGACTAACTGCTGTATTTAAATGTGAGCTTTCATGGACCAAGTCTTCCCATGTCAATGAAGGCAACGGGTCAGTTTTCCAGCACTCCTGAGGGCAGAAGCTGGTTATGAGATTGCAAGGCATATTTTAAATGTCAGCTGTAAATGTGTCCATGGCCGATTCTGGTAGTGGCGGTGGCTGGAGCGAGGGTGTGGGCAGGTTGATTTGGTGCCATGGCCCATGGCCCATGGCCCATAGGTTGCCTACCCTTGATCTAGGCAGATGACACAGCAATGGCCATTCAAGCATCAAGGTTTGATGAAGTAGCTGGAGAACATACTGGATCACTTGAAGAATTAGGACAGTATTACAACATCAACCAATTGAAGCCTAATCCAAGCAACTCAAGTGTGTGCTTTCCATCTTCAAAACCAAGAGGCAAGGGTTGAGTTGGATGTTTTGTGAAAAGGTATCTGGTGACAGCATTGTTCAGCACCAATATACCTCGGCGTGACACTTGACAGGACAATTTTTAAGCAGTATTGCCCAAATGCCAAAGCCAAAGTTAGTACAAGGAACAACATCATCAAGAAACTCTCAAACTATAAATGGGGAGCTCAACCATCCATGCTGCGTACATAAGCTTTGGCCCTGAGCGTCTCTGCAGCAGAGTATGCTACATAAGTATGGAGCACATACACATGCAAAACAAATTGACATTGCTGTTAATAAAGCCATGCGTAGAGTGACAGGATGCCTTAAACCTACACCAGTTGAGAAAATATACCCTCTTGTTGGTATTGCTCCACCTAAGATCAGAAGAGAAGTAGCAGCAGATGCCGAGAGAACTAAGCAAGACAACGACCCTCGACATCCTCTGAACGAATATAAGCCTCAAGTTTGCCTGCTCAGATCCAGGAAGAGCCTTATGGCAAAAACAAACATTTTGAGAGTACGCAAGACTGGCTTTTGAGCAAGGGAAACCTTTACCTTTAAGAACAAAACCAAATTAGAAGATGAAGGAAGGTGCTCACTGAACAAGGAAAAACATTAAAGGAGGATATGGCTGAGGAATTTCATCTCCCCTACATCGCTTGGAGGACTCAGAATAAACTGAGGGCTGGAATCCTGTTGAGTCTGGTGGTTAAGAAGTATTCTGACCAGCAGGATTGGGTCAAACACAGTGATTTATTGTTCAGCTCATAATACCAGACTGGGGAACATGTACAAGGTGGCCATCTTATATATAGTGAGAATGGCAGTTACACAGGTTGATACATTTCGACGGGCTTCCAGGGAAGCGGGAAAGTTTGTACTGTCGAATCAGCTATTTTGACAGACATTTGAAAATGGTGCCTTTGTAAAAAGGCGCGCAATAGCGCCGTAGACTTTACGGCGCTCAAGTGGTTATAACAATTAACGCTTGGACACAACATTCCTCCCCCTAGCAAGAAACCCATTTCCCCCATCTTTTCGGTGGACCACAGGTCTGTTTAGGGCGCCTGAATGTGTCAGGACTTAGGGCTAGGGGTATGGGTTGACCAGGAGCTATGGAAGAGTGGGCTGGCTCGCTTAGGGTTACCATAATTCCCTCTCACAATAACAGGGCAGAAGTAAAGGTTGCCCTTGATCAAAAGCCAGTTGTATCTGACTCTAGGGTTTGGTGCTCATCTCTGTTTCAAAGCCGAAGAGCCAGCCCTGTCTGCATGTGGCAGGCATGACTAGACACCAGAGTGTTGGAGCAATATAATTGCTAATTGCCAGGCGAGGCCGTCCACACATGCTCAGAGGCCCTCTTGATGTCCCGACAAAAACAAGTATGGCTAGAGTGGTAGAAATACAGGAAAAAAAACTGGAAACCACTCAAAGGAAAAATTAAAGTCAAGTATTTTATAAAAAATATTCAAGGCACAATAAAGTTGCATTCATTCAAAATGTGACAAAATATCCGAAGGAGAGCAAAATAATATCTTCAATACTTCACAATGTAGCACAAGATAGTTGCAAAAATAAGTAGGTCAACTTATGCCCAAATTGTGTCAAGACTGTTCTGGTAAACTTAGTCTTTCCCTTACAGCTTCATCAGGACATTGGTTCTGTATTGTGTGTCAGAAGAGCCCCTAAATGTTTATTCTCCCCCCCCCCACAATAACATATAACATCTTAACCTATAAATCCAAGGATTAACCGTTAGAACTGGCTATAGGTTGCTATGCCTCGCCCTACTTGCCTGCACTCACCCTTCGTGCACACGGCCGATCTGGGTACGCAGGTCAACGAAGGATTGAGAAAACCGGCAGTGGGGCAACAGCCCCACAAACGTGAAGAAAGGGAAACAACTTCACTTCCCAACATTCCTTGCGCCGCGCCGGAGCCAATCAGGCTGAGAGGCTCTCGCACGGCGCAGCGTTCGGAAACGTGCCGCAGCCAATCAAAAGAAAAGCATTTTTAAAAAACGCAGTACAAACACAAAGCACCAACCCATAACTACAAGCCCCAGCGTCCTGCGCGCCATGAGCACGCAGAACGCTGAGGAAGCCGACACCCAAGAAATAAAGCAAAAACAAAAACACCGGGAGAGCAAGTCCGCCAAGCCGCGGGGAACAAAGCCCCCCTCCCCAACGGCGCCTGAAGCTCCTAATCGGAGTTTCCCCTTTAATATCACTGGGTGGGTGGGGGTGTTGTGCTCCCCCTCTCTACTGGCTCCCCTGGGGTTGAGAGGGTGGGGGGGGGGACAAAAGGAGTCTGTCTCCTCCACCCTCCTGACCTCAGGGGACCCGGCAGAGAGGGGATTCCCTCCCCCCCCCCACACACACGCCCCATGTTAAAGAGAAGAAACCAAGTGGTTACTTCTCTTTAAAAACGGAATTGGGGGGGATCCCCCTCTCTACTGGCTCCCCTGGGGTTGAGAGGGTGGGGGGGACAAAAGGAGTCTGTCTCCCCCACCCTCCTGACCCCAGGGGACCCGACAGAGAGGGGATTCCCTCCCCCCCCACACACACCCCATGTTAAAGAGAAGAAACCAAGTGGTTACTTCTCTTTTAAAACGGAGTTGGGGGGGAATCCCCCTCTCTACTGGCTCCCCTGGGGTTCAGAGGGTGGGGGGGACCAAAGGAGTCTGTCTGAGAGGGGATTCCCCCCCAGGACACCAAAAAACACAAAAACAAACAATCAAAAACATTCAAAAATACACAAAAACAAACAAAAATAACACCAAAAAAGTAAACAACAACAAACATTTCTAAACACACCCAGCCCCCAGCCAAACACCACAAAATCCAACCACCACCACCACCCCAAATAAAGAAAAACAGCTAACTCACCACCACACGACCTCATACCACAACGACTGGAAAAGAAATGAATAAAGAAAGAGACTACTTGCTGGAAGAAGCTCCACCCAGAGGCCACGAGAGAAAAAACAGTCAAAATACAAGATAACCCCTACCAGCAGCACTTGCTGCCCACAATAACAAAAAAAATTAAAAAAAAAAAGCAATAGCCCCACACAAAAGGCCCCAAGGGTTTTTCGAAAAAGTATATCATCCTTTATTCTTTTTTTCATCCACAAAACCAAAACACCAAACAAAACTCATCACAGTTTAAAACAGGTCATCAAAAAAAATTTGTATAAATAAAAATTTTAAAAATTTCAAATATAGATTAACCTTTTCTTTACAAACATTAACAACAACAACAACAACAAAAACTTTCCAACACCATTTAAAACAGCCCGGCAACGCCGGGCAACCTTTGCTAGTATAACATATAACCCTCCACCCACCAACACGCAACACTCAAAAATCTCATCCCCCCCCCCCCGCCAGGCAAAATATTGCCTGGCCACTCCCATTTAGGGAATGGGGGAGGAGGAGGAGGGAGAGCCTATCCCTTCTATTCTTAATTCCTCCTTTCACTATTCCCCATCTCCTTCTCTTATTTTTCCTCTATTTTAATTCTTTTGGTTCCTATGCTATTCGTATTCATATTCCTAAATTGTTAACACTTTCTTGCCTGTGCCTATTTATATTTATATATTATTTTTACTTTTTGGCTTTTGGCTTTATCTTTGCACGAGACAATTCTGCATCATTTTCTTCTCTTATTTCCCCTCCACTTCCATAACCCAAAGGTTTCTCCCTTTGTTTCTCCCTTGAATGGTCTCTCCCCTTTGCTTGATACTCCTCTTTCCCCTTTGATCCTTCTGAACCTTCTCCATAGAGATTTTCCCCCAGTTTTTCCCAGTTTGGGTCTCTTATCACTATAATTTTAAGTAATTCAAGTTGCCTCATTGCTCCCTTTGGGTCCTCTGCTCTAACCACCTTCCCATCATGAAATATCTTTAAGAAGGTAGGGAAACCCCATTGATATCTTATATTGCAATTAAACAAAATTTCAGTTATCAGCTTCATCTGTCTTCTCCATTGAATAGTCTCATTACTTAAATCATGATATGCTTGTACTTTTGCTTCTCCTATCTTTAATGCAGAGTCACCATGCTTCCTTAAATAGTCCATTACTTGATCTTTTTTATACCCTTACAAAAGTAATTATCATATCTCTGGGGCGTTGACCTCTCTTGAAACTGACCTTAAAAATTGCTTCGATCTCTTCTTCTTTAATTGGGCCAGAGTCCAAAACAAAGGTTTGTAACCATTTAACCACTTCAATTTTTAAATTGTCTTTATCCATGTCAGGGGAAAACTTAATCCTGATGTTTTTCTTTTTCGATTGATCCTGTAGCTTCACCAGTTGCTTAAATCTTTTGTCCATAGTATTTTCATGCCTTACTGCAATCTCCACCAAGTCCTTAACCTATCACTCCAAAGTATTGGTTCTCATGTTTAATCCAGAAATTGATTTTTCCAGAGATTGCACTTCCTCTCTGACCACCTCTTTAACAAACTGTTTAATTTCCTTTTTATCTTCATTAGATTTTGTAGTTATAAAGTCTTTTAATTCCAACAGAGTCAGATCTCCACTCGGTTTTTTCTTAGAGGGTAGTCTTGCATCCATATTTTCAGATTCTTCTTTGTTTATTGGGCTGTAGTCTGCGCTGACAAGACGTCTATATGCTTTATCAGATATAGTCTCTTTTTTCCAGACTCTCCTCTTCATTTCCACCACCGCTGCAGTAACTCTTGTAAAAAAAATAATCTGTTGTCTCTCTTCTAGTACCTGATATAGTTTGCTCAGCAACTTGCAGCTATCAATAGTCCATAAATATTTTCCCACCAGCTACTAAGAGACTGCAGTTTTATTTTAATTTACAACCACAAAGCTTTATCTTATCACAAAAAGCACCTGGTTTCCTGCCAGCTCTGTCTGCTCAGCCCAATATGGCGGTTCCTCCCTCTGAAATTAGGACGACAACAAAAAGAAACATCTTTGGTGGATAAACTGTAAACTTTTCCAAACCAATCTTGTATGAAGCCTTTTCCTCCAAAATTGTATCAGAGGTAAAGAGGTGAAAAAGAAAGTCCTCACAGCAACAAAAGGGAGATGGCAGGTCTATTGCTTTAAAAAGCCTTGCAGCCAAAGGCCTCCTCTGCTTCTTAGCACTTTTCTCTCCGGTATTTTTCAACCGAAGATTTATCAGCAAATAGTTTTTCAACAGGACCTTCAACACCTCCCACGGTACCTTATCATCCAAAGGACTGCAGTAGCTATCTTTTGGCAAATTCCATGGTACTTTTAACCCAAATAGGACCTTTTTTCTTTGTCTGGAGAAGGAGATGGCAGAAATCACTCCAACTAGCTACCTTAGGCTCCTTCCTCCTAAATGTTTATTCTTGAGCACTGAAAGAATAAATATTTAGAGGCTCTTCTGACACACAATACAGAACCAATGTCCTGATGAAGCTGTAAGGGAAAGACTAAGTTTACCAGAACAGTCTTGACACGCTTTGGAGGGGAGAGCAAGAAAACCAGGTCCTTTGGCTCAGCATCCAAACCTGAGAGCGCACACACCGAGTGGGGGAGGGCGTGCGTGCTCCGCACCACCATCCTCCCCCTCCCCCTCCCCCCTTCACTCCCAGCAGCAGGAGCCTTGGATGCAAAGGGGCATGGGGGGAGACGGGGAGGAGGAAATAAAACCCCAGCCATAGGCATGACTAGACACCGGAGTGCATGGAACGCTGTTTACCTTCCCACCGAACCTGGCCCCTATTTATCTACTTGCCATTTCTTGCTTTCAAACTGCTAGGTTTGAAGGAGCTGGGACAAAGACGGGAGCTCATTCCGTCCTGCAGTATTTGGTCGAACTGCTGCTACACAGACAAGACACCAAAAGATAGAAAAAGCTGTGTCCCCACCTCCTCCTTGTTCACCAAGCTGCTGCCACCTGCTGGTCGTTCCAATAGAAGTGCAGGAAAAATCCATGTTTTTTCTTCCAAATCAAGTGGTTTGAAAACCGTGAATTTTCAGTGTTTTGTATGGAACCGTGCGGGACAGTTACAAAACGTGAAATTCATGGTTTTCCATGGCATATGGCAACTCTAGGCTCGCTGGACTGCCTAGGCAAGCTAGGTCTTTGGGGTGTTTCCCTAGTGCAGGGAATTTCTGTGGCAATTGTACCCCTAGAGCGAAGGCCAACCTCTACTGCAGACTCGGATGCGGTCTGTTCCTGGGAACTATCCTGGGAAGAAGGTACCTGTGAGAGGCCTCCTGGCAGTGGCTGAGCGTAATGTGCATAGAACCTTTTCCCGAAGTGTAGATGGGATTACCACTCTGTCCTCCCCATACCAAACACCCCCTTTCCAATGACAGCTCATTCCTTTTAGTGTAATAAACCTTGAATTCTTCAGAGACCGGTGGCACTGGCAACCATTTCTGAACCCATGAAATCACCTTCATTAACTGGGAATCTTTTTTGGTAACGACAGCAATGTCCCTGGCGGACACTGGTGGGGACTCTAAAACCTTTAACATGAGGACCTGATGGTCCGATTCAATCTTGCCCACTGTCTGCACAGGGGATCTAGATAGGGCATCCACATTGGAAATACTGGCACCCGGCTGGTGCTGCAGTGCATACTGATAAGCCTGAAGAAACACAGCCCAACATAGCATTATAGGAGACAATATCTGGGGAGTGGGCTTGTCGGGCACGAAGATGCCTAGTAGCGGATTGTGATCCGTGACGATTGTAAACGGCCGCCCATAAATGAAGTCATGAATTTTTTTGGTGCCCGCAAAACCTTCCTGTCTATTTGTGCATACCTCTTCTCTGTGTCTGACAGAGACCTCGAATAATAGGCGATGGGCGCCTCTCCCCCTAGGTCGTGACAGAGCATGGCCCCAACCCCTACAGGTGAAGCGTCACACAAGAGAATGATTGGCTTACTTGGGTCAAAATGTGTGAGGACAGCGTCAGAAGTAGTGGGAGGCTTTCCGGAGCATTTTTGCTCTGCTTTTTTTTTTTTGCCACTTCTCTGCTGCATTTTGGCAGCCAAACTGCAGCAGTTGGGAACTTCCTGCTTCCATGGTGTGAACTCAGGCGCTGACGTAAGCTCTGCCCGGCACCAGAAATCGCCAACCACTGCAATTTAGATGCTGAAACACAGCAAAGAAGCAGCAAAAGTAATCCCAAAACGGAGCAAAAATGCTCGAAAAAGCTTTCTGCTGCCCTGGGAAGTGGCGGAGGCTGTACAAGAAGCCAAATAAATGGCACAATCACCGCCACTATGGTAAGTGACTTATTGCGGCCTCAGGTGGTGGAAGCTTCTGAAGGTGCCCAGGTGGCCACTGCAGGCCGTATTAATGAAATCCATGGGCTGGATTAGGCCCACGGGCCATAGGTTGGGAACCCCTGGTATAATATGACCCTCAGAGAGCTTGCATCTTAGACAAACCAATGACATCTGTCAAGGGCCAGAATCTAGTTTAAAAATTATTCTGATACAACTCGGTTAGGGATGCCATAATTCTACCCCCCAAACCGGGACTCTCTTGCTCGAAAGCTAGTTGTATCTGAATCTAGGGTTCAGTGCTCATCTCTGTTTCAAAACTGAAGAGCCAGCGCTGTCTGCTTTTGTAGACGTTTCCATGGTCATGTGGCAGGCATGACTAGACACTGCAAACTCTAAGACCCTTCCTCTCCCTGAGGTCACCCCTACCCTACCTTCACCCCTCCCCACAATTGAGTTGGACTCACCTTCAAACCCCACACGAGGATCCCTTGAAAGAAAGCTCTAAAAAGTCTGGAACGGAAAAATATATAGAAAGCTATGGAGTGTTCCTTCAGACTGCAAAGGGTTAAATGCATAGAGTCAGCATTCCTTGAGAGGAAGGGAAGTCTTTCTCACTTCCTATCCATAGTGTTCCCTTCATCTCTAGAAATGCATTTAACCCTTGTGGCACCTTAAAGAATAACTCCTGTTTTGAAATTAACTTTCTATCTGTGTAAAAGTTTACCCGATCTCTGCTGTGACTGCGGCTGCTGCTACAGACGCTGCCTGCCTGCTGACTCTTCAATAATAGAGGCAAGAAAAAGGCGCACTCCCCCCCCCCCTCTTTCTTCCTTGGCCAATAAGCTGCTGCCGCCACCTGCTGGTTTGTCAATAGAAGTCAAGGAAAAGGGGTGATTTTTTGTGTCTTAAACAAAGCCGTGAATTTTCAATGTTTTTTTTGGAACCTGGCGGGACAGTTCCAACTTGTTAAATTCCCGGAAAACCGTGACGTATGGCATCCCTAAACTCGGTTAGCATAGGTTTTCAGCTGTGAAGAGCAAAAGCAAATTTCTATGCCAGCTTCTCAAATTGTGTCAATAAATTCACACTAATGTGTGCTTACATTCTACTTTGTTCGAATTTGCCCCAGCACATATTTTGCTCCTGTAGACGCTGGTGGCAATAGCAATTACATTTCTATACTGTTCCAGAGCACTTAGTGTACTCTCTGGGCCATTCAAAAGGTAATTAGGATTTTGCCCCCAGCATGCTGGGTACTCATTTTACCGACTTTGGAAGGATGGAAGAGGCTGAGTCAACCTGGAGCCCCGTCAGGACTGAATTTACAACATCAGCAGTTCTCCCTGTTCTCAAATTCTCCAAAACAATGTAAGTACTGGGCCAAAGATCTTTTCTCCTGGTCACCCCCTCCACCTATCTTGTCCCCCTCCCCTGTTGTTTTAACATCCCTTTTTGCAAGGGTATTTATTTATTGAAGGAACAGCTACAGACACGGGAGGTTACCAGAGACTAAACAGCCAAGTTTGCAAGGCCTTTTTGTCTGACACTTTTAAAGAGAGAATTTGCCAAGATTTATGGACATGTTTTGAGCCAGGCCCTTCAGGAGACAGGGGGTCTAATGAACAAGAAGATGAGGGGAATACTTTGAGCTCCCTGTCAGGATTAACTGCCCCTGCCTTCTCAGTTTTCCAAGCTTAATATTTCCCATCTTCCCAAGGTAAGGCTGTATGCCAGGGGTGCCCAAACTACGGCCCGTGGGCCAGATACAGCCCCAAACCAATTCGTCCAGTCCATGCTGGCCTCGTTGCTCCCGGAAGCGGAAGTAAAACAAGCCTGCACAGGTGTGTTTTCTTCTGTTGCCAGAAGTGGCAAGGGCAGTGTGGACCAGATGAATTGGCATCAGGGCCAGATCTGGCCCACGGGCTGTAGTCTGGGCACACCTGCTTTAAGTAGAGAAAATGGCAGCCTAAAATCTATCTCATCTTGTTGCAAAACAGATTGCAAGGCACGTTTCAATTCCGCTTCCGGTGGGAGGAACCACGTGACCATGTGCCAAGTTTGGGCACCCCTGCTGTATGGCAACCTCCCGTGAAATGACACCACTCGGTTTGTTTCTAGGAACATTATAGACCTTGGGTCAGAGATTAAAACCTCTAAGAAGCCTTCACTGCTGCTAATGGCAGTAAATAGGTAATAGAGGGCAATTTCTCAACAAGACTGATGCCACCTGCTTCTTCACCAATGGGGTCAAGTCCTTTTCAGTGTTTATAGGTAAATTCTTGAACTCTGAGCCACTGTAATAATAATAATTTTGTGTTAGAGATTACTCTGGGTTGAAAGGATTTTTGCTGGAGAAACTCCACTTAAGGGATGCCCGAATGAGGCTCCTTTCATGTCCCCAAGTACAGCCCTCAGGTATTGAAACCCGACCTTCCAGTCTCCAATCTCAGCATCTTAACCACTAAGCTGCCTGTGTGACTGTCACACAGTGGCATGTGACATTAGCCTAACAACCTTTTTGATGCGCAAAGGCACGCATGGAAGCTCTCTCTGACCCATGGCCAAATACAGTAAAGGCTACATTGATCGGGACCAACCTGTTTCCCTTAGGAAATATTCCAATTTGCTTCGTGTCTGAGTCCATGATATTATTTCTGCATTTCCAGATCTCTTTTCTTGCTAAATGAACTCATACAGAAGTCAGCAAGCAATGGCATTTGCAACAGTCCACTAATAGAAAAGAATGGGGAATGGTGGTGGAAAACCCTATCCACTCAAAGCCCGAACCATAAACATCGTTCTGCACGTTGCATAAAGTTTAGAAATCTAAAATGAGAACAAAAGAAATAATAAATATTCCTGAATGCATAAACCAGGGGTTCCCAACCTAAGGCCCGCATGCCAGATCTGGCCCTCAGCACCATTTCACGTGCCCCCCCACCCATCCAAGGGCATTCAAAAAACAAAATGGCCACCCCTTTGAAGTTGTTGAAACAAAATGGCCACTCCATTGCACAGGCAGGGCTAAATGGCCGTCTGGCCCTCAAAGCTGACTGAGAGAGCATGACCCGGCCCCCAGCTTGAAAAGGTTGGGAACTCCTGACATAAATAAATTTTCACAGCAATAACTTTTTTACAGCTGTCGTCAATGTGCCTGCTTCTGGGTCCATCACTGTGGGTCAGATGGAATGGTGTCGGGGTATGGGTCCTGCCTCCACCACACCTGGAAGTGCCATGTGGTGGAGGAAGGGCACAATGGCCATCCGTCCCCCAAAGCTGAATGAGGCAGCATGACCCGGCCCCCAGCTTCAAAAGTTTGAGAACTCCTACTCCAGAGCCTCTCAAGTGGTATCTTAACTTCCCCCTGAATCTCTGTGAAATGCCTGGTTGAGAAACTGGAAGGGGATATTTAGCACCTAGGCCAGGCCTAAGTGATTGGAAAGATCTTAAGCTTTACTGGATTGTACAGATGTCACCCAATTTCTCTTAAATCTACTGATAATGGGTAGATATTTGATTTCTCCTTTTCTTCCATTCAAATTGCTGAGTTGCTTTTAAATCTATTTAACCCAGTGGTTCCCAACATGGGGCACATGCCCCACAGGCAGGGAGATTTCAATTCCTGGAAGCCTAAGTCAGTACATTGGCCGATCAGTGCTTTGGGGAATTGTTGTGTATTAAGGCACATTTGCAAGTTGCGCTGGCAGCGCCTTGCAAGAAGAAATTGGCCGTTTCCCACCATCCAAATTAAGAGCTAAAAGTGGCGCGAAATCTCACTCTCTAAGCGCACCCAGTATGTTTAGTGTATGGGACCAAAGACAACAGAACAGCCGAAGGGTTGGCTTAACACAGGTTTATTGCATGATGATCCGGTGGAATATGAGGTAATGGCGGTGATACGTCTCAATATATACAGTAGCATTATACATTTGAATCTTGTAGCATGGTAGCTCATTGGCTGCTACCGGCGTGGCCTCGCCCAGGCACGCCTCTCTTCAGTAGTTCTTTCTCCTCCTGATTAATGTGGGGAAGGTTTTCCCGCGGCTGTCCGTGATTGAGCAATGTGAACCATGTGAGACTGAACGCTCGCAGCTGCCCTCTATGGGCTGCTTGCTCGCGTTCCTTTACAGCTGAGATACATTGTATTTGGAGTGGTTACATTCTTATCTTTCCAGTACAGTGAACATGCATACATAACATCCCTCCCCCCTAGGATGGGACGAAGTCCCGCAACCATTGTGGCTTGCCGCACGTGCGCTTGGGGCGTGCATGCGCCTGACCTAGTACAGGAGAGCCTGTGACCCCTGGCTCCGTGGGTGCTTGTCCTGCAACGGAAGACGGGGATTCGTTAGTGGCTCCGTGGGGCGTCCGTGCCTGCCTTGCGCTGGGGGATGGGAAGGGAATGAACAGCTGGGAAGTGAACCCCTGCCTGTTGCCTGCGGACCCTGGGGACCCTCCCATTATGAATCTTGGGACCGACGAGGATGCCCTCGTGGTCCCGCTGCCTCCTGCTATCCGTTCGGGGGATCTTGAGACTGTGGTGGGCGGATTTGCCTTCGCCTCCTGTCTTGGGGGTGTTGGTCTCCGGGGAGCTGGCGCTATGTTACACTCTAACTCGCAGGGGTTGGGACTGGACGTACCAGGGGCTGAACTGAAACCCCTCTTTTCGCTAGGACGGGTGGGGGACCACTCCGCTAACTCCCCCTGGTACGGAAAATCAAAATCTAATTCGCTTGGGGGATCTGAGTCTGGGGGAAGATTCCTCGAGATATGTATGAGTTCGGGGCCCTTTCCTTCCGCCGAGAACTCCCGCATGATATCTGCAAGGACAGATTCCCTTTCCTCCCCCCTCGGTGGGGACCCATGGCCCCTTTTCCCTCCCCCTTGGGCTAAACGGGTGGGGGAGTACCCTAACGTTGAATCGTGGTTTCCTCCGTTCGCGTCCTCCTCTCCGGGGACCCTGCGCCTGAGCTGGTCCGCGTGTCGCCTCCACAGGAGGCCTGTACTGGTCTCCACGCGGTATGAAACGGGGCCGGTTTGTTCTATTACAGTGCCCGGCACCCAGGCTGGCCCCGCGCTGGCGTAGTTCCTGCAATGCACGGGGGCACCTACACTGAAGCTCTTTGTGGGTTCCATCCCTACGTTCCGCCCTTTGTTCTCTACCCTCGTGGGGTCTAGTCTGGAGATTACCGTGGCCAGCTTCCTGCGCATTAACAGTTCCGCGGGGGAGTACCCTGACGCCAATGGGGTGCCCCTGTACCCTAGCAGGAATTGGCACACTTGTAGGTCGAGATCCCCGGGGCCCATGCGCCGCAGCGCGTCCTTTGTGGTGCGCACGAGGCGCTCTACTTGGCCGTTGGTGGCTGGGTGGAACGGGGCGGAGGTGATGTGCCGAATGGCGTTGAGATCCATGAATGCCCTGAACTCGGTGGACGTGAAACAGCTAGCGTTATCGCTGACGAGGGTGTCGGGTAAACCGAACGTGGAAAAGACCCTCCGTAACTGTTTAATTGTTGTGGCCGAGGAGGTGCTCGAGACTGGAATGACCTCCAACCACTTGGAGAACGCATCCACCACAAGGAGGAAAAGTGCTCCCCTGAACGGGCCAGCAAAAGTCTACGTGTACCCGGGACCAGGGCCCCCTTGCTGCGTCCCACTCCCTATGTGGTAAACGAGCCTCTTCCGGCCTGGAGCTTTGGCACGCTTCGCAAGTGCCGACCATGTGCTCGATGTCGGCGTCTAGCTGGGGCCACCAAAAGTAACTGCGGGCTAGTGCCTTTGAGCGGACGATCCCCGGGTGGCTGACGTGCAGTAGTTTAAGCACCCTCGGCCGAAGGGACGTGGGGATCACTATCCGCTGTCCCCACAAAAGGCAACCCCTCTCTAGGGACAACTCTAGTTTTTTCTTGAAAAATGTGTCGAATTCCGCTGCTGGGGAAGACACGGGCCACCCTTTCTGCACCCAGGAGCTAACTGTCGCTAACGTTTTGTCTTTGCCGGTCGCTTTGGCGATGTCGGCCGGTACTACCGGGGGGGAGTCTAGGACCTCTATCATTATGACCTGGTGGTCCCTCTCTTCCTCGCCCACGTGGCAGCAATCCCGGGGAATGGGGGACCTCGATAGGGCATCCGCGTGGCTGATTTCCTTCCCGGGCTGGTACACCAACGCATGCTGATACGCGTTGAGAAAAATGGCCCACCTGAGCATTCTCGGGGACAGGATTTGTGGTGTGGGCTTATCTGCGGTGAAAATGCCTAGTAAGGGCTTATGGTCGGTCACTATGGTGAAGGGGCGGCCATACACAAAATCATGAAATTTCTTGGTGCCCGCAATTATCGCTAGCGCTTCCCTGTCTGTCTGGGCGTAGTTTCTCTCTGCTTGGGACAAGGACCTGGAGTAGAACGCTATCGGGGCCTCCCTCCCGTTTTCCAGCACGTGGCATAACACCGCCCCCACCCCCACCGGGGATGCATCGCATATCAGGACCACCGGGCGTTTGGGATTGAAGTGGGTCAGTACGGCATCGGATGCCAGGAGTCGTTTCAGGTCATTGAAAGCCTTCTCATGGTCGTCGCCCCACTTCCATGCCTCGTCCTTCTTTAACAATTTGTGTAGCGGTTCTGCCACGGCTGCCTTCCGAGGAAGGAAGGAGTGGTAGAAGTTGAGCAGTCCGAGGAACGACTGCAGCTCGGGCTTGGAGGTGGGGCGAGGGGCCTTCTTGATGGCGGCCACCTTGGATTGGGACGGCCTTATTCCCTCGGGAGTAACACGGAACCCTAGGAACTCAACCTCAGTTGCGAAGAAAACGCATTTGTCTTTCCGCAACCGCAACCCCGCCTTTTCGAATACTGTCAGGACCTTTCCCAACCTTTTTGCCAATTCGGCCCGGCTCCCCCCTGTTATCAATACATCATCAAAATAGGGTAACACCCCCTCCAACCCCTTCAGGAGGCGTTCCACGAGTGACTGGAAGATCCCGGGCGCCGAATTCACGCCGAACTGGAGGCGCGTCACCTGGAACGCCCCTTTGTGGGTGACTATGGTCTGTGCAGCAGCTGCGGCGGGGGTCACCGGGAGTTGCTGGTAGGCTTGGGCCAGGTCGAGTTTAGCGAAACACCTCCCCCCATGTAACCTGGCCAGTAAGTGGCTGACTACCGGCACCGGATACGCATTAGGGCGAATCGCCTTATTGATGGTGCACTTGTAATCAGCGCATATGCGGACTTCCCCGTTGGCCTTGAGCGCTGTTACAATTGGAGTTTCCCACTCCGCGGAATCAACAGGAACAAGAATCCCCTGGCCCACCAATTTGTCCAGCTCCGCCTCTATCTTGTCCTTTAGTGCGAAAGGCACTCTGCGCGGCTTTAGCCTGATTGGTCGTACTCCCGGGTCCAGGTCGAAAGTCACTGGGGGGCCCTTGAATTTCCCCAGTCCCTTTTTGAAAACCTTGGGGTGCGCGTCACACACGCTCTGTATTGGATCAGTCCCGGCGGCGTGTACTCCAATGGTGTGCACCCCCCCCAATGAATAAACCCAGGGGCTGGAACCATTGAGTCCCGAGGAGGCTGCAATTACCTCCCTTGAGGACGACTAGGGGGAGCGTTGCGGCGTGCCTTTTGAATCGGACCTGGAACTTCCCAAACCCCAACACCGGAATGTGGTTCCCTTGCACGTCCTTCAGCGTGGACCTCAACGCTTTGAGTTTGGGCCGCACGTGGGGGGCAATTTTCAGGAACTCCCCCTGGGAGATGATAGAGTAAGAAGAACCCGAGTCCACCTCCATCCTAACAGGGGCCCCTTGGATTACTACCTCAACGAAGTATCGGGGGTGTCCCGCGGACATGCTGAACACCGGGGCGTCGTCCTCGCTGTCGTCGGAGATGCGCCCTACGCCGTCCTGCCTCCACGTGGTCCGGGTGCCATCCTTGGGCCTCGTGGTGCAGCTCTCGTCCTTGGGCCTCGTGGTGCGGCTCTGCCTCGCCGAGCGGTCTGGCGAACTCCTCCTGATCTCGCGCCGTTTCCTGCAGACCTTGGCGATGTGCCCGCGCCGGCCGCAGTTGTGGCACTCGGCCTTGCGGAATGGGCATTTGGCGCGGGCGTGGGTGGCGCCGCAGCCGTCGCAGCGCCGGCCTTCCTTCTGGACCCTCCGGACGTCCTCGTCGTCGCCGCTTTCCGTGGACGAGTTTGAAACTCGCCGGCCGCGCGCACTGAGCTCTCTGCCTTGGCAGCTTTCGGGCGCCAGTCCTGGAGCTCTTGCACCCCGGCCGTCGTGGCTTCCGCGGCCTGTGCCGCGTCTAGGACTTGTTGCAGCGTGGGGGGCGGCTCCTGTTTCATCAGCGCGCCCTCAGGCCGCAGAGCAGGCAGTCCCGGAGGGTGACTTCTGGGGTCTCCCACTTGCATGGGCCGGCGGCCAGTCGCAGGGCCGCTGCGAACTCGGTGACCGATTCCCCGGGCTCTTGGACTCGCCTCCAGAACGCGCTCCGAGCGGGGAACATCGCTATCGCGGGCCGGAGGTGGGCGCGCAGCACCGCCAGGAGCTCCTTAGCTTTGAAGTCGCTCACCCTCCTCGGCGCGATCAGGTCCACCAAGGTCCTCTTGGTCTCGTGCCCGAGCATGCGGACGAAGATGGCCCTCTTCTTGTCCTCATCTGAAACTTCGAGCTCCACCAGCGCTCCATTGAAGTCTATCTCAAACAGCTCCAAGTCTCCCGGCTTCTTGATCTCGTAGCCGGCGCATGTCTTGGTCCCGTGGGCAGCCATAATCCCACCTTCGTCGCCAGTTTAGTGTATGGGACCAAAGACAACAGAACAGCCGAAGGGTTGGCTTAACACAGGTTTATTGCATGATGATCCGGTGGAACATGAGGTAATGGCGGTGATACGTCTCAATATATACAGTAGCATTATACATTTGAATCTTGTAGCACGGTAGCTCATTGGCTGCTACCGGCGTGGCCTCGCCCAGGCACGCCTCTCTTCAGTAGTTCTTTCTCCTCCTGATTAATGTGGGGAAGGTTTTCCTGCGGCTGTCCGTGATTGAGCAATGTGAACCATGTGAGACTGAACGCTCGCAGCTGCCCTCTATGGGCTGCTTGCTCGCGTTCCTTTACAGCTGAGATACATTGTATTTGGAGTGGTTACATTCTTATCTTTCCAGTACAGTGAACATGCATACATAACAGTATGCTAATCAGAGTTCTGTGATTGGTTACAGTTTTGGATCCTGTTCCCCATTGGTTAATACCTATATATCATGTTATGATTGGTTGGTTATGCTTGTCCGGCAGGTCGCTACTTTGTATCAAGGAGCTACCGCCGGGGAGACACTATATAAGCCCCACGGGTAAACAAGGGTGAGGCCGGACCGGATCTATACTACCCATTCTCCACAGGTAGCCAGTACGTGCTAAGCCTGGGTCTCCTCCACACGCTATCACTACTAGTGTAGCTTAGTCCTTGCCCATCTTCTACGGCAGATTCCGGAGGGACTGATGTCATGGGATTCGTATAGCCGTCTCTGTGTCCGGAGCGCCTTGTAAGCTTTATCTGAAAGACTGTTTAATAAATGCTAACTAATATGATGGAGTGGTTTGGAATAGGAAAAGGAGTAAGACAAGGGTGCATTTTGTCACCCTGCTTATTCAATTTATACACGGAGCACATAATGCGCAATGCAAGGATGGAGGAATCACAAGTTGGGATCAAAATTGCTGGGAGAAACATCAACAACTTGAGATATGCAGATGATACTACCCTAATGTCAGAAAGTGAGGAAGACCTAAAGAAGCTTCTGCCAGACTGCTCAGACAGCTGAGCGGGATGGACACGTAGTTTCCCTCTATTGTAAACACTGCTACAAACTGCAGTGGGTGCATCTGCACGTGCATGTTTACAGCTGTTGTCAACGCGCCTGCTTCTGGGTCCATCACTGTGGGTCAGATGGAATGGCGTCGGGGTCTGGGTCCTGCCCTAATGACTTATTCTCCTGACATCACCACACCTCTCTCTGTGACATCAGAAATATCTTCCCAGTGGTATCACAAGAGTCTTTCCTGGTGATATCACAATGATCTGCTCTTTTCCCTTTGGTGTTTGGTCTGAAATCTCAGGGAATGGGGTGCTGCTGATGGATCAGAACTGAACCAAGCAAATGCCAAGCCAAAGCACAATTCCAAAGTTGACTTTCTAGACCACTTAAGATACCACTTGAGAGGCTCTGGAGTAGGAGTTCTCAAACTTTTGAAGCTGGGGGCTGGGTCACGCTCCCTCATTCAGCTTTGGGGGACGGATGGCCATTGTGCCCTTCCTCCACCACATGGCACTTCCAGGTGTGGTGGAGGCAGTGGGAGGGGGGGGGAGCGGGACACATGAAAATGGTGCCGTGGGACATTTCCGGCCTGTGGGCCCAGGTTGAGAATCCCTGTTCTGGAGTGCTCTGTGGCTTCCTCTCTCTCCACCTTGTCCTTGTTAATCATTCACAACTTTGAACCGAGTTTTGCCTGATCTGTGGAGTCAAACAGTTGCTTTGCCTGGCAGACTGTGGTTTCCCTGGGGCCATTTTTATAACCACTGGTGGTAAAATAAAAATAAGGAAGATGAAGGGAAAGGAAAGAAAGAGAGAGGGAGAGAGAGAGAGAGAGAGAGAGAGGGTGTGGACTCAAATGCCGTTCTTCCAGCCTCCTAGATCTTAAATTAGATTGATGAGCATAAACACTCCAACTGGAAGGTTTTTCGGCTCGATTGCAATTGTCCTGAAACTGGCCTACAATTACCAGCAACCTTCTCAAAGCTAGAAATTATCTTTTTGGGCTCTCCTCCAGACAGGTCAGCTGTGAAAATGTCACTTGCCTATGTAGCACGTCCAGGACATTAACCCACCAGGAGGGCAAAATGAATGGATTTGGAGAAAAGCATTGCGAGGGGATAAAATATATTTGCACTGTACAATCGTAGCTGCTTGGTGCCACTTTAACGTCCATGGTTGCATCCTGCAAAATCCAGACTTGTCCTTGGGTGAGATCTTTACAATTGGACTTCCTCTTTCATCAGCCATGCAGCCAACATAGCAAGGATAGTACACACTGTGATTCAACAAGATCTAAACTAGGTTACAAAATTTTGAAGGATTTGTGGAGGAAATTGAAAGGGTGAGGTTTTTCCTTCTGTCTCATCATGCTGCAACTTGGGGTTGTCTGAGGCTGAATAGCAGGAGAGATATGGAGCTAGTAATTGTTGTTGTTGAGTTGCACAGTTGAGTCCGACCCTTTGCGATCCCATGGACCACCTGTCATCTGCCATCCCCTGTAGTCTGCCCAGATCTACACCCACTGTGTCAACGATGCCATCTTGCCATCTCATCCTCTACTGCCTCCTTCTCCTTTTGCCTTCCATCTTTCTGTCAGATGTAATATCACACTGCCCTGAACCACATGTACCACAATGCATTTCATTTGTAACGTCACCCTGACTTCACCTAACCCTATTAAAGAGACCCTCACTTTCCCATTCCCCATTCCCTTGCTGATCCTTAAGACTACCACTGATCCGCCATGTGGGCAGTGGAAATAAAGACTTTCAAGCACAATTACTGAATCTGGAGTTTATTGGACCAAACCATCGAAACTTCTCTAACACTTTCCTAGCCTCAGTGCCTTCTCCAGTGAGTCTTCTCTTCTCATTTGGTGGCCAAAGTACTTGAGCTTCAGCTTCACTATTTGTCCTTTCAAGGAGCAGTCAGGGTTGATTTCCTTCAGGATGGACTGGTGTGATCTCCTTGCAGTCCAGGGGACTCTCAAGAGTCTCCTCCAGCACCACAGTCCAAAAGCGTCTAGTCTTCTGTGCTTAGCCTTCCTTAGGGTCCAGGATCTAGTAATACAAAGAGAGGAAAGGCAGGGTGCAAAAAGGTACATGGATGAACTAAGGAATTTCCTACTACAACATATAGTGAGGCTTTTGGCAGGGATTGGACAAACTTGTGGTGATGATGGCTTTTGCCTGATATGCCATCTGTGCTTGCTGGACAAAGAAGGACTACTTGGGGGTAAGCCTCCACCAGAAGCTGCAGAAATCTTTGGCTTGGTCTTGCATTACAGCTTGCATTGACCCTGCTGGATTGGACTGCTACTGAACTGTATGGACTTGTATAATATAGCACAACTGGACTGTCTCCGTGAGGTCAACTGAGCAGCTCAAGAGAATATATCTGTTTTGTGTTACAGTTGTTGTACTGTGTATACTTGCACATTTTTACTTCCTGACTTCTGAGTAAACTTACGTTGAGTTTTTTTCTAGAACTAGGGGGCACTCCACGAAACTTTTGGGTACTAGTTCTCAAACAAATAAGAGAAAGTACTTTTTCACCCAGAGGATCCCTGGTCTATGGAACTCCCTGCCAGAAGAAGTGGTGACAGCTGTCAGTCTTGACAGCTTCAAGAAAGGATTAGACCAGTTCATAGAGGACAAGGATATCAATGGCTATAATTATGGCTACCTAAGGACAACCTCCGGGTTGGAGAGATAAGCAGGATATCTCTCAATGCCATTTCCAGGGAATCCTAAGCAGGTGAAGGCATCTCCTTGGGAATAATACCCTGAAGCCAATGGTGAGCCACTGTGTGAGACAGAATGCTGGACTGGATGATGGGCTCCTGAGGCCTCTTCCAGCAAGGCTGTTCTTATATGTTCTTATGTTCTTCTGCACCAAGATCTGTCTGCCTGTTTTTCTCACAAGGGACCACCTTGCCCGGTGCGAACCTCTTGCTGGCCACTGCATACCACTCTGCTAACTGTTTACACCAACAGCATCCTCGCCTCTGATCTTCTCTTCCTTCCTCCTCTTCTTCTGCCTTCCCAGTACCACCAAACAGCATTGGGTGTTGAGGCATGCCTGCCACATGTCCCCGTTAATGTCTGCAGACGCAGACAGCACTGGCTCTTTGGCTAATAAACAGAGATGAGCACTGACCCCTAGAGTCAGATACTACTGGCTTTCGAGCAAGGGCGATCTTTACCTTTATTTTAATGTTAGTGCCCCCACCCAAAAAAACCTCTTACAGGTACATGTAAGTAAATTAATGGGAGAGGTGAGAAAATTTGACCCTTCTTTTTCAAGCATATCAGAGGGTAACCAAAATAAAAACAGTAAACAAAACAGAAAAAAAGACAAAAATATTGTGACCCCTTAAAGACTTACTCCTATTTTTAAATGTGGGCTTTCGTGGATCAAAACCATTTCGTCAGATATAAGAGTGAGGCCTCATGGCATCAATTTATACACATCAGTTCCACAGGCACACAATGATTGGCCAGCCTAACAGAAAAGTAACATTAATGTTTTATAGTTTTGGTTTTTGCTTAAGTGATTTTTTTAAATATTAAAGAGACATAATTTTATTTAAATTCAAAATTCTGTTTAAATTGAATGCTGCTGTATAATGCAGCCACACCTTTATTAATAAATATTATTTCATGTACCTTTGATATTACATTTAGATTCTTATTTTTACTCTCCTACATGTAGTTTTCATAATTTCAAATATATAAGCAATGTACCAGCACAGTATGTTATGAACTCAGATATGTTATATTTTTAACACATTTTAAGTATTTTGCATTTTTTAAATGTAGAAGCAATAATAATAATAATAATAATAATAATAATAATAATAATAATAATAATAATAATAATAATAATAATAATAATAATAATAATAATAATAATTTCATATCAGAAACTATTCTAGCTCCTGCCAACCTAGCAGTTCGAAAACAAGAAATTACAAATAGATAAATAGGTACCACTTCGGTGGGAAGGTAAACAGCATCATGCTGCCACATGACCACAGAAACACCTGCTGACGCAGACAGAGCTGAGCACTGAACCCTAGAATTTGTTTTTACTAGTGGTGCTTTATTTTATTGGTATCCTAAATCTAAGCAAGGGCCCCTTGGCATGATTTGCTACAGGCCCTGTGCTGGCTTAATCCGGCACTGATGCGCAGAGCTGGTTTTTAGCAATGCTAGGGACTATGGCTTCCTCTGCTTCCCTCTTCAGTGAGTTGTAGGAGGAGAAAAATAGGGATCTTTCCCCTGCAAATTAAGGGGGAAAGCAGAATAACACAAGCAGTGCAAATGATACAAAATGCAAAATAATAATTTTGCTTATTTGTAAGAAATATGCCAATTCTACTAGTATGCCCACCTTGAGCTGTATGTTAACCAGATGTTTTCACAGTGCTAGAGGACAAGGTATTGTGTGATACTCTAAGCAAGAGGAGAGATACCCAGTGTGCTGTAATCGATAGAATGATGTACTAAGACTGTGATGGTGAACCTTGGCACTCCAGATGTTCTTGGACTTCAATTCCTAGAAGCCCCCATGAATCCACACGAATGGGTTTACTGTGATTCATCCAGCCCGTGGCGCCCTCATCGCTCCTGGAAGCGGGAGCTGGAAAAGTGCAGAGGAGGGCAACCAGAATGATTAGTGGACTGGAACACCTTCCTTACCATCTGAGGCTGCAATGGTTGGGCCTCTTCGCTCTTGAACGACGGCGTCTAAGAGGTGACCTGATTGAAGTTTATAAAATCATGCATGGTGTGGACAAAGTAGATAAGGAAAAACTGTTTTCCCTATCGCACAACACTAGGACTAGGAGGCACTCCATGAAACTTTTGGGTGCTAGTTCTCAAACAAATAAGAGAAAGTACTTTTTCATCCATAGGATCACTGGTCTAGCAAGTGGTGAGCCACTGTGTGAGACAGAATGCTGGACTGGATGGGCTGTGGCCTGTTCCAGCAAGGCTGTTCTTAGATTCTTAAGTAAAATGCACCCGTACGGTTAAGGCTCTTCTGGGTTAACTCTTCCTCCATGCGGACGTATTTTACTTCGGCTTCTGGGAGCGACGAGGGCGGCACGGGCTGGATGAACCGCAGTAAACCCGTTCATGTGGATTCTCGGGGGCTTCTGAGAATTGAAGTCCAAGAACATCTGGAGTGCCAAGGTTCGCCACCACGGGACTAAGACTTGGGGGGCAGTTCAAATCCTCACTCAGCTGTGAAAGTCCACTATGGCTGTGGAAGTGGTAAAACCACACATTAAACATCTCAACTTGAAAGGCCCATTAGTCAATTCTGGCTTGAAGGCACATAACAGGAGGACTCTTGTCTGGGCAGAGAGATTGCACCAGTTATAAAGACCTTGGTTTTAAAAAGCACTCTTTATTTCATTCTTACTTGGACATTTCTTGAAAATTCATTGTTGAGATGTCTAATTGAGAGTATGGCAACATCAGAAAGCAACTGAAATCATATTGAGTGTTGACATTGGGCTTGTAGGTTGAATTGGCTGTTCAGTGATCACACTGGTGATGTAATTGGTATCTGAGTGGTGCTTGCACCAAAAGGGTGAGATATAAATGTGAATAAATAAACTGAATCCAACCCACAGCCCCCTTCTTTACTTCCTTCCCTTAATTCTTCCTCCACCTATCTTATCTTCACATGATCCCTGATCTTGCTTTTAATTAAATAGATGTGAATAGCACTATAGCATCATATCCTGTTGCTGTGTCTTTAAGGTGATATGGTGTTATCGTGCTATTTTCATTTATTTAATAAAAAAGGATCGCTATAGAGAAAACACCGCAGGTACGTGTTACCATAATCATAAATATCATACCTAAGAGCTAATGTCAACAAAACACTACCTACAAAGACACCTCTCTCTTCCCTCTATAGCACATCCAATGCTTCTTCGTGAACCCTCCTGCCCCAATCAAAATGTACCAACATGAAAAAAGTATGTTTGGCCAGAAAAAAAGGCCACTTTTGGTGAAAATCCCCATGGATGAACTCGATTCAGCCTTTGAGTTGTGCTGGCAGCAAAAACAAAACAAGCAAAAAACAACCAGTTGAATTTATCTGTGGTATAAGAGGAGAATATTTTGAGGTTGGGACTGCAGTGCCTCAAATGGTTAAGATGCTGAACTTGAAGACTGAAAGGTTGGAGCTTGATACCTTCTGTTCAGTTTTATTTTTCAAATGGCTTCAGTTATTTTCTAGCCTTTTAAACGTTGTGTATTGCAAAGGACTGTCTTTTTTTTAAAAGAGTCTTAAGACATTTCTTGAAGTGATAAGTAAATAATGGATATACGGAAGTCCTTCTCGTAAAATGCTAGCAAGGATCAATAACTCAGGTGCACTGTTTTCTGTTTCATGGCCCTGCCAAAATCAAGATGAATGTTATGTGGAATATAAGGTGAACTAGTTTTAGTGAATACATTGAGATGCCTGCCAATTGCACAGAAATTGAAATGGAATTTAAGCAACCATTCAAGAGAGGACCCATCAGAATGACAGATCAGCTGATTGCTCTAGGCTAGGTGCCCTGTTCGGCTGTTGCAAACTATAAACATACCTAACCTCAACTGTTTGGGAAGCTAAGCAAAAACGTCTTCTTCTTCTTCCTCCCTCCACCTCTTCAGTGTCTAGGATAGATGTGAAACTGTGAAATGAAGCCACCTTTTGGTTAATTAATTCCACAGTTCCCTTTGCCTGACCTAGTGTGAGAAAGATTAGCTGGCACAAGGTGACCGTCACCTGGGGTACACCCGACTGTGGTTCAAAAATACCACAATCTTCTAGGAGTCTCTATCTGCTAAGCAAGGTCATACTTAGTTAGTGCTTCAATGGGAGATCACCTGGGAGCATCAGGGATCTTAAATATCTCCAGGTAGGGCTAAGAAAGAATTGGATGTTTGTAGAAGTGGAAGGCTGATGCTTTAGAGCCTATACCACAAGGAAGGGCCAATGAAACAGGCGGTATTTTAGATCATCTATATACCTAAAGCAGAGGTGTGGGTGCGGTATCTGGAATGGGCTGCCGCACCCCTTGACCAAACCCCGTAAAATTCGGCACACACGTACCTTGCGCACTAGAGCAGGTCACTGTCAGGGTCCCGAAGCCAATGGAAGAGGGTTATGCCCCCCAAATTGATCCTTTAGTCCTCAACCAATCACAAGGGCTGATCAGGTCTGAGCTTTTGTGATGTCATGTCCTTTGTGATGTTTTGCCCAGAACTGGTCAGCCCTTGGGAGTGGTCAGCCCTTGGGAGTGGTCAGCCAATGTGACATCACAGAATCCCGCCCCTTGGCCAGGCAGGACAGCTGGCAGGGCGGGGCAGGAGTCCAGTGGACAGAGGTCAGCCCAGGAGAAGGAGCATCCAAGCAATGCAACCCTGGGAGGTAGGACAGCGCCCCCCAAAACCCCACCCGGGCAAAGCCGGGCACCCCTGCTAGTCGTGCATAAAATTAAAGGGTGCTTCTGGCCCATATTTGCAACCTACAAGAGTTGTGCCAAAAAACTAGACTTTCTGGGTCAGGAGTAGGCTCTGGCCAGGATCCTACATTGTGTAGAAGGGCAAGAGGAAAAACATTTGTTTTGAGTAAAGCATCTAAGCAATGTCCACAATGTCTCGTTGAGTGTCCGGAGAGGAGAGGTTGCCATGAGTATGAGAGACTGCTTTGGAAATGGACAGTTTGAGTAAACTTGAAATGAATACATGAAGAAAATGTATTTCCTTTGTTTAACTTACCCCCCTTGTTTAGGAGTTGCTGCTCTTAAAAATGGGGCTGGAAGTAAATGACACAGAACTTTAATCCCAACAAGGTCTTAGAAGTGGCCAGGCGTTTTGGCTCCAGTCCCTTGTTTTCCCATTGAGAAAAGCAAGGAGGGGTTTGGCTCCTTATTTACACTGTCTTCCATAACCCAAGGATGCTTGGATAGCAATTCAGGCTACAGACTTCACAGAGACGAGTGAGATGCTTCCAACACTATGAAAGCTCCAGGGAAATGCTGTGGATGGTTTGAAAAGTATTTATTCTTCTTCTTGTGCCGTATCTGATTCTGAATATTGATGATCATCATGGTGATCAGCCATGAAGACTGTCCTGAGAATATAATACAGTGGCCTTCCATTTCCTTTCTCACCACAGCATGATACCCATACCACTGGTTCAGTTCCACGAGCCACTTTCTGTTCCTGTGCTGTTTTGGCACACAAAGTCCTCCTCAGCCCCAGGCCAGGATTGATGAAGCTGTTGCCCTCTGTCTAGATAGATTCAAGTGGGAATTAATCCACTTGGATACTATCACTCTTCCCTGTGGACTTTGGTACCCAAGGCCATTAGCGCTCAGGGTTGTCAGGTTAGTTAACCGCTGCCTGACGATTGGTGTCGAATCACTGGCAGTATGTTCTACTCTATTACCATAGCAGGTTAACCTGGTCAGACAGGTGAAATGTATTTACCTTGGATATCTTGGAGTCATTATTTAGTGAGGAGTCCTTGTATGAGTAGATGTCTCCGCGACAACATTCTGTCCATAATGATCTGTCCCTGGCAGTCCTTCTCCAACATGGAACATAAGAACATAAGAACAGCCTTGCTGGAACAGGCCACAGCCCATCCAGTCCAGTATTCTGTCTCACACAGTGGCTCACCATTTCCTTCAGGGTATTCCCAAGGAGATGCCTTCACCTGCTTAGGATTCCCTGGAAATGGCATTGAGAGATATCCTGCCTATCTCTCCAACCCGGAGGTTGTCCCCTTCCTTACCGTCTGAGGCTGCAACGGTTGGGCCTTTTCACTCTTGAACGACGGCGTCTAAGAGGTGACCTGATTGAAGTTTATAAAATCATGCACGGTGTGGACAAAGTAGGTAAGGAAAAACTGTTTTCCCTATCGCATAACACTAGAACTAGGGGACACTCCATGAAACTTTTGGGTACTAGTTCTCAAACAAATAAGAGAAAGTACTTTTTCACCCAGAGGATTACTGGTCTATGGAACTCCCTGCCAGAAGAAGTGGTGACAGCTGTCAGTTTTGACAGCTTTAAGAAAGGATTAGAGAAGTTCATGGAGGACAAGGGTATCAATGGCTATAATTACGGATACCTAAGGACAACCTCCGGGTTGGAGAGATAGGCAGGATCTCTCTCAATGCCATTTCCAGGGAATCCTAAGCAGGTGAAGGCATCTGCTTGGGAATAATACCCTGAAGCACATGGTGAGCCACTGTGTGAGACAGAATGCTGGACTGGATGGGCTCCTGTAGCCTGTTCCAGCAAGGCTGTTCTTATGTTCCATGTTGGTCCAACATTTTTCTTGAGAAAATCTTCCCATCTGCGAGGTGCTCTTCCCCTAGGTCTTTTGCAGTCTCTCTGATACCAGTTCATTATTCTGGCACTCCAGCTGTTTTCACTTGTGCATGAAACATGGTCAGCCCACCTTAATTTGTTCATCAGATATTCTGCTACTACGTGTTTAGATGTGTTTTCTAAATGTAGTTAGAAAACTTTATTATTCACTTGTCTAAAAGATAAGAGGGGACTGTAGAAAAGCCTTCCTGGATCAAAATACTTTGGACAGGAGGCCTCTTCCAACTGCAGCCAAAGAGCTTTAAATCTCCCTGCAATTTTGTAACAGAATGAAGTATACCTTGTGCTTTATTCTCATTCAATACGGCAATTTCAGATCAGGGGGAGAGAAAATGGAATGTAAACAATATGAGCCTCATGGTTTAGAAAAAAATAAAACCTAATGTGTGATTGACATGTCTTGCTTTAAGATCATTGGTTGGAATCCCTAAGGGGGGGGGGGCAAAGGTAGACCCTGTGGGAGGAGATATAACCCAGAGATTCGAGCGCACACACATGCAGACACAGAGACACTCTCTGGAATGCTGTGCTTTTAACCTGCAAAAATGTAAAGGCTTGAGAGAAAAGGGAACCCATGGGCTATCCCTTGAGCATGTAGCTTGCTTTATTTCCTTGCTTTGAAATGTTTCCTGATTTTTTGATGGACTGTACCATGTATCTTACTATGCTTTCAATATACTTCTAAAATACCTGAAGAGACTTGGAGTGATTATTTGGCACACGTTACCTGAATCTACACTAGTTTCACGTTCACACTTTGTCACCACCTGGATTTTGGTTGGGAGTGACTGGGCACACCGATAGGAAAAGCCTGAACTGCTGGGTCCGGTCTGGGTCAGGGAAGCAGTATCAGGCGCAATCCCATCACCAGGAGGCTGGAGGATTACCGAGTCCTACCTGGGAGTAAGCGGAGTGTTTACTCTCTGGTATACTGTATTGAATGGTGCACACAATATGCATGAGAAGAGACAACTGAACATTAGTAATTAGTACAAGGCATTGCACAACCCATTGCACATGACCTCAAAAATATGCATGCTTTTACTAAGAGCAGGGTGTGCAAATCCCTCTATTAATAATTTTGCGCCAAGGCAGCAGTGTGCTGAATATGCACCTCTCCTTTCAGAAATATCATTTTGCATTTTCCAGATCATATATTCCTGTGACTTGCAATATGTCTCAGTAAAGAACACACACACTCACACACTGTACATCCAAAAATGCACATCAACAGAATTACTTAAATAGCTGTAGCTTCTTCTTCTACCTAAGTATTTATGTTTTGCTTTTCTGTTCAGCAGGGTTGCTAGAGTGATGCTCAATAAAATAGGTGAAGGTAAAGGTCGCCCTTGCTTGAAAGCCAGTCGTATCTGACTCTAGGTTCATTGCTCATCTCTGTTTATAGCCAAAGAGCCAGTGCTGTTTGCATCTGCAAATGTTTCCATGGACATGTGGCAGCGCATGGAATGCACTCGATAAAATAGACTAGATCAGTGATGGCTAACCTTGGCACTCTAGGTGTTCTTGGACTTCAATTCCCAGAAGCCCAAGTCAGCACGCTAGCTGATCAGGGCTTCTGGGAACTGAAGTCCAAGAACACCTAGAGTGCCAAGGTTAGCCATCACTGGACTACATCATCACTGGACTAGATCATATTGAAGATCAGAGACCACATGAGCTGAAATCCTATTGTACAAGTTATGCATGTGGTGATGATGTCACTGGCAGGGGGCAATTTTCAATAAAGAAGGTGTCCGCCTTCTTTCCCATGGCTTGTTCAACTCACATGTAATCTCTTTCATTGCTTGGAAGCCATGGGAGCCATGAGATGGAAGGAGAAAGTCTTAAATTAAGTGAAAGGCTCCTCCACCAAATCATATTATTAACAGAGAGAAATGTTAAGTAATTAAAGACTTCCTCTTTCCACCTTACAGTTTCCACAGCTTGCATGTAATAAAGGTGATTACATGGGAGTTGGAAAAGTTGTGGGACAGAAAGAGGAAATCTTTATTACTCCCAATCACCACCTGCTAATAATATCATCGTATTTCTGCAAGAATAACTAACATAACAGAAAGTAAACAAAACAAAAAGGCAGAAAACGCTGTGGCACCTTAAAGACAAACTGCTGTATTTAAATGCTAGCTTTCGTGGATCAAGTCTACTTCAAGTCTACATGATATGCTTAACACAACAGAGTTTCAGTCATGGGATGTTACAGCTTCAGCTGCCGACTGAAAACTCAGCAGACAGAACTGGACTGAGTTCTACTTGGAGTAGGTTTTACAATCCAGGCATTGCTACACAGAAAGTCCTATATTCACCAGTTCATCACCCCCCAGGGTGCTAAGGCCGTGATGGCGAACCTTGGCACTCCAGATGTTCTTGGACTTCAATACCCAGAAGCCCCCGTGAATCCACACGAATGGGTTTACTGCAATTCATCCGGCCCACGCTGCCCTCGTCGCTCCTGGAAGCAGAAGTAAAATGCGCCTGTATGGTTAAGGCTCTTCTGGGTTAACTCTTCCTCCGTACGGGCACATTTTACTTCTGCTTCCTGGAGCGACGAGGGCAGTGTGGGCCAGATGAATCACAGTAAACCCATTCATGTAGATTCATGGGGGCTTCTGGGAATTGAAGTCCAAGAACATCTGGAGTGCCAAAGTTCACCATCACAGTTCTAAGGTATGTAACAGCCCCCCCCCCCCCGAATTCCAGGCAGACCTATATGGGAGAGGATGGCTTTTCAAGTACAGTATCCTGGGTCCATGCTTTATATACTAAAATAAACATTCTGGACTGAACTCAGAAGAAAAAGTGAATGCCAGTTTCAGTGGTTCAAGACTAGTGTTATACGGTTGCAAACCACACACCAGAACGTAGTCTGACTATTGCTGTCATTTCTGAACAAATGGACTACATTTTCACCTCCCGGACTAATCTTGCACCTCTAGTTTCACTTGGACTGGGACTCTGACCTAAGATTTGGTTACTGTTCGGTCTGTTATCTGGTGGATTTCTACATTCTGGGTCTTGGCGTTCTTGTTATTTACCAGCCAGCCATGCTATGGACCATGATAATATCCATGATCCTTGTTATTCAACAGTATTGTCAACGGTACCATGCCTCGTACAAATAGCAAAGGCAATAATGAATCACCTTGAAATAGGCTTCTTCTTCTTAAGATTTTTTGTTTGCTTGAAATATAGTTCTTATCTTACACAAGAAAAACATTCACTTCCATTCTCTTATCAAATTCATCAGACTCTTTTAATCACGCCTCACTTTTATCAAGTCAACCCCATATGTTTTCCTAATACTGTAATAATATTTTATCTTTGGGTCATTATTACAAGACACTATCTAACTAGTCTTATTTTGAACAATTTCCTCATTGGGATTTTATGACCTTATTTTTAATTTCCATCGTTCTTTCATGTATCTCTCTACAATATTCCATTTGTTTTCTTTAATCTGATAAAACTGTCAATTTCCCTATTAATATATACTCTTGTAATTTAATCAAACATTTGTCCAACAGCAATTCTTTTCCCTTCCCAGTGTTTTGCTCTTTGAATCCTTGCTGTTGTTACCATGAAAAATATAATTTTAATTTCCTGTTTAGTTTTCTGCTTTATCAGGTTTAAAAGACATATTTCTGGTTTCCTTTCCAGGCTTTGTACAAGATTTTATTTTTACTACTTTACCATTTCATCACATATGAAACATTGCTCCTTTTTCTTTTTGACATCTCCAACAACTATGGCCCTTATTCTTTTTCATTTTTTGCTAATTTTTCTGGAATTAAATAGCATCTGTAAAGGTAAAGGTTGCCCATGCTCGAAAGCCAGTCGTATCTGACTTTAGGGTTCAGTGCTCATGTCTGTTTATAGCCGAAGAGCCAGCACTGTCTGCATTTGCAGATGTTTCCATGGACATAATGCATGGAACACTGTTTAGCTTCCCACCTAATTCATACTTGCAATTTCTTGCTTTTGAACTGCTAGGTTGGCAGGAGCTGGGACAGAGACGAAAGCTCACTCTGTTATGCAGCACTCTGGTCTTGAACTGCGGACCTACAGACCTTCCAGTCATCAAGTTCAGCATCTTAACCACTAAGCCAACTGTACAGCACCTTTAAATAATTTTCTTTCATTTCTTTACTTTTTCGGTTCGGGTTCCAAGCTCTAGTCCATTCTTCTAATTAAATATTTCTTCCTATATACTGCATCCCATTTTATCATTTTATCCTTCCATATCTCTTTGTATCAACAATTTATATCATTTTTGAGATCACATGTTCTTCTTTTCCCAATAGGATCTCATCCATTTCGTTTTCCTCCTTTTCAAAACTCAACAGCTTCACGTCCATTTTCATCCTCTCCATAAGTTGCCTGACAAACTGTTGTTGCAACAATTCTCTTGTTTTTAATCATAGCCTTCCTTCCCCCATTCACATTAATAAATCTTTATAGGTTATCCAAGTTTCTGTTTTCATATACTTATTTCAGACAACCATATTGCTCAATAGAATTTCATCTTACGTCTTTCCCAGACCTTCAAAAGGGCTTTTCTTATACTATTAGCATCACATGATTTATTTATTTAGACTTATATCGCCGCCCGCTCGCAGGGCGGCTTACAGTCAGTAAAACAACAGTCATAGTATAAAATCGAATCACAGTACTATGATTAAAATCAGTAAACTTAAATAGCTAAAATACACCTTGTTAAAAACATCTTTAGATGGTTAACTAAAATCTTCAAATGACGAGTTATTTAGAATAATCTGCTAAACAGTCTTTATTTACTTTCCTCTTTTTGTACCTTGCATAGGCATGAAATCGATATCTCAAGTCTTTGCCTTCTAAGGTCAAAACTGATTTATCTCTTAATATAATCCATTCTCATATCCAAAGTAGAGCAGCTGCATCATAATACAGTTGTAGGTTTGGTAAACGACATCCACCTCTCATTTTATTCTCTTGTAAATATTCCATTCTAATCCTAGGCTTTTTTCCATAGCCATGTATAATAATAATAATAATAATAATAATAATAATAATAATAATAATAATAATAATAATAATAATAATAATAATAATAATAATAATAATACTTTTATTTATATCCCGCTTTCCTCGACCCAATGGGCAACCCAAAGTGGCTTATAGATATTTAAGAAACAGTATTCCATAACAACATAATACATACACTATCAAGATAAATATAAAACAATGCATACAGTACGCCCTAAAAAGGGAGAGAAAAAAGTACAGTATACTCTGACAATTGTTTCTTCCACGTCAGAAGGGTTTTATTATTTATCAGAATTGGTATATTTTGAAATAAAATAATAGGTTTTGGCAAGACTATCACCTTGATTACCGCAATTCTTCCCGTCACTGGGATCCTTTAGTCCTCTTTGATATAATTATCCCCAAGTATTTCCTTCTCATTGTTATTTTATAACCTGATTTTTGTTATAGTTCTTCTTTCTTCATGATTTTTTGTCAATATTTTACTCTTATCTTCATTTATTTTAAATCTTGCATATCTGCTAAATTCTTCCACAATTTTTAAAAACTCCAAAATACTCTCTGATAGGTCCTCTAGAACAGGCATTCTCAACCTGCAGCCCGTGGGCCAGATGCGGCCTGTGGCCCCATTTCATGTGGCACTCCACCACACCAGGAAGTGCCATGTGGTAGAGGAAGGGCAAAATGAATGTCTGGCCCCCGAAGCTGTCTGAGGGAGCTTGACCCAGCCCCCGGCTTTAAAAGGTTGAGAACTCCTGCTCTAGAATGACCACTATATCATCTGCAAGTGACCTTATTTATAATGATATTCCTTTATAATTATATTCCACACTTTAATTCCTTTCTCTCTTTTTAAACTTCCTTAAGAGCACTTCCAACACCACTACTAACAGGAGAAGTGACAATGGGCATGCCTTTGGATATTTCACATACTCCCATTTCTTTTCCATTCTATATTCTCATTTTTTGCTTGCGATACATCACTTTTATTCATTCTAAAAATTTATTGCCCACTGCCATCTATTCCAATCTGGCAGAAATAAAATCCCCGGAGATATTATTAACAGCTTTTTCCTCATCTAAGAAGATCATACCCATTTTCTTGTTCATATAAGCCAATAAATCTACACCAATTTGACAAACTCTCTTATACCTATCTGACAGAATTTGGGTAAATAATTTATAATCCAAATTTAACATTTCTTCTTTCATGTCCAGATCAAACTTTACACCAGGGCCGCAGCCAGAGGGGGGCCAGGGTGGGCTTGGCCCACCCAGAGTTAGCAATTTGCCTACCCCTGGCAAGGCGTGGTTTCCCACAGGAATGCATTGAAAAGAGGCTTTGTTGCCCACCCTGAAAAAATATTCGCCCACCCACATCTAGAATCCTGGCCGCAGCTCTGGGATCTGGGTCTGGATCCATGCAGCCTGAAGTAGGGGCAATGTGCCTAAATGCAAATGTATGAAGCAACAGGTGATGTAAGGACTGAAGCCAATCCAGGCAAGGAAGTTTAAAGCTACACCTTACTCACAGTCTCTTCCTCCTTCCTCCTCAGCTGAGACAATATTGCCTTGAGGACAGGTAAAAGTAAAGGCTGCCCTCACTCAAAAGCCAGTTGTATCTGACTCTAGGATTCAGTGCTCATCTCTGTTTATAGCCAAAGATCCAGCGCTGTCTGCGTCTCCAGGCGTTTCCATGGACATGTGGGCAGGCATGTCTAGAGAATGGATTGCATGGAACTATTTACCTTCTCACCAAAGTAGTCCCTATTTATCTCCTTGCAATTTCTTGCTTTCAAACAGCTAGTTTGGCAGGAGCTGGGACAGACAACAGGAGCTCACTCTGCCGTGCAGCACTCAGGTCTTGAACCGCTGACCTTCTAGTCATTAAGTTGCCTTGAGGATATCTCATGCCAACATTTCATCACTCTGTAGTCCTGATTGCTCTGTCCTATTCTCATAGTCTTTCTCTCTCCCCCTCCTTTAAACAAAGACTGTCAATCAGTCAGAGAAGACATAGATCAGGGATTCTCATCCTGCAGCCCATGGGCCGGATGTGGCCCATGGCGCCATTTCATGTGGCCCTCCACTACCTCCACCACACCAGGAAGTGCCATGTGATGGAGGAAGGGCAAAATGGCCATCTGGTCCCCAAAGTGAGCGTGACCTGGCACCCCGCTTAAAAGGTTGACAACTCCTGACACAGATGAATTGCCTCACAAGCTCATACAGATCTCTCCCGCCCAGCTGTCTTTCTCCTGGTAAAAAGATGTGAGGAAACAGGTCCAAATTGGGCAATCAAGATTTAATAGCGGCAGGTCTGTAGTCGTAGTGTTTAACCTATCATTTGTTTTTACATTATTAGCTTGTTTTTCCTCTAGTGAGCAAAATGCCGCCAACATGGCTCCCCCCCTCAATTTTGGTCAGGCTGAAAAAAAACCAATGGCCGAGGGGCATGTCTAAGGGGAAATTCGAACCCAGGCCTCCTGACATTCTCACCTTGGAATCAGACTGTTTTCCTAAGAAGTGGGGCTCTATGTTAGGCAAACCCCCTCCCTCCTTGCCACTCCTTGCTCTTATTTAAAAACGAATGGCATCAATGCCAAAGCGAGCATGTCCATGCTAAAGTGAGACAACCAGAGCTTGGAAAAAGTTGCTTTGAGGTCCATACATCGCAAAAGCCATGGACAGTTATGGCCAGTGACTGGGAATTTTGGGAATTAGGGAGACAGGATGCCTCAAACATACACCACATGAGAAAATATACCGTCTTGTTGCTATTGCTCCACCTAAGGTCAGAAGAGAAGTAGCAGCAGACACTGAGAGAACTAAGCAAGGGAATGACCCTCAACATCCTCTGAATGGATAAAAGCCTCAAGTCCGCCGGCTCAGATCCAGGAAGAGCTTTATGGCAAGAACAAACATTCCTGAGGGTACACAAGAGCAAAACCAAATTAGAGGGTGGAGCTCACTGGAGAAGGAATAACATTAAAGGAGGATATGGCTGAAGATCTCCCCTTTGTCACTTGGAGGACCCTGAATAGGCAAGGACTAAATGCAAGAACATGCTCAAGTGGGGGCTGATGGTGGACAACACACAGTGTGAACATGGAGAGATACAGAATCCGGCTCATATACTGGTCTACCACTTACTGCCAGAAACATGCACCCATGAGAATTTAAGTTTGGCCAACAACAAAGCCAAGGAAGTGGCTTCGTTTTGGCAAGCCAGGGTTTGATCAGGACACAAAAGAAGAAGAAAATCTACCAAAGCAACTGCTCCAAACACTGATTAAGATGTGGGGGGGGGGGGAGCGGTCCCTCCAGCATCTTCGGTGCAGCTGTTTCATCTTCCTGCTGATTCTGAGGACACATCCTGTGCGGTTCCCTTCAGACTCTTCACGTTTCATGTGGTTTGACATGCCTTTAATTTAGAGGGGGGGAAAAAATCAGGTGGGGTCTCTAACTTGAAACGCAACAGAGGAAAGGAAGGGACAACACACTCTTAGGGAGAAGCTGAGCCTCCCGAAGAATTCAACAGATGTCGACACGGCAGGGATGCCATGTCAAACTGTTAATTAGGCGGGTAAACAGGACCAAAGGTAATTACACACCCGGCACAAATATTATTTGATGTAACTGCAGCTTGGCTGCGGGCTCTACAGGAATTGCATTATTATTGAAGCAAAGTCTGCATCAGGTTTGACCTCAGGTACGTTTTCCACCTGGGAATCCTTGCGGCAGCTCAAGGCCCAACATCCGAACCTTTGCTTAATTGTTTTAAAGCAGGAGTGCACAGACTATGTCCCATGGGCCAGATCCGGCCCACAGGCCTAGTTTGGGTACCTCTAGTTTAAGCAGAGAAAATGACAGCCTAAAACCTGTCTCATCCTGCAGCAGAACAAATGCAAGGCAACAATCAGGAAAGCAAAGCAAGACTTTGAGGAGCGTATAGCTAAAAATACTCAGAGAAATAACAAAGACTTCTTTAAGTACATTAGAAGTAAGAACCCAACTAGGAAGGCCATTGGACCATTAGATGACAATGGAAGGCAAGGGGTTATTAAAGAGGAAACAGAGATTGCAGAGAGACTCAATGAATTCTTTGCTTCAGTATTCACTGAAGAAGACAGAGACCACATGCCCAAAACAGAGCCTATCTTCGTAGGGAGGGAAACCGAAGAATTAAGCAAGATAGAAATAACCAGGGAGGAGGTCCTTGCATGTCTTGTTAAGCTAAACACTAACAAATCACCAGGACCAGATGGCATCCATCCACGAGTTCTCAGGGAACTTAAAGATGAAATTGCTGATATCCTAGCCAAAATATATAATCTTTCCCTCAAATCAGGCTTTGTGCCTGATGACTGGAAGGTAGCGAATGTAACACCAATTTTCAAAAAAGGATCCAGGGGTGATCCAGGAAATTACCGGCCTGTCAGTTTGACATGTGTCCCAGGTAAAGTGATGGAAACCATCCTAAAAGATAGAATTAATAGGCACATAGAAGAGAAGGCGCTGCTAAAGGAGAGCCAACATGGCTTTTGCAAGGGCAAATCATGCCTCACTAATCTGTTGGAATTTTTTGAGAGTGTCAACAAGCATGTGGATAAGGGGGATCCAGTTGACATTGTTTATCTGGACTTTCAGAAGGCTTTTGACAAGGTCCCACACCAAAGGCTCTTGAATAAACTTACCAGTCATGGAATAAAGGGACAGGTCTTGTCCTGGATCAGCAACTGGCTAAGGGACAGGAAACAGAGGGTAGCACTAAATGGACACTTCTCCAAGTGGAGGGAAGTAAAGAGTGGGGTCCCCCAAGGTTCAGTACTGGGACCCCTGCTTTTCAACCTCTTCATAAATGATCTAGAGGTAGGAGTAAAAAGCAAGGTAGCCAAATTTGCTGACGACACTAAATTATACAGGGTAGTGAAAACTGTGAGAGATTGTGAAGAGCTCCAGAGGGATCTCTTGACACTGGGGGAGTGGGCAAAACAGTGGCAAATGAGCTTCAACATCAGTAAGTGCAGAGTGATGCATGTTGGGGCAAAAAACCCCAATTACATTTATAAACTGATGGGGTCTGAACTCTCTGCGACAAACCAGGAAAGGGACCTTGGTGTCCTGGTGGACAGCTCAATGAAGGTGTCAACCCAGTGTGCCTCAGCAGTGAAAAAAGCAAACTCAATGTTAGGGATCATTAGGAAGGGTATAGAAAATAAGTCAGCAAGTGTCATTTTGCCTCTTTATAAATCTATGGTGAGGCCCCATCTGGAATATTGTGTACAGTTCTGGTCGCCATACCTCCAGAAGGATATTATGGAGTTGGAGAAAGTACAGAGGAGGGCAACCAGAATGATTAGGGGACTGGAACACCTTCCTTACCATCTGAGGCTGCAACGGTTGGGCCTTTTCACTCTTGAACGACGGCGTCTAAGAGGTGACCTGATTGAAGTTTATAAAATCATGCACGGTGTGGACAAAGTAGATAAGGAAAAACTGTTTTCCCTATCGCACAACACTAGAACTAGGGGACACTCCATGAAACTTTTGGGTACTAGTTCTCAAACAAATAAGAGAAAGTACTTTTTCACCCAGAGGATTACTGGTCTATGGAACTCCCTGCCAGAAGAAGTGGTGACAGCTGTCAGTCTTGACAGCTTTAAGAAAGGATTAGACAAGTTCATGGAGGACAAGGCTATCAATGGCTATAATTATGGCTACCTAAGGACAACCTCCGGGTTGGAGAGATAGGCAGGATATCTCTCAATGCCATTTCCAGGGAATCCTAAGCAGGTGAAGGCATCTGCTTGGGAATACCCTGAAGCAAATGGTGAGCCACTGTGTGAGACAGAATGCTGGACTGGATGGGCTGTGGCCTGTTCCAGCAAGGCTGTTCTTATGTTCTTATGTTCTTATCCTGTTGCAAACATATCTGTTGCAAAACAGATTGCAAGGTGTGTTTTACTTCCACTTTCGGTGGGAGGAGCCACGTGACCGGCCCGCTGAACCATGTGACCAGCACAAAGCCCAAAAAGTTTGGGCACCCCTGTTTTAAAGCAACAAAAGAAATTGCTCCTTGCGATCAAGGGAGAGGAAGGAAGGAAAGCCAGGGCTGTTAAGAAGTGAGGTGGGATCTCCCAAGATGTTCTTCAAGTGAGTCTTGTCTGAGTTGCAATTTTTCTGGTATTGTCTGTGTATAATAGGGTATTATCTACGTAGCCTAAACAATTGATCTTTCTTCCACTAAGTTTCACTTCTTCATCAGAATCTAATGAAAACCATTCTTTCCCTTCATTATCTGTCTTAAATATAGATTATATTCCAGAATATAGATTATACTTCACAGCAATAAAATGTGTTGGCACTCCCATTCTTTCAGAATAATTCATAGCTTTTCAAGATCCACACAATCAACGGCTTAGCTCATTTTCCTCACATTTCAGTACTTCAAATAGCAATGAGTACCAAAGACAAATTATGTCAATTATGAAGAAATACAGTACTGTACTTCCTTTTATTCTTGATTTCTCATAATTAAACTTTAGCAGACAACTCCATTTTATCCTAGTATTACGTGAGAGAAAGAAATGCTTGATTGATGCCCTCTTTGAGGTCTTACAAGGAGGCCACACAAATACATACTGCTTGGAAAAGTTACTTTTCTGGATCACAGGTCCCAAAATGCCCAAGCCCAGTGGCAAGTTCTATACATACTCAGAAGATATGGTTATCAAATGCTACTAGTAAAATGCTATCCTATTCAATATAAACAGAAATGTAAAAAAATTACTTTTTAAAATCTACAACTACAGAATATCCCAGCCAGCATAGGCAATCCTAAATTCTGGATTCTGTAAAGGTAAAGGTAAAGGTTTCCCTTGCTCGAAAGCCAGTCGTATCCGACTCTAGGGTGCAGTGCTCATCTCTGTTTCTAAGCCGAAGAGCCAGCGCTGTCTGCTTCTGCAGACGTTTCCGTGGTCATGAGGCAGGCATGACTAGACACCGGAGCGCACAGAACGCTGTTTCCTTCCCACCGAAGTGGTCCCTATTTATCTACTTGCAATTTCTTGCTTTCGAACTGCTAGGTTGGCAGGAGCTGGGGGAAAATGTCCCATCTCTGATTGTAAATATATATGTTTTAATTTAAAATACTTATATGCCACCTTTCTCCTGAAGGAACCAAGGTGGCATCATCCATTCAGAAGAGAGAAGCATCTGTAGCTTTGGGGGGATCTTGGAGATTTGCAAAACAGGAGTCTTAGGAGGTAAAACTATAAAAAGTTTCTTACAGCAGTTTATACTAAGGACTGGCTAATCCCTTTCTGTTTTCTCCAATTATCAGTCAGCTGTGGCACTTGAAAGAAGGCAAGCACCCTAAGGGAAGATGTTTCATTCCAGCATAACCATTTTTCCTCATGGCGGAATATCCTTCAAGGAATACTTAACGGAATTTGAGATGCTTGGATGAATTGCTATCTCTGTTCCAACCAAAGACAAGTAGGATAGACTACTAGGCTATGATATTCAGAGTTAAAATGTTTAGACAAGTGGTGGCGAACCTATGGCTTGCATGCCAGAGGTGGCACTCGGATCCCTCTCTGTGGGCATGTGTTGAGTCCAGCGCAAGAAGTACTCTAACCAGCAGGATCGGGTTAAACTCAGTGATTCTTTATTCAGCGCATAACTCTGACTGGGGACTATGTACAGGGGTGGCCTCTATATATACAGCGATTTGACCGTTACAAAATAAGATACATTTAGGCGGGCTTCCGGAGGACAAGCAAAGTTCAACATTTCCTGCTTTGACATCTGTTTGAATTTCGCGCCTTTAGAAATGGCGCGTGTCTGCTCTTCCGCTTTGGTGAGGTTTGTCTTTTGAACCTGAATTAGATTTTGGACACAACAGCACATGTGTGCAGTGACCCCAACACAGAGTTTGCCCTGCCCCCTGCTCAGCAGCCCAATGGGAGTGCTTCCTCCCTCCCCGCAGCATAGAGTTCAACCCACCGCTCTGCCCTGCACCTCAATGGGAGCGTTTCCTTCTTCCCATGTTGCTGCATTGGCACTTTGTGATAAATAAGTGGGTTTTGGGGTTGCAGTTTGAGCACTTGGTCTCTGAAAGGTTTTCCACCACTGGTTTAGACACTGGTTGTTCCAACCTCTTGGTCCAACTAGACCTTTGATTAGATCAAGAAGGGCTCTTTTTACATTCTGTTGTTGTTTCGTATCAGAGATTACTCTGGGTTGAAAGGATTTTTAGGGGATGCCCAAATGAGGCTCCTTTCACGTTCCCCCATCGTGCAGCTCTCGGGAATCGAACCCGTCTTTCCATTCTCAAAGCCTAGCGCCTTAACCACGAAGCCAATGGGAGAGCTTTTTTACATTCTTAACAGGTATGTCTGTAGCGTTTGAATGGCTTTCTACAGGGTTTCTCAGTCTTGTATGTAAGCCTGTTGTTGTTATATATATCCTTTCCTTGTATTCTTTTTGCAATTGAGGAGAGGATGTTGAGTCTTTTTTTTTTTAGTTTCCTTGAAATAATGCAAAACTGAAATGACATCTCAGGGGATATTTTTGGTCACAAAAATAAGAAGGGAGTAGTCAAGAGAGAGTAAAAAAGGATGGGTGGGAAATAAATAAAAGGAAAAGGCCAAGTTCCATGATGAAATAACCGACAGCTCCTCCTGGAAGATGAAAGGCATCGTTTCTAACCTTTAATTTTCTCCCTGCCGTCCAAGGAAACCATATGAGATAATACCCAGGTGGATGGTAGCCTCCCAGGAAAGGTGAAACCCTTTTGTCACTGGAGCAGCTGTTCAGCAGCAATGGCTTGATCATTTCCAAAGAAAAGCTCTTGCCTGGCGCCCCATGTTGCTTGCTAGTGATGAGAGCAAGAATCAGCCAATGTTTTCTGTTGCGGTTAAAAATGAAGAAAAGGAAGGAAGCTTGTGGGAACCCATTTTAAAATGACACGGACAACCTTAGTAAGGAGTACAGGCACATTTTTCTTCCGCTTCCAGGAGCAACGAGAGTGGTGTGGCGTGGGCCGGATGAATCGCAGCAAACCCATTCGTCTGGATTCACTGGGGCTTGGCCTTCTGGGAATTGAATATAATCTGGCATGCCAAGGTTTGCCATCACATGTCTAGACCAGTGGTTCCCAACCTTTTTATGGCCATACCCCACCTAAGCATCTCTAAAATCATGACCCTCCCCCAGGTGACATATAATTCTTATTATTCAAAAATTGAACTCCTATTCACGTAGAGGAAACCTAAAAGGCCATTCACTAATAACTCATTCTCAAATTGCCCCCCTTAAAAATCAAACTGCCCCTTGTGGGGCATGTGCCCCACATTGGGAACCAGGGGTCTATAGGATTCATGTCCTTCTGACTTTTAACAGTCCATGCATAAAGCAGAAGACATATTCATGTTATGCAGTATGAGTTGTGTGCATTACAACGCACAACAATGATTTTGCTACTGGGAATAACACATGTGATTTACAGTATATCTAGTGCACTGATTCCAAATCTGAACTCAGAATGTTCCTATCACATATAGATTTTAAGGCGTGCTATAGCAGTTCAAATGGTCATTAATTGGGTAATGTATTTTTACATGGGAACATTATGACAGCTGCAGCTACCTCTATGCCTGCTGCCACCTGAGCTGAATCATGTCCTCTGGTGGCATGCATGTTCCAGCAGTGACTGGGTATGTCTGGGCAAGTCAGTGAGCTGTCGTTAAAAATGGGTAGATAAGGCGAAATGGACCAAGGGCTTGTCTCTAGTGTGAAACCATCATATTGGATAGTACAGCTAGGCCATAGTGAGTCTGTTTTGAGCTACAGATGAGTAGGTGCGGCTGTGTTAATAAAACGGACAATTTTTGCTATATTTGTGGCAAATATACCCTGTGTGATCAATGCAAGAACTTAACCAAGAGGGTGAGATTTGCTAACTTAAGATCCTGACGTCCTAGGCAGAATTTGGATTCAGCACACTTGATTTAGTATAGGACACATGGAATAGACCAAGTTGCAGACAATATTTATTTTTTCGTTATTTGTCTGTTTTCTCCCCCTTAAGGTTTGGATGAAAATCATTCTCTCTCTTACAGTTGAATAGTTTTGCAGTTCCTTGTTCTCATAGGCAAGAGAAATGAAAATGTTGATTCTTGACACTGAACTACCGCTGGGAGCTTGTCAGTGAAGTCCTCTCAGGCTGTGGGCTGACTCCATTCACCCAGGCTGGCCGCTGGAAGCCCTTGGGCTGGAAGCAGGATAAGAGCAATTTCTGTTCCACCTGAGCCTTGTTTGAACAACCAGCTCTTCCCGAGCCCTGGTGTATGCCTATCTCTTTCTTTTCCTTTGACTTCCAGATTCCTTGTCCCTTGTTTGCTTTCTTCTTCTGACACATATCTTGTTTGCTTCACTGGTCTTGCATTCAATCCAGGCTCCTGTCATGCCTCGCATTGCCAATCCCAACACTGTATTTTAGCTAAACTTATAACATCAGACAAGTCTGGCCAGGTTATCCTGCTACGGTAATAGAGTAGGCCATACTGCCAGCGACTCAATGGTCATTGTCAGGCGGCAGTTAACTAAGCTGACAAATTTAATTTAATTTAATTTAATTTAATTTAATATTTATGCCTTGGGTGGCCATGTCCAGAGGGGTGATGGTCCCCAAGTGGATTAAATCCCACTTGAGTCCATTTTGATGGAGGGCAGCAATCCTGGCATGAAGACTTTGGGTGCCAAAAGGGCTCAGGACCAGAAAATGAGTCATGGAACTGGATCAGTGGTACAGGTATCATACTGTGATGTGGAAGGTAGATGAAAGGCCACTGCATTATATTCTCAGGACAGTCTTCATGACTGATTACCATGATGATCACCTATATTTGGATTTGGAAGAAGAACAACAAGACCAAGACCAAAAAGAACAAGAACAAGAACAAGAAGACCAAGACCAAGAAGAAGAAGAACAACAACAAGAATGCCGACAATGCCGACAATGCCAACAACAACAACAACATAGAGCCATGGCTACCCCAAACAGAAAGTATATGCTCAGATATTTGTGCAGTTTTTGTAGAAGACAATAATAAAAGTTCTCCCTTGCTTGAAAGCCAGTTGAATCTGACTCTAGGGGTCAGTGCTCATCTCCATTTACAGCCAAAGAGCCAGCACAGTCTGCATCTGCAGATGTTTCCATGGTCATGGGGCAGGCATGACTAGACCTTGGAGTGCACAGAATGCACTCTTACCTTTCCTGCCAAAGTGGCACCTATTTATCTACTTGCAATTTCTTGCTTTTGAACTGCTCGTTTGGCAGGAGCTGGGACAGACAATGGGAGCTCACTCGGCGGCGCTCAGGTCTCAAACTGGTGAGCTACCGACCATTTGGTCGTCAAGCTCAGCATCTTAACCACTAAGCCACTGCAGCCCTAGAAGCCAATAGTACACAGTGTCAATTGGCTAGTGTATGTGCAGCATCAGAAACTAATCTCTCCTCATTCTTGATGCAGTTGAGTAATTTCTTTTAATCTCTTCTTTGAAAAGTATAAAAAGAATTGAGGTGTACTCTACATGGATTATGCTGTTATGTGCCATAAAGTCAGATCTGACTTATAGTGACCCTAATAGGTATTTAAGGAGCAGTTTTACCAGTTCCACTCCCTAGTGAGATTCCATAACAGAGCCAGGTAATTGAAATCAGGTCTCCTGAGTCCTAGTCTGTTGCCCTATCCATGACACCCAACTGGGTACCCCATAAATGGATTAGCACAGTTAAAATATACTGAGACTTGGAATGCCAAGTTGTACGGTGATGTTCAGACACATACATTACTTGGCCCTTCTCAGATTGATTGATAACATAAAACTACGTAAATAAAAACTGTAAACTTTTAAAGAGTGCCAGTCTTAATTCATAATTTAATCTATATGCTAATTGTATTGTAAATTGCATTGTCATTGTGCTGCTTTAAGTAACATTTATTACAACTTAAAATCTGCACTTATTTTTAAAAGGCTAGTCCGTCTGAAAAATGGAGGTGAGAACAAGGCATCTGTCATGTCCAGCACCTAGTTAATGTGAATGGAAAGCTATGTTTATCCAATCAGAAAAATATTTGGACACAGTATCATTTATACTCCCATATATGTGAATAAACTTTTCTAAAAGGGATTGTTGTAGGACAGGGGTTCCCAAACTATGGCTCATGGGCCAGATCCGGCCTGCGCTGCCTAATAATCTGTCCCATGCCACCCTCACCGCTCGTGGAAGTGAAACTCATCTGCACATTCATAAAATGCTGCCGTAAAGTACCCACGGCTGTCGTAAATGTGTTTACAACAGCCATGGGTGCATATATGGCAGTGTTTTGCACATGCATTGGCATGTTTTACTTCCGCTTCTGGTGGGGGAAAACACGTGACTGGCCTGCTCTACCACGTGACTGGTCCACAGCCCAAAAAGTTGGCCACTCCTGGTAGGACATGAAGAGCTATGTAGGTGAGAATCCATATGCTGAATTAAGGCCTAATGTGTAGCAGGATAGGTTTTGTATGTGCATATCTGGCCACATCTACCAGGAGATGTAAACCGGGAACGTTTTTTCACAAAAATAAGGACAATGTCCTCAAGGCTGCGGCAGTCCATCGCAGTCCTGGTGTCAAATCCTGCATGTCTCATTTCATATGTGTCACAGGAGATGGCTCCATGATCATAGTGTGTGGGTCGGCAAGTTGGGATCCACCTTAAACAAATTCACACCAATGACATTTTTCCTATTTGTTATTCTTTTTTTCCATCCATCAACTGTGAAAATGATTTTCAGGGGGGGGAAATGTATACTCGGACACGAGTAGCAGCTGCTGACGCCGACTCCCCAAATAGACAATTTTATCCACTCTTTCGATTTCTTGTGTTCCTGCCATTAGCTTGCCGTGAATTGGTGTTCGGCTTATAACAAGATGTTTAATCTTCTTGGTGTTGAGATCCAAACCATATTCTGGGCTTGAAGCTCTACCTCGATCTAGCATCAACTGAAGATCTGCAAGCTTTGTTGCCAACAACACTCTGTCATCAGCATATGGGATGTTATTCAAGTACTCGCAATTTTGAGCCCCACAACAGAATGGGACAGGTTGGGGCACATTGGCCTGATCAGTGTATGCATGCGATTGGACCATCACAGTCTCAGCTGGGCCAAACAGTGAGCTATTAGCTGGCGTAGTTGTCTTCAGAGTAGCCCCATGACAGAACGCTTTGTAGAGTCAAGCTGGGAGTGTGATAGAAGAAGAGGAGGCAGAGCCCTCATACCATAGTGAGCTGTGAAGACCTTTCTTGGCCATGGCTGAGAGCACACAGAGAGACCCAGACTCTCTGAAAAACCTGTTTCATCCTGACTAATTTGGATGAATCCTAAGTACGTCTAGGGAATTTACACTTCACCCTTTAAACCTCCACAGAGATTTAATGAGACGTCTGAGGAAAGGCATAGAAGGGATGAAATCAGGAATGAGGTTGTAAGGGAAAGAATTGGAATAGAACCAATCTTTAACTGCATACAGAGACAACAAATAAAGTGGTTTGCCCATTTTGGAGAGCATGTCTTGGCATTACAAGGCCTATGTGGAAAGAGGAGAAGGACAAAGATCAGGAGGCAGACCCAGAGGGAGGTGGAGAGACAACACCAAAGAAAGATTACAAGGACACCAAATAATGCTAGTGGATGCTGCTAAAAATGCCAGAACAAGAACCTTGTACTTCCCTCAATGCAGCAATGCAGAAGGTAAATGGAAGTCCACTGCATTGTCTCAAGACAATCTTTATGGCTGATCGCCATGATGACAGCCCATATTCAGATACAGATATGGCACTAGGAGGAGGAGGAGGAGGAGGAGGAGATATTTTAAGACCTTCCACAAGTGCATCTCTAAAAGATAGAAGAAACCGGCTTGTGGGAATCTGTTCAGACCAGGGGTGCTCAAACATTTCGGGCCGTGGGCCGGTCGCGTGGTTCTTTCCACCGGAAGCGGAAGTAAAACGTGCCTTGCAAACTGTTTTGCAACAGATCTGTTTTGCATCAGGATGAGATAGGTTTTAGGTTGCCATTTTCTCTGCTTAAATCAGGGGTGTCCAAACTATGGCCTGTGGGCCAGATCCAGGCCCTGATGCCAATCCACCCGGCCCACGCTGCCCTTGTCGCTCCCAGAAGCAGAAGTAAAACATGCCCTTACGGATGTGTTTTACTTCTGCTTCCGGGAGCGACGAGGGCGGCATGGGCCAGACCAATTGCCGTTGGGTCCCGGAGCTGCCCCACGGGCCATAGTTTGAGAACCTCTGGCTCATACTGTTGAGGGGGGCATCAAAGGGCCCTGGGAGAAGCACCATTCAGATGGACTGAATTAGGCCAAAGCAGTGGCTGACCGATATAGTGTGTGTGTGTGTGTGTGTGTGTGTGTGTGTGTGTGTGTGTGTGTGTGTGTGTGTGTGTGTGTGTGTGTGTGTGTACACACACACACACACACACACACACACGGCTCCCTCAGAGAGAAGTCTACCATCAAAGGCTTGATTAATGGTTGCCTGGGACTACAGGTCCAGAACCTGAAAGGACGCAAACAGACCCCTGCCTCCTCCTGCTCCCCCTCCCCATTGTGCAGCCATAGGAGAGCCTTTCCCTGAGTGCGCTAAGTGGATATGGCATGCAGAAATGGGTCCGGGGTTGGCAATTAAAGTAATGAAATACAGAAAAGACACCTGCTTTGAATGAATACAGTAACTAGTGGGAAGTGCTGAGCCCTCCCCTGATGGAGAGCCACTTGGAGAGGCAGACTCTGAACCTCAATGTGTGTGTGTGTGTGTGTGTGTGTGTGTGTGTCCATCCCCCTCCTCCCTCTTTTTAAGGACATAATCATTAAAGAGCAAACCCCTTTCCTTTCTAATCCTTTCCCCTCCCTGCCCTGCCTGTTGTACATGTGGATGTTAGCATAGTTGAGCTGCTTGACATTCCTTCTTGCCTGGTTTGGCCAACATGCTACATTTTATAACTTGTTGGGCCCTTTCATGTTTTATTTGACCCTATGTAATTGCATTCCTGAAGGAGTAACAGGCTCGCCCTGTGATTTATGCCCTGTATTAAATGTCACTTTTGAAAAGACACAGTTAACAGTTTGGTTTAACCTCCTGCCTTCCTATGGAAGTTCAAAACTGACTCTGCAGAGGCGGGAGGGTGGTGAGGGTAGAGGAGGCAGGGTAGGAGGAACGCGGAGGGGGAAGCCATTGACACCAGCCGCTCACCTCCCAGGGACCCCAAATGATATTCTATATACAATTGTTCTCTGTGATCTCCCCTTACCCTATAAAAAAAGCAACACCCAATCATTTGAAGGCTTGTGGTTAAAAGCTGCTGTACTGCAACCTAAAAGGCTGTGAGTTCGATCCTGACCAGGGATCAAGGTTGATTCAGCCTTCCATCCTTCCAAGGTCGGCAAAATGAGTACCCAGCATGTTGGGGGCAAAATGCTAATTAACTTGTGAACTGCCCAGAGAGTGAACTAAGCACTAAGGGGCGGTATATAAGGGTGATTGCTTTGCTTTAACGCAGGGGTACCCAACCTATGATCCATGGGCCAGAGCTGCACCATTTCATGTGACCCACCACTTCCCTCATTGGTACTAGAAGCAGAAGCAGGTGTGTTTACGACCCTTAAAACATGCCTGCGGCTGCCCACAAATACTGCTGCGGACATGTTTTACAGCAGCATTTTGGGCAAGAGGAACTATGTGACTGGCACACTCGGCTGTCCGGTGGGACGTGGTCCGGCCTGTGGTGCGAAAAGGTTTGCAGCCCCTGCTTTAATGGTTCTGATAACAGCCCTGAAAGTTTTTCTACAGAACAACAGAGACTATAATGGCCGTTGTCTGTCCCAGCTCCTGCCAACCTAGCAGTTTGAAAGCAAGAAATTGCAAGTAGATAAATAGGTACCACTTCAGTGGGAAGGTAACAGCGTTCCATGCACCCCGGTGTCTATTCATGCCTGCCAATGACCATGGAAATGTACACAGACTAGTGTTGGCTTTTTGGCAGTAAATGGAGATGATTACCAAACCCTAGAGAAAGATATAACTGGCTTTAGAGCAAGGGTTGCGTAGCAAAGTCAAAAGTTTTGACCGGTTCTTTGCTGGTGAATAAAGACCTCCACCTTCTTGGGGAGGTCAAGCATGCATGCGCTATGGCAGAATGCACATGCGCACCCCAGCTGTTTGGCAGAGATTCTTTCTTTACCACCAAGGAAAGACCTGAGAGTTACAACTTTGCTTACATTATGCTGCTGCAGAATTTTGAATTTGAATTTGGCCAATGTAAATATTCATTCTTTTAATATTCTTCTATCATTCCCTCTGGAGTCTTCTGTTCCCCCCTATGGGAATTCGATCTTTCTGGGTATATCTAGACTGAGGGTTTCTCTTGCTTATGATCAAAAGGTACTTATTCTATCTTTTTCCTCTGGTAGATTTTCTCTTGCAAGGAAACAGAAGGGCAGAAGAAATACAGTGGAACCTCGGTTAACAAACGGCTTGGTTATCATAAAAAGTGCATAACAAAAGGAAATCCATAGAAAATAATGGCTTTGTATCCAGATTTCCCCCCCAGAATGGATTAATTGGTTTTCAATGCATTCCTATGGGAAACCAGATTTTGGTTGAAGTATTTTGGTTTTCAATGCATTCCTACGGGAAACTGCATTCAATGCATTCCTATGGGAAATTCACTTAAAGTAATTTTCGCTGTAAGAAATGTCCCGGAGAACCTATTAATTACATTAACCGAGGTTCCACTGTAATGAGAAAACACGGCAGGGCTTCAAACTGGAGTCAATGATATCACTGTCAAGCATCAGTAAACTGGTTTTAGGCCATTGAAAAGCACTTTTTAGAAGTTGCCTCAAGGGTGTTTCTGGACAGAGGTCTCTTCATGTTAGCAATTAGAAGGCACTGTATAGGTCCATGATGGCGAACCCTGGCACTCCAGATGTTCTTGGACTTCAATTTCCAGAAGCCCAAGCACCCTGTGAATCCACACAAATGGGTTTACTGTGAATCATCCGGCCCACGCTGCCCTCATCGCTCCTGGAAGCGGAAGTAAAACGTGCCTGTACGGAGGAAGGGTTAACCCGGAAGAGCCTTAACCGTATGGCACATTTTACTTCCACTTCCGGGATCAACAAAGGCAGCGCGGGCCGGATGAATCGCAGTAAACCTATTCGTGTGGATCATTCTCTTGGTTAGTTCTCTCTGCATCCGCTGCTACTTCTGATCTTAGTTGGAGCGATACCAACAAGAGGGTATATTTTCTCACTGGAACCAAAGTGCTTTATAAATAACTGGAACCAAAGAACCAAAGGATCGAAAACCTATTATCTGAATTTTGGGAGGCCCTGTCCTGTTGATATAGCCACTTTCACCCAGAATCTTATCAACTGTTGAGATGTCTCCACATCCCTCCACCATACAGACATCCAATTACAGATCCCCAAATCTATTTACTCAAAGATTCAAACATATGTGACCCCCACACTCATGCACGTGAACATGTCGGCATGCACATGTAGGCATGATGCCAGAGGTCAACGCTTTGATAAAACTCTGTGGGAAATGCTAGCATCATCCTTGCCTTAGTTAGGAGTGTCTCTGTGTACAGAAGGATGAGGAACTGGCTTGTCTGTGGGCACCTGGTGAGTCTTGTCATCTCACTGTATCTGCTAGGCTAGATGACCACTGGACAGGAAAACCATGAAGTCCTGGATTCCTCTGGTTTTTCATTTCCTTCACAGCTACTTTAACAAGTGAAGTGCCTATACTTCACTTTAACAAGTACCTATACACTTTAACAAGTGAAGTACTTATACCTGGACACTTTATCCAAGATGTGAAAGTTACAATTTTGGAACAGAGAAATTACAAGACTAGAATCCAGAGAGAGGCAGCAGAAATCAAATACATCCCTCTGTTGGACACCCATCACAAAGGTTTGAATATTAGCCAGGGGTTTCTGGGACATTATCAAATTTGATACACAGATTGTTATATGCTGCTATATATTTTTACATTATGTTTAGTTATATTGTATCACTTTCACAAATTTTCCTGTAATACTCTCTTTCACAACATGTCTCACAGAACAGGATGTACTCACAGAGTAACACAGAGGTTAAACTCATTACCATATGTTCAATGCCAGGTGTTTGTTTTGTATCTCCCCATATTTAAAATTGAAAAGGAGACATTTAATAATAATAAATAATAATAATAATAAATAATAATAATAATAATAATAATAATAATAATAATAATAATAATAATAATAATAATAATAATAATAATAATAATAATAATAATAATAATAATAATAATAATAATAATAATAATAAATATTATAAACACATAAGACAAATAGAACATCCAGCCAAATTATCATCTTATTTATCATTCCCGTACCACACAGACAAATACATTTCTTTTGTCCCTTACCTGAGACACCAGTATAGGTACTTTTTTTGGAATAGTAGCTGTGTTAGTCTGTGTTTCAGGCATATCAGAAAACAAAAACAATAAAACTGCAGCACTTTAAAGATTAACTTAAACTTTTAATGTGAGCTTTCATGGATCAAGTCAACTTCATCAGACATTGGAGTGAAACTGCAAGGCATGAGCTTATATACACCAGATACAGAGGTACAGAGTGATCAATCAGAATGACAGACAAGCATGCAAATTAATACAGCTTCCCACAGGTGGTAGTAGCAGATGATCTCTGGTTGTTATTCGGATTAGCTCTACTACTACTACTACTACTACTACTACTACTACTACTACTACTATATTTATATTTATATTTATATTTATATTTATATTTATATTTATATTTATATTTATATTTATATTTATATTTATTTATTTGGACTTGTATGCCGCCTCCTCGCCCTAGGGAGAGTCCGGGCGACTCACAACAACTTAAAAACATAAAAACAAATTTAAAACATTTAAAACCCATTAAAAATCCCTCAAGAACCCTGTCATTATTACATTATTACATATGTTTATGCAGGTACTCTATAACCAAGGTTTCCTTTGTGGTTTAGTAAGCATCATCATCATAAAAATGTGATACCCAAAAGTCAGTGTTATCCTTGTGCCTTTGGAACCAGAAGGGAAACAATCATTTCTCTTCCTCCAGCCTATGTGAATGCGCATTTCCCTCATCGTGTAGCCACACCCTAGATCTTTTAAAGTGTATAGTTTTTAAATCATGTTTTAAATATGTTCAGTATATATTGTAGGGTTTAATCTTAATCGGTTTGTTTTAACTTTGTTTGATGGAATGGAAATAAAAGAGTTTTTAAAAGTATGGGGTAATGGACAGAGTGATGGACTAGGGCTTAGGACAGGGGTTCTCAACCTATGACCCATGGGCTGGATCTGGCCCGCAGCACTATTCCATCCGGCCGTTGGGTGCCTGTGGACGTTACAAAGAAGGCTTACAACACTGTGCTTCAGTAATTAGGTCAGGTATTAGAGCGTGCGTCATACGTTAGTTTGTAACATCCACAGGCACTCAAGAGTTTGCGAGAGAGGCCGTAGGGATGCGGGTAAAGGGTAAGCAACGTATTGGAATGTATATGTCATAGTGGGTTGTTCTATGTCTGTTTTAAAAAGTAGTTCTGAAGATTCAAATCTAATGTTTTTATAAATACCGTATTTTCCGGCATATAAGACGACTGGGCGTATAAGATGACCCCAAACTTTTCCAGTTAAAATATAGAGTTTGGAATATACTTGCCGTATAAGACTACCTCTCTTCCAATGCACACCAAATGAAAATTAACCCACACTCAACCCGAAGACGCACAGCCCTCCGAGTCGAATGGGCAGGTTCTGGTGGAGAGCCAATCCACGCTCACGTTCTCCTCCTCGAGGTACAGGAAGATGTGTGCAGCTTGCTTCCCCTTGCTTCATACTCCCCGCACAGAGCAGGGACTCGGCCGCGGCACCCCCCACCATATGCGCCGGACATATGAAGCAGGGGGAAACAAGCTGCAGTTAAGTACCTGTCCTATAAGACGACCCCCGACTTTGGCACAGATTTTTCGGGGTTAAAAAGTAGTCTTATACGCCAGAAAATACAGTATTTTTGTCATAGATACGTAAAAATTGCTCCTGAGGAAGAAATTATCGAAAAATTGTTTGCCGGAACAGATTTTGAGTTATACACACTACATGGGAGTTACTATGTTTTGAACACAATTGTAAAGAGTCATCGACATCAATTTTTCATGGACATATGAAATGTTTTATTATATTTCTTGATATTACTTGTGAATTCAACAAGAGACAAACAATTTATTTAATTATAGAATTTGATACCAATTATTCTCATTAAATCTTTTGGATTATATTGCATTTTTGTGCCTCGAATGGTTTTTCTTGTTCTAAAAGGGTGCTGGACAGGGAGTGATTAGGGTGTCTAACCCTAAAAAATTATATACGTTGCCTTCTAATTTCAACTCTCCTCTGGGGATTCGAACCAACAACCTCCTGCTTACAATGCAAAATTTCAACCTCTAAGCCACAGTGGCTCCACTATCAACAGGTCTGCTTTTGGTAATCTTATAACAGAGAACTCTATGTTAACCAGAGAGGATATCATTGCTTTTAAAAAATCTGTTTTAAAGAGAAATCCTTAGTGGATAAGTGGCTAGTGTTTTTGACTATGTCCAAAAGGTACCAAGTTTGATTCTCGCTTAGGACTTAATTTTTTTAAAAAATATGTTATTATAAATATAATTACAATTATAATTATAATAAATAATAATAAGAAAATTACTGTTCCATGTTGCATCCTTTCTTCAAACAAAGGGTCTCTCCTGAGGCTGAGTTTGATTCCCATTTAGGGCTTCTACAGCCTGGATTTTAAAAGCAATGATATCCTCTCTGGTTAACATAGAGTTCTCTGTTATAAGATTGCCATAAGCAGTTCCATTGGTAGTAGAGCCACCATGGCTTAGAGGTTGAATTTTTGCCTTGTAAGCAGAAAGTCGGGGTTTGATTCCCCAGGAAGAATGGTGGGAACATGTATAATGGCCAGAGACAAGGCGGGAGGAAAGCGCCCATCTTGCCAGTGTCGCCACCCCGCCCCTGCTTCCCCTTGAGTTAAGCCCTGGTGGTAAGCAGAGAAGTGGCCGGGGCAGTAGCATGGGGGAGTGTTGGTGGGGCATACTGGTGGTGTGTGTGTGTGGGAGTGTTGGTGGGCCAGACTGGTGGCATGTGTGTGTGTGTGTGGGGGTGATGTTGGCAGCTTAAAAAGGTTGAGAACCCCTGTTTTACGAGAACTAGGCTCAAATCCTGGCTTGCCATGTAAGATCACTGGGCAAAGGCACTAGTAAACCCACTCCTTCAATAGGCCACCTACTTTAGAAAAGCTTATTAAGGTCACCATAAGGTAGGGGCAATTTGATGGAACAGAACAACAAATAAACATGCAGCTATTAGCTATAGCGATAAGGTGAGGAGGATTGTAGCTCAGAATAAGCTTAGACTTGCAAGAGGACTTAAAAGATATCTATCTATCTATCTATCTATCTATCTATATCTATATATCTATCTATCCATCTCTATCTCTATCTCTATCTCTCTATCTCTCTATCTACACACACACACACACACACACACACACACACACACACACACACACACACACACACACTTACTTATCTATGTATCAAGGAAGAGAGAGGCCAATAAAGTAGTAGGCCTGCTAAGGAAAGGGAACACTAAAATGCATATGGGTGACGCAGAAATAGCAGAGCTACTGTCCGCTTGCTTGGCTTCTGTCCTCTCCAAAAGGAAAAGAGGGTTCAACCCAGTGCAAGTATAGCAAAAGATGAAGTGAGGGGGAGCAGCTGCCCAAGACAGGTTAAGAGGCAGTTCAGGAATACCTGGTGTCCCAGGGTCATTTATATGTTGTTAGCCGCCCTGAGTCGGCTATGTGTTGAGTAGGGCGGGATATAAAATTGAATAAACATAAACATAAGTGTGGGTTCTACATTTAGGCCAGAAATGTCAGATGCAGAAGAGAAACCCCTGATTTGGCAGCAGTACAAGTGAAAAGGATCTGGGCATCTCAGTAGACCTGAAGCTAAACGTGAGTCAACTTCTTCTTCTTCTTCTTCTTCTTCTTCCATGTCTAGTCCAGACGTGAAGCTGCCAAAACGAAGCCACTTTTGGGTGAGTCCATTCTGCAGTTCCTTTGGCCTGACCTAGTGTGAGAAAGATTAAAAAATAACACAATCTTCAAGGAGGCTCTTTCTGTGTAAATGTACCATGAAGACTGTCCTGAGCATATAAATGCAGCGGCCCGTCATCTGCCTTCCCTACCGCAGCATGACACCCAAAACATTGATCCGATTCCGCAAGTCACTTTCTGGTCCTGAGCCTTTTTGGCACGCAAAGTCCTCCTCAGCCTCAGGTCAGGATGGATGAAGCTGCTGCCCTTCATCAAGATGGATTCAAGTGGGATTTAATCCACTTGGGGACCATCAGCCTTCCCTGTGGACTTTGGCACCCAAGGCCGAAAATCCTCACAGTTGTCAGGTTAGTTAACTGCCGCCTGACACTCAACACTGAGTTGCTGGCAGTATGGTCTACTCTATTCCCATAGCAGGATAACCTGGCCAGACAGTCAATGTGAGTCATCAGTGTGATGCGGCAGGCAGAGCATTGATCGAGGGAACTACAAGCCCCATCCCATACTATTCTCCAGACCTCTCCTTCAGACCTCCCCTAGAATGCCTACCCCAGTGCTAGGCACCACCATTTAAGAAGGTGATCAACAAATTGGGACATGTGCAGAAAAGGGCGATGGGGATGGTAAAAGGCCTGAAAACCAAGCTCTTTGAACAACGGTGGCAGGGGTTTGGCATATTTACTGTGGAATGTGATCCTCAGTCCAATGTAGTGGATAGAGAGAGAAGAATTGAAGTCCAAGAACATCTGGAGTGCCAAGGTTCGCCATCATGGGGTTAGGAGGACAATGGCATCTGAGGGAGCATCTTTTCAGTATATACCAGCAGGGGGCGCAAATCAGGCTGGCAATAGTTTCATAAAGGTTTTCCACTCTCCTTTTGCTTAAGACAGGATTCCACCCACACCCCCTGCCACGGTGGCTTAGTGGTTAAGATGTTGAGCTTAATGACCAGAATGTTGGGAGTTCAAGACCCGAGTGCTGTGTAACAGAGTGAGCTCCCACCCTCTGCCCCAGCTCCTGCCAACCTAGCAGTTTGAAAGCAAGAAACTACAAGTAGATAAATAGATGCCACTTCGGTGGGAAGGACACCGCTTTTCTTGTTGAGTCATGCCTGCCACATGTCCAGGGAAACTTCTGCAGACACAGACAAGCGCTGGCTCTTTGACTATAAACAGAGATGAGCATTAAACCCTAGCGTTGGATGCGACTGGTTTTTCAGCAAGGGTGACTTTTTACCTTTACCTAAGCAAACAGGATACAGTAATACCTCATACAAAGTCCGCTTCATACAACATCGGATTCATACAACATCGCCTAATCTCTTGAAAAAAGTTGCCTCATACAAAGTCGTATGATGTTGTATGAGGCATTGGGGTTTTCCCAGTTGCATTGTGCTTGGGTAGTATAAAAGGCAGGACACATGTGTGCATTGCTCTTGTGGGTTTTGCATGAGGCAAAGAATGTTTAGGAGTGGTTTTGAGCGTGATTTTGGATTTTTTTGAATTTTTTCATCAGAATTTTTAGAAGCATTCCTGGGATTTTTGCAGCATTCTTCAGGTTCTTGGACAATCAGGGTTGTTTGACAAGTTTTTGTAATGTTTTTAGCCTTTAGACAATGATTTCTTAAAGTTCTGTCAGTTTCCTGTCTGTTTCCTTGACTTTGCCCTGAAGTCTGTGCTGTTACAGTACAATGGATCTCTATGGAAACGACGTTGTATGAGGCATCGCGGCAAGGATTTGGACGTTGTATGAGGCATCGTGGCTAGGATTTTGCATGCCTCATACAAAGTCCAAATCCGTATAAAGTCCAAACTTGTGGAACCAAGTTTGGACATTGCATGAGGTATCACTGTACATAAGACTTTCTCCAGTGTAATCCTTGACAATCCATTGATCTTCTGTGCACAGGGCTAAATGTTCCTCCCCTCCTTCCCTTGACATTGTTAAACACATTCCATGTTTCTGTAAATGACAGGGGCAGATCACCAGCAGCGAATGAGTGATTAGTTTATCATCCCTTTTAGCCCAGCCATCGAGATCTTTAACTCTTGAAGAAGTGGCATTTAAAGCCATGAGAACACCCAGTGAGAGGCCTCGGGCTTCAACCTCTCTCCTTCCTTCCCTCCCTCTTGCTCTCTTGCTCTGCCCATATGCATTTCCAAAACACATTCCAGGTACACTGGTGGAGTCTCTTGAGACCTCAGGCCTGGAATGATCACAAGCAGCTAAAATCCAGTTCAGCAGACCCAACGTAAGGAATCAATGTACTGTATGCCTAAATTCTGTTGGTACCAAAGCCACCTGCATTGGTGTTGTAGTTGTCATTATGCCCTGTCAAGTCAGACCTGACTTAGAGAAGCCCTTGTTGGGAGTGAGATATTAAGGGAGTGGTCTTCTGCCTTCTATTTGCCAGGGAATGAGTAGCAGTAGTAGCAGTAGTAGCAGTAGTAGCAGTAGTAGCAGTAGTAATAATAATAATAATAATAATAATAATAATAATAATAATAATAATAATAATAATAATAATAATAATAATAATAATAATAATAATAATAATTTCATGTCAGAAATGATTCTGGGTTGAAAGCATGTTTGCTGGAGAAACTTTGCTCAAGGGGTGCCCAAATGAGAGTCCTTTCATGTCCCCCAAAAGTAGGACAGAGACGGGCGCTCGATCCGTCATGCAGTCCCCAGGTCTCGCACTGCCGACTTGCCAGCCGGGGCCAGATGCCATGATCTTGGTTTTTGTGATATTGCGTTTCAGGCCACAAAAGGCTCTCTGGGGCTTCTTCACTCTCTGCCATCAGGGGAGTGTCATCATCTGCATATCTCCGGTTGTTGATATTTCTCTCAGCAATCTTAATCCCAGCCTGTGCTTCTTCCGGCCCTGCATTACACATGATGTACTCTGCATAGGGGGGAGGTGAGTAAAGGATCTTGCCCCTCCCTCCCCATCCAAAGACCTGGGGCCAGAGAGAAGGACACCTCAGGAGACCCCCGACCATCCCAGGAGATACCATCCACAACCACCATCACAGCGAGGCCCGAGCTGGCGCCTTTGACCAACTCCATGCGGCCGAAGGGAGGCAAGAGCTGCTGCGTGCATGCAAAGGATAAGTAATCAAACTGAAATAATATAGTTGACTAAACATAGATGGCTTATGGCAACTGACATAGTGACTGTACAAGAAACTGACTTACATAGAGACTTGATATAGTGGACTTTTTCTTTCTTTCTTTCCCTTTCATTAATTAGTTCAACTTTTACTTTGATACTATGTGATAAACTGTGATATTGTGCATGATAATACTTTGTTTTAAAACTGTTTAAACTGTGATAACATGTGTGATGGGAAGAGACTGGCGTAGAGACCGGCAAGGCATGCCACAAAGTTTGCCAAGAGAACCCTATGGACCAAAACAAAAGGCAAAACAAGGGGATGCTCAGCACAGCAGATCTGAAAAGGGGGAGGGATACGAAAGGAGGAGGAGAAATACAGTGTTGCAGGGAACAATACTGCATAGGGACATGGAATGTGAGGTCTATGAATCAAGGAAAACTGGAAGTGGTTAAAAACGAGATGGAAAGAATAAGCATTGACATCCTGGGCATCAGTGAGTTAAAATTGACAGGGATGGGTGAATTCAGCTCTGGAAACCATCATATCTACTACTGTGGGCAAGAAAACCTCAGAAAAAATGGAGTAGCCATAATTGTCAACAAAAGAGTGAGGAAAGCAGTAATGGGATACAACATCAAAAATGATAGAATGATGTCAGTCAGAATCCAAGGCAAACCTTTCAATATCACTGTAATCCAAGTCTATGCACCAACCACTAGTGCAGATGAAGCCACAGTTGAACAGTTCTATGAGGACCTACAACATCTCATAGAACAGACACCAAGAAATGATGTCCACATTATCTTAGGAGATTGGAATGCCAAAGTAGGAAATCAAAAAGTAAATGGAATAATAGGCAAGTTTGGTCTTGGGACACAGAATGAAGCAGGGCAAAGATTGATAGAGTTCTGCCAAGAGAATGCACTAGTCATAGCAAACACCCTCTTCCAGCAACACAAGAGGCGACTTTACACATGGACATCACCAGATGGCCAGCATCGAAATCAGATTAATTACATACTCTGCAGTCAAAGATGGAGAACCTCCATTCAGTCAGCAAAAACAAGACCTGGAGCAGACTGTGGCTCAGATCACAACCTACTGATCGCAAAATTCAGGCTTAGACTAAAGAAAATGGGGGAAACAATTAGACCAGACAGATATGACCTACACAACATCTCTAAAGAATACACAGTGGAGGTCATGAACAGATTTAATGTCCTGTACCTGATAGACAGAGGACCAGAAGAATTATGGACAGAGACGCGGGACATCATGCAGGAGGCAGCAAGAGAAATCATACCAAAAGAAAAGAAGCGTAAAAAAGCAAAGTGGTTGTCTGATGAGGCTCTTAAAATAGCAGAGGAAAGAAGGAATGCAAAAAGTCCAAGGAGAAAGGGAAAAAACCAACCACCTGAATACAGAATTTCAAAGAAAAGCAAGGAGAGATAAGGAAAAATACCTGAATGAACAGTGCAAAGAAATGGAGGAAAACAACAAAAGAGGCAGGACTAGAGATCTTTTCAAAAAAATTGGGGAAATCAAGGGAACATTTAAAGCAAAAATGACCATGATAAGGTACAAAGATGGAAAGGAGTTAGCTGAAGCAGAAGAGATAAAAAAAGATGGCAAGAGTACACAGAGGAACTCTACAAAAAGGACCTCAACACTCCTGATAATAACAATAATGAGAAATTTGAACTTGAACCAGACATTCTGGAGAGTGAAGTCAGAAAGGCCCTAAAAAGCACGGCAAACAATAAAGCTAGTGGAAATGATGGCATTCCAGTTGAATTTTTCAAAGCCCTAAAAGATGATGGAATCAAACTACTGCATTCAATATGGCAGCAAATTTGGAAAACAAAACAGTGGCCACAGGATTGGAAAAGTTCAGTATATGTTCCAATCCCCAAAAAAGGCAATGCCAAAGAATGCTCAAATTACCGAACAATTACGCTCATCCCACATGCCAGCAAGGTGATGCTCAAGATAATACAGGATAGACTTCAACAAGATGTGGAGAGAGAACTACCAGAGGTGCAGGCCGGTTTCAGAAGAGGCAGGGGGACTAGAGACCACATTGCCAACATATGTTGGATCATGGAGAAAACAAAAGAATACCAGAAACAAGTCTACTTTTGTTTTATTGACTACACCAAGGCTTTTGACTGTGTGGACCACAACAAAATGTGGCAAGTAATTAAAGAGATGGGAATACCAGAGCACCTCATATGCCTCCTGAGAAATCTGTACACGAACCAAGAAGCAACAGTTAGGACAGAACACGGAATGACGGAGTAGTTTGGAATAGGAAAAGGAGTAAGACAAGGCTGCATTTTATCACCCTGCTTATTCAGTCTATACACAGAGCACATAATGCGCAATGCAGGGATGGAAGAATCACAATATGGGATCCAAATTGCTGGGAGAAACATCAACAATCTGAGATATGCAGACGATACCACCCTAATGGCAGAAAGTGAGGAAGACCTAAAGAACCTCTTGATTGGGCTGAAGGAAGAGAGTGCAAAAGCTGGCTTGAGACTCAATATCAAGAAAACCAAGATAATGGCAACAGGCCCCATCAGTTCCTGGAAAATAGATGGGGAAGAGGTAGAAGCAGTGACAGATTTTACTTTCCTGGGATCAAAGATCACTGCAGATGGCGACTAGCCATGAAATAAAAAGACAACTGATTATGAGGAGACAAGTTATGAGAAACCTGGGGAACATAGTGAAAAGCAGAGACATCACCTTGAAAACAAAAATTAGAATAATCAAAGCAATGGTATTCCCAGTGGTAATGTACGGATGTGAGAGCTGGGCCATTAGGAAGGATGAGCGCAGAAGAATAGATGCCTTTGAGGTGTGGTGTTGGAGGAGAGTCCTGAGAGTCCCTTGGACAACAAAGAGAACAAATAGGTCAATATTGGAAGAAATCAATCCTGACTGTTCATTGGAGGGACAGTGAAGATGAAGCTAAAGTACTTTGGACATCAAATGAGAAGGGAGGACTCACTTGAGAAGGCCTTGATGCTGGGAAAGGTGGAGGGAAAGAGAAGAAGGGGGCGTCCAAAGATGAGATGGATAGATGGTATTGTGGACACAAAGCTTGGTGGGCTGAGGAGAATGGTGGAGGATAGAGGTGCCTGGAGGAAAATGGTCCATGGGGTCGCAAAGGGTCGGAATCGACTGTGCGACTGAACAACAACAACAACAACAACAACAACAACTCTGCATATAAGTTAAATAAGCAGGGTGACAATATACACACAGCCCTGTCGTAATCCTTTTCCTAATCTAAACCAATCAGCTGTTCCGTATCCTGTCCTAACTGTTGCTTCTTGACCCACATACAGATTTCTCAGAAGACAGGTGAGGGGGCCCGGTCAGCAGTTCGATTCCCAAGTACTGCAGGATGAAATGAGCTCCCGTCTTTGTCCCAGCTCCTGCCAACCTAGCAGTTCAAAAGCAAGAAATTGCAAGTAGATCCATAGGGACCACTTTGGTGGGAAGGTAAACAGCGTTCTGTGCGCTCTGGTGTCTAGTCATGCCTGCCACATGACCACGGAAACATCTGCAGAAACAGGCAGCGCTGGCTCTTCAGCTTTGAAACAGAGATGAGCACTGAATCCTAGAGTCAGATACGACTGGCTTTCAAGCAAGGGATACCTTTACCTTTACCTTTTACTAGGTTTCAGTGCTCATCTTTATATATAGCCAAAGCACCAGTGCTGTGTCTGCAGAAGTTTCCATGGACATGTGGCAGTCACACACCTTGACATGTGCACGGAATGCACTATTTATCTACTTGCAATTACAGTACTTGCTTTTGAACTGCTAGGTTGGCAGGAGCTGGTTCAGAGACGGAAGCTCACTTCATTGTGCAGTACTCGGGTCTTGAACTGCTGACCTTCCAGTCATCAAGTTCACTAAACTCCCGCAGTCCCTATTAGATACTAAACACCATGTCAAATAAGAAATTACAAGGCTGCAGCTTGGTTAAAGAACATTGTTCCACTGGCATTTAAAGTTTGATTAATTTCTTGATCCCATTTGCTTATACAGTACTGTACTTGCAAGATTTCTCAAGTACTGTAACTAGCATGTTTGCCTTTAGAGGAAAATGTCCTTCCATGAAAAGAAGAGGGAAGTGTGTGTGCATATGTGTGTGTGTGTGTGTGTGTGTGTCTTTGTCAGAGGGTAGCTCCATACATTCTGTTGTTGTTGGGTGGTGTAAAGTCATCTTTGACTCAAGACGACCTTATGAATGAGAGGTCCCCAAAATGTCCTGTCCTCAACAACCCTATTCTGCTCTTGCAAACATGAGGCTGTAGCTTTCCGCAGGAAGTCATTCCATCTCATATTTGGTCTTCCTCATTTCCTGCTGCCTTCCAGCTTTCCCAGCATTGATGTCTTTAACAGAGAGAGATCTTGCCTTCTCATGATGCCCGTCCAAGTTTTGAAATAAAGTTTATTTTTTTAATAGTTATATTTATATACCACTTTCCTCACCCTAAGGGGCGACCCAAGGCGGTTTACAAGTAATAAGATATTATTAGAGTGGGGGGCAGGGGGGGAGATGTCCAAGCCACCCCCTCTACCCAACAGTGCCTCTTCTGCCCTCCCAAGCCCCGAGGGACTGAGGGCTAGAGTCCCGGGGGCGGGGGCAGGGGGGGCTGTTGCCCTAATTTGGGTCATACCACGCCCACAGTGTGGTAGTAAAATTTTTTGGAGCCCACCACTGCCCCAGATGTTCTTGGACTTAAATTCCTAGAAGCCCTGATCAGCAGGTGTGCTGACTTGGGCTTCTGGGAATTGAAGTCCAAGAACACCTGGGGCCGCAAGGTTGGGAAACCGTGGCTATCCATCCTATTAGCTGCAGTCCCCCACTTTGGGAAGCCACTACTGGGCACGGTAAGCCTGGATTCCTTCATCTTGACGCTTCCCTGATGGCATCAAACCAGGTGACCGTTGTGACAGATCTGTCCAGAGGAGCCATGACTGGATTCCTCCCTGTGATTTTTGGGGTGATGCAGAACACCCCAGTCCATCAGCTGCTCTGGCTGCGCCTGAGATTAGGTCAGGATTTCTTACTTCGGGACCAGCCCCCTCCCCTCCATTCCCACCTCCAGGCTCCCTTCAGGGCCATGGCCAGGGTGGGCTTGACCCAACCTGGGTTAGCAGTTTGCCCACCCTGGCAAAGTGTGGTTTCCCATAGGAATGCATTGAAAAGAGGCTTTGTTGCCCATTCTGAAAAAAATATTCGCCCACCCACATCTGGACTCCTGGCTAACCTTGGCTAGCCTTGGCTAACCTTGCTTGGTTGCTGCCATGTCCCTGCGAACACCCCTTTGTCGTCATACCCCACCCTCTCCCTTCTGCACAGCCTTGCACAATAGGCATCCCCACCCCCCCTCAGCTAGATGTTTTAGGCATTGTGTTAGTCATGCCAGCCACATTGGCCACGAAAGTGACTGCAGATGTAGATAGCCCTGGCTCGTTGGCTATCAACAGAGATGAGCACTGAACCCTAGAGTCGGATACGACTGGCTTTTGAGCAAGGATGACTTTTTTTTACCTCTGGGTGAGGAAATGACTCACTTGAGAAGGCCTTGATGCTGGGAAAGGTGGAGGGCAAGAGAAGAAGGGGGCGTCCAAAGATGAGATGGATAGATGGTATTGTGGATACAATGGGCACAGAGCTTGGTGGGCTGAGGAGGATGGTGGAGGACAGAGGTGCCTGGAGGAAAATGGTCCATGGGGTCACAAAGGGTCGGAATCGACTGTGCGTCTGAACAACAACAAGGAGAGATGAGCACTGAACCCTATAGTCGGATACGACTGGCTTTCGAGCAAGGACGACTTTTTTTACCTCTAGGCGAGGGAATGACATTAAAGAGACGTACAAATCACTCCACTAATAGGAGGAAGGGTGGGTGTGACAAGGGGTGACAGTTTGGGGGGGGTAGGAAGCGGGGACACACACACACCCCCCGTCGTCGTCCCCCGATGCCTGCCCGGGAGACCTCGCTGTCGCCCTGCGCCGGGAACCGAAGCCTGCCAGTGCAGGGCGGCTGGGGTGGGCGTTCAGGGCACGTCCGAAGGGGTCCCCGACGGCGCTCCGCGGAGACTTCGCGCGATCGATCCCCCACCGCGTCTGCCAAACCATCTATCAAAGTAAACCAGAGAGAGAGTGCGGACGGGGCGGGAGCGCGGGGGGGGGGGAGGGCGGGGAGGACCCTGGCTAAAAAGCGACCGGAGGGGTGGGACGTCCCCTTGCAAACCCCGATTTTGGGGGGGAGGGGGGGAGAAGGGAAAAGGGGCGGAGCTCAGACGCTTTTGATGGACAGGCCGGGGCCAGCGGGGGGGGGGGGGCGAAGCGAGGAGTGCCTCCTCGCCTCCACGTGACTCGCTCCCCAGGGCTGGAAGAAAAGCAGACGGCCGCCTGCGCGCCCGTTTCATTAGGGTCCCGTTCGATGCCTTTTCCGGGAGCCGCTCCGGAGCAGCAGCAGCGGAGGAGGAAGAGGAGGAGGAGGCAGCACAGCAGAGGCGCGCGCCCGGCCCCCCGCGCCCACGCGCCGCCAGAGCCAGACACGCGCCGCCGGCCCCCCTCCTTGGGCTCCCTCCCGCCCGGTCCCCTCCCGTGACCGTCCCGTCCGTCGGGCCCCGTTGTCGTTGGAGGACCCCGCCGCCGGACCGCCCGGCCGCCCTGTCCCGAGCGCTGCTGCTCCACGCTGGCGGCCAAGAACCATGGACTGTTTCTGTCGGCCTGGCTGCTTTCTGACAGTGAGTAGAGACTTAATCCGCCTTCGCCTGCCCTCCGATTTAGCCCGGGACTAGCCAGGCCAGGCTCAGCCTGACCCTCGACGTCCCGAGGAGAGAAACCGAGACAAACCAGACCCAAGTTCTCTGCGCTCTGGTTTGCCTCGGCCACCTGAAGCGCAAAGAAGACCCAAACAGGGGTGTTTTTTTTTTTTTTGGGGGGTTGCTTTTGTACCCCCCTCCAGCTTTAACTCGAGCGTAAGCCCCATCATGCAGCCAAGGCATCTTTACTCCCGAGTAAAGGTGAGGAGGATCGGGCAGGTTGCTTTCTCTTCTTGGACGGGACGGGAGAAGGATGGAAAGTCTCGTCTTTCCTTTCCCCCGTGCGCAAAAATGTTTGTCCAAAAGGCTTCCGGGGCGCCCGAGAGTTGCCCAAGCGTTTCTCTCCCCAAGACGTCCCTCTGCGATCCACCACCTCCTTACGCCGGAGGAACCTCCCCCACTGAGCCTCGGTCGCGCCTCGCCCGAGACCGAAAGGGGTTGGTTGGCACCCGGGACGGCGAAGACCCCCCCCTCCCAGATTGAGCAAGCGCTTCCCCGGGGACTTCAAGGGACTTTTCAGCCGGGAAGGGGGGGCACCGGGCTTCACGATGCCCCCCGCCACGTGCTTTTTGGCGGGGGCATCGTGGAGAATTGCATATTTTTAAAAAATAAAGATAATAGTGCAAAGTTCAGTTTTGATGGAGGGACTGCAGTGGCTCAAGTGGTTAAGACGCTGACTGTGAGGCGGAAGGTCAGCGGTTCAAACCCTGAGTGCTGCACGGCGGAATGAGCGCCTGTCTCTGTCCAACCCAGCAGTTCGAAAGCAAGAAATTGCAAGTCGATAAATAGGGACCACTTTCAGTGGGAAGGGAAGCAGCGTTCCGTGCGCTCCGGTGGCGAGGCATGCCGGCCACATGCCCGCGGAAACGTCTGCAAGCGCAGACAGCGCTGGCTCTTCGGCTAGAAAACAGAGATGAGCACTGAACCCTAGAGTCGGATACGACTGGCTTTCGAGCAAGAGTGCCCTTTACAGTGTTGATGGACGGGAGTTTTTGCGAGCTGGGGAGAGAAACAGCAAAGGGTGTTGCGGCTAAAAGTCTTGAGAGCGAGAACTTGTGTGTGTGTGTGTGTGTGTGTGTGTGTGTGTGTGTGTGTGTGTGTGTGTGTGTGTGTGTGTGTGTGTGTGTGTGTGTCGCAGAAGAACAAGAAGCCAAATGCCTACCAACGCCGGTGTTGTGCGAATACCGCTTTTTTGCACCACTGTCGCGGTTTTTTGCGCGCACTGAGATCGTTGCTCTGAGAAGCCGAGGAAAAGAAGAGGCCAGCCGTTCGGGAGGTCAGCCATTCGAGACCCCAGTTACTGCATGACGGAGTGAGCTCCTGTCTCCTGCTAACCTAGCAGTTCGAAAGCAAGAGATTGCAAGTAGATAAATAGGTCCCACTTTTGGTGGGAAGGGAAACAGCGTTCCGTGCGCTCCAGGCATGTCTACATGTCCACGGAAACGTCTGCAAACACAGACAAGCGCTGGCTCTTTGGCTATGAAACAGAGATGAGCACTGAACCCTAGAGTCGGATGCGACTGGCTTTCGAACAAGGGTGTCCTTCACCTTTTACCGCGTTCTTTTTTTTTTGCGCGCAGGGAGGTCGTGGGTCCGAGAAGCCAAGGGAAAGACCCTGAATAAGAGGGGAGGGGGGTGTTACTCTGTGTGTGTGTGTGTGTATGTGTGTATGTGTGTGTGTGTGTGTGTGAGAGAGAGAGAGAGAGAGAGAGAGAGAGAGATAGAGAGAGAGAGACGAATCGGACGTCTGCACATCGAGGGCGCTCCTGGGTTGGCAGTCCCAAAAAGCCAGGGGCGGAAAAGAAAATCCATTTTTGGCCCAACTTAGTGGTTTGTTTGCCCCCCCTCTCTCTCGCCCACCCCGTCCCCCCCCCCCCTCCAACCTCCGCAGAGACACCATGACGCTCGGTAGCCGCCTGCTGATGGTCACCCTATTATGCCCACTGTGGCTCGGAGGAGGCGCCCACCACCGTTCCAGCCGGACTCCCGCCGCCGAGAGTGGCCAGAGGAAAGCGCCCGCCGCCGGCGACCTGCGGCCAGGCGGGCAGCGGCAGGAGCCGGAGCCCGCCGTCGGGGGAGGCGAGCCAGGAGGGCGTGGAGGAGGGACCCCCGGAGGAACGCCGCGCCGCCCGGCCTCGGCCAGCCATGAGTTGCTGCGCGGGTTCGAGGCCACCCTGCTACAGATGTTCGGGCTCCGACGGCGGCCCCGGCCCAAGCCTTCTCCCGTCGTCGTCCCGGCCTACATGCTGGATCTATACCGCCTCCAGGCCGGCGACGGGGAGGAGGAAGAGGAGGAGGAAGAGGAGGAGGGGAAGAAGCTCCAGGACCTCCAGTTCCGGTACCCGGAAAAGGCCACCAGCCGGGCCAACACCGTGAGGAGTTTCCACCACGAAGGTTGGTAGCCCAAGCCGGGAAGAAGGGACACACACACCCCATTCCCCAGCCGAGGCGGATCAGGCCGGGGAGGGCAGCCGGGAAAAAGGTCCCACCTATCCCTTTTTTGGGGGATGCCAGCTCCAGGAATTTGCTATCCAAGTTGACCCGTGGAACTGTTTCCTGGGCGCTCCTCTAACCTCTTAAGCCGCCGCAGCGAGGTCTCCCCCCCATTACCTTCCTTCTTTCCCTCCCTCCCCAAAGCAACCGACCCCTCCTCTGTCCCTTGAAGTGTTCGCCTTTCGCTGCCAACCCCACCCCACCCCCCAATTTTCCCTCTCAATGAAAAAAAGGAACTTTTCCAGGGTGTTTTTTTTAATGGGGGAGGAGATTGGCTTTATAAAGAGCAGAAATGGGTGGTGGGCAAAGGTCTGACATCCCAGATTTAGGGTTTACACTTCCTAATATTAATCCTGCCCCTACCCTGGTTCCAGCGGTTGAAGACGTTGCTCGGGAGCTTTCCTGATCTCACTAAGGTGGTGGGGGGAGGGAGGCGGCTGGGCAACCCCCCCCCCACCTTTTGTCCCTTGCGATTTTGGCCCAGGGACTCCGGAAACTTTGGAGTCCAGCTCTCCAGTTGTTCGGCTGCTGTGCTCCGGCTTCGGGTCGGATGCGGTGGTGGAGAGAAGTGGACGCTGTACACGACCTTCACGTGGGATGGGGGCTGACTCTTGGGGGAGGGGCTCATGTGCCCGTTCAGGGAGAGGGGCAGGATGAGTGCCCCCCAATCTCCTCCTCGTCGCATTCCCTTTCTCTTTTTCCGCTGCTGTCCCAAGAGCTCCTGGGAGCCCAGCGCTTTTACGCACGGGAAGAAAGGGAAATCAATCGGTGGGGGGTGGGTGGGGCAGCAGGGAAAGGCGAACCCCTTGAGGAACATGGGGGTCGGCTGCTTGGAAGAAGGAAGGAAGGAAGGAAGGAAGAGTTGATGGACTGAAAGAAGGAAGGAAGGTTTGATGATGGACCTAAGGAAGGAAGAGTTGCTGAAGGAAGGAAGGAAGCCCACGGTAATCAGTAAGGAGATCCCCCAGGGAGACCTCATTGTTGCGTCTTAGGGGGTTGGAGGAGCGCCCTGGAAACGGTTCCACCGGGCGACAGTTGCGCCGGATTTCGCTCTAGCTTGGTTTGGGAAGTTTGCCTTCCAGCTTCTCCGACGATCAGGTCCCAGCGCCCTCCCAGGATGGGGTGGGGGCGCTTTGCCAACCCCTCCTCCTTCGCCCCCCCTCCCCGTGGGTCCTGCTTGCCTGCGCTCAGTGGGGGTTAAGGGGAAGAAGTGTGGAAGCGACTGAGGGCAGGGGGAGGGGCAGCGTGCCTTGGCGGGGGGGGGGGAGGAGGAGGAGGAAGCCCTCCGCTATGGGTAGAAGTTTTTAAAAAACGGGGAGGATGAGGAGGAGGAAAGGAAGTGGGCGGGGGGGGGGAGGGTTGCAGAGGGCCAACGACACACCTGGTACTTGCAACGAGACCAAGAAACGGTGCTGAAGCTTGAAGGCATCCTTTGGAAGGCATCCTTTGGATACCCTTTCCTTGAATTGCGTGCATTGGGTGTGTGTGTATGCGGGGTGGAGATGGGTGGAAAGAGGTTCCGGGGCTCAAGCCTTCCCGGGGATCTGGAGGGAAGGCTCTCTTGCTCCCGAACCGGCTGCAGAGAGCGGAGCTTGGCGGTTCAGGATCCGGAGCCAATGCGTGAGAGGGAAGCTCCTTCACGTGGAGTCGGATTGACTGCGCAACGGGCGCTGGCTCCGGATCCTGGACGGCGGACGGCATCCAGGAGATGCCTGGGCCGTGGCGGGGGACCGTCAGCCCAAGATGACCCCCCCCCCCCTCTTCCGTGCGCCAGCCGGTCGCTCCGTGCGAGCTGAAGCCGGCAGAGGATCGGACTGCGCGGCTGAAACCCGACGCCCTTTCCCTGCCGCCGAGCAGACCTTTCGGCTGCTTTGGGCTCGCGCGTGGGGAGCTGAAGCCGAGGAGGGGGCGGGGGGGGAGGTGGTCCGTGTTTGCTAAGCCTCCCACGGGGGGGTGGGGGTGGGGGACGCAGCAGGTGGATCGAGACCGGATCCGCCGCCCTCCCCGTCCCGGGGACCTTGTTTGCTCCGTCCTCGCCAAGCGACGGCGGGCCTCTTGAGGCAGCCTCTCTACCCCCCCCCCCCCCTCGCTTGGCCCGATCCGGCTAACCTGCGCTCCTTCTCCCCCTCCCCGACCCCCCCCTCTCTCCAGAGCACTTGGAAGCCCCGCCGGGCCACCCGCCGTCCCGAGGCCACTACTTCTTCAACCTGAGCAGCCTGCCGCCCGGCGAGACGGTCTCGTCGGCGGAGCTGCGCCTTTTCCGACAGCAGATCCTGGAGGCGGAGGAGGAGCCCGAAGCAGGGTCGTCTTTGCACCGGATCAGCGTCTACGAGGTGGCCAAGCCCCTGGCTGGCGGGTCCTGGGCCACGCGGCTGCTGGACACGCGCCTGGTGCACCACAACGTCAGCCGCTGGGAGAGCTTCGACGTGAGCCCGGCGGTCCTGCGCTGGACTGCGGGCGGGCAGCCGAACCACGGCCTGGCCGTTGAGGTGGAGCATCTCCATCCGGCGCGGACTCAGCAGGGCCGCCATGTCCGTGTCAGCCGCTCCCTGCCCCGAGGAGAGCACTTAGCGGATGGCGAGTGGGCCCACCTCCGACCCCTGCTGGTCACCTTCAGCCACGATGGCCGCGGCCAGGAGCTGCTTCTCCAGCGGCAGCGCCGTCGACGGAGGCGCCATCGACGGAGGCGACGCCGGGCCAAGCGCAGCCCCAAGCCTGCGTCCACGGGTCCGCGCTCACCGCGCAAGAGCAAGCGGAACTGTCGCCGGCACGCGCTCTACGTGGACTTCAGCGACGTGGGCTGGAACGACTGGATCGTGGCCCCGCCTGGCTACCAGGCCTTCTACTGCCACGGGGACTGCCCCTTCCCTCTGGCTGACCACCTCAACTCCACCAACCATGCCATCGTCCAGACCCTGGTCAACTCCGTCAACGCCACCATCCCCAAAGCCTGCTGCGTCCCCACCGAACTCAGCGCCATCTCCATGCTCTACCTGGACGAGTACGACAAAGTGGTCCTCAAGAACTACCAGGAGATGGTGGTGGAAGGGTGTGGGTGCCGATGAGGGTGAGGGCAAGCCAGGAGTGCAAGCCAGGAACAGCGCTGGACAGACACGCAGAAAGGGCAGACAGAGAGCTGGAGAGATAGGCAGAGGGAGGGAACTGGCACTTCTCCCAGGAAGATGCCTACTACCCCCTTAGCCCCCCCAACCCCAAATTCAGGGGAAGAGTGGGGTACCTGATCGGGCCAAGGAGGGGAACCTGCCCTCCCTCTCTGCTGCCCCAGGACCTGCCCTGCCTTACAAAAGGTCAGGGCCAGTCTGCAGATACCTTTTCAAAGTCTCCTTCCTCCCTTATTAACTTTAGGCAGCCCGGCCTAAACCAAATAATAATAATAATAATATTGGAGATGATGGCGATTTTTTTTTTTTAAAAAAAACACCCTCTGTCCGTCCACCCACCTTGACCTTTCCTTATTTATGACTTTTATGTGCAAATTTTTTTGACAATAATGATCATATATTTTGATGAAATATATTTATAACGACATATTAAAAAGGAAAAGAAGAAAAATCTAAAGTGACTCATTGTTTTAAAAGTAAACACAAGACATAAAAATATTGGATCCATATAGATATGGATAGATATACTGTAAAATAATGGGTAAAATAAAGGTAAAGGTCGCCATTGTTCAAAAGCCAGTCGTATCCAACTCTAGGGTTCAGTGCTCATCTCTGTTTATAGCCAAAGGCTGTCTGCATTTGCAGATGTTTCTGAGGACCTGTGGCAAGCATGCCTAGACACTGGAATGCTTTTTTACCTTCTCACCAAAGTGGGACCTATTTATCTCCTTGCAATTTCTTGCTTTCAAACTGCTAGGTTGGCAGGAGCTGGGGCAGAGGCAGGAACAGTACTCAGGTCTCAAACTGCTCACTTCCAGTCAGTGTCTTAACCACTTGAGCAACTGCAGTCCTGGAGATATATATAAAGGTGGTCATACACACATCCATTGTTTCTCTCTGGATGTGGCTGGAGATGGGATCTCTTTTCCCATTTCCTTTTATTTCCACCAGGCCTTGGGAGATATAAAAAGTTGGCTTCACCCCCTCCATTGTTGTTTTAGGTTGTCTTAATTGCAGATGCCTCTGGCTGCCCCCCCCCCCCCCCCCTGCAATCCTCCTGTGGATGTGGTTTTAGGAATTGTTAGCCTACTCCCTGTTCTGTGGGTCTAACAGACAGCCGTTGTTTTTAGAGCTGTGTGTTAGGATTTTTGTTTTTCGTTTGATTGGTTGTCCCAAACCTTATAAAGTGCAGCATCTTTGTACTATCTGCCATGTGTAAGAACCAGGGTACAGTGGCTCCCCCCCCATTGTTCAGACATAAAAGCTTGAGATGAACCTTGAGTGTGGTTGAGGGGTGTAGCGTTCCTCAACTATTAAAATGCATTCCTTTCTTTTTCAAAATGCAAAATTGGGCAACACCATTGTTGATAATAGTGGTTATGTTCTGCCAAGTCAGTTCTGATTTATAGTGACCCTTTCCAGCATTTTCTAGGTATACAGCAGTATTTCCCAACCTTTGGTTTTTGGGACTTCCATTCCCAGAAGCCTAAGCCAACCAATGTACTAGTAGCTCCCCAATGGCTCAGTGGGTAAAAACACTGTGCTTGGAGAACGAAAGTACAGTAGAACCTCGGATAAAGTCCAAACTCCATTCCACAAGTTTGGACTTTATCTGATTTTGGACTTTATCTGAATCAAGTGGGTGATGCATCGGATAATGTCCAAAAGATAGACTTTATCCGAGGTTCCTATACCAAATACCTCGGATAATGTCAATTTTTTAGCGGTTTGGACTTTATGCGATGCATCACGTGTGCATGAAAAACGTGACTTTATCCGAATTGGACTTTATCTGAATCGGACTTTATACGACGTACCACTGTACCGGGTTCGATTCCCCAAGAACTGCACAATAGGGGACATGAAAGGAGCCTCATTCGGGCGACCCCTGAAAAAATCCTTTCAACCCAGAGTAAACTCTGACATGAAAACACACATAGCCAATGCACTCACTTAGGCTTCTTGGAATCAAAGTCCCCTTGTGGGGCATGTGCCTGATGTTGGTAACCATTGGTATAGAGTATGTAGAAATCATTGTCCACTCCCTTCTTGTGAGTGAATACTTTGGGACTGTGTGCAGTTTGCCCAAAGCTGCATAGCTGCATAGGCTAGTTCTTTTCCCAAGTGGCACAGTGGAGAACTGAGTTCACAATAAAATGCAAAAAAAAAAAAAAGTCCCAGTTTTTTAAGCTTCCAAAACTAATACCAGGCCTAATTTTGGGATTCTTATCCATTTTATACCTCTTTGCTTTTGTTACCATCAGGCAAAAAAAGGCAAAGGTCATCCTTGGTTGAAAGCTGGTTGAAAGCTGTACATCTATGTTTATAGCCTATGTTTATAGTATTTGCAGACATTTCTGTGGACATGTGGCAGGCATGCCTTGACAACGGAGTCCATGGAACACTTACCTTTGCCACCAAAGTGGTACCTATTTATCTACTTGTCGTATCTTGCTTTCGAACTGCTAGGTTGGCAGGAGCTGGGATAGACAGCAGCTCATTCTGCTGAGCAGTACTTGGGTCTCAAACTGCAGACCTGCTGCCTTCGGTCATAGTCTTAACTATTTGAGCCACTGCAGTCCACCAGCAGGCTAAGCAAATACAAAAAAAGAGTAAATGATGGGAAAAGAAAAGTCCCAAATTTAAGGCCAGGCATCGCCACCAGGAAGTCTGCAGTTTAGCTCAGCCCTAAATTTCAAGTGACTTTTAAGCTTTGGATGTTCCCATTCCCTACATTTTTTTTGTTCCACCAAACCTGGGAAGTGAACAAGTTTTGCCCCAACCTGGCTCATCCTCATATAAATGTGGATTTTCCTTTTGTCGTCGGACTGCTGCCTTTCATTCTACCCCACTTCCAGACAGATTAAAGCGGTGTTGAGGTATGGAGCCTTCTCTAGCCTGTGAACCTATGGTCTTGAAATGTGCATGGTGATCCAAAGCACGTCAGCTGAAGGGGAAGGCCCATCATCCCTTTCAGTCGGATATTCTTCTTAGCAAGTGGCTTTGTGGAATTGCTGCTTCTCCTTCTCCTAGGCCTGTGATGGTGAACCTTGGCACTCCAGATATTCTTGGACTTCAATTCCCAGAAGCCCAAGCTCCCATGAATCCACACAAATGGGTTTGATGTGATTCATCTGGCCCGCGCCGCCATTGTTGCTCCTGGAAGCGGAAGTAAACCGCGCCTATACGGTTAAGGCTCTTCCATGTTAACCCTTCCTCCATATGGGCACATTTTACTTCCGCTTCCGGGAGCAACAAGGGTGGCACGGGGCCGGATGAATCACAGCGAACCCATTCGTGTGGATTCACAGGAGCTTGGGCTTCTGGGAATTGAAGTCCAAGAACATCTGGAGTGCCAAGGTTCACCACCACAGGCTTAGGCAGAACCGCAAGATCCTTAATTCTTGCATTTAAAACAGGAGTTCCCAACCTAAGGCCCATGGGCTGGATCCAGCCCATGGTGCCATTTCATGTTGCACCCCAACCCTCCAAATGCATTTGAGAAACAAAATAGCCATCCCCTTTGAAGCTGTTGGGACAAAATGGCAACCCCCATCATGCAGGCAGGGCAAAAAGGCCATCTGGTCCTTGAAGCTGACTGAGAGAGGGTGACCTGACCCCTGGCTTGAAAAGGTTGGGAATCCCTGATTTAAAACTACAGCCCTGTCTTGACTAGGCCTGGACAATAAGGTTCATATCTGAGTTGTTACATGTCATCAAATAATTTGTGACTTACAGCAACCCTATAAATGAGTGACCCTCTCCAAAGACCCTGTCTTCAAAAAAACCCTGCTCAGGTCTTTCATGCTCAAAGCCATGGCTTCCTTTATGGAGCCAGCCTGCCTCACCTTTGGTCTTCCTCTCTTCTGGCTGACTTCAAGTTTCCCCAGTGTGATGATCTTTTCCACTGAGATACGACAGCTTTATTTTACTTGTTTCTAGGGAGAGTTCCGGCTTGATGTTTGCTTCCATTTCATTGACTTTCTATTAAAAAAAACCCCACACATACACACACACACACAGAAAAACCACTAGTCGCTGCTTCGTGCTCAGCAGATGGTGGATTGGGTTGCCCTTGGCCAAAATCCAAGAATTTCTTTACTTTAAGTGTGTCGTGGGTGGCCCAGCTTTTCCTGTGTATGCTCAATGTGTCTCGAACCTCTGCTTCTGGGTTTCGGGAGGGGGTGTTTGTTATTTGGTGTGTATTTACTTCCCTTCGGTAGCTGTTCTTCTCTAGCTATTCTTTTTTTGTAGCTGTGTACGTTTATTGGTTGTTTAATGAGCTCCTGTCTTTGTCCCAGCTCCCGCCAACCTAGCAGTTCAAAAGCAAGAAATTGCAAGTAGATACAAAGGGACCACTTTGGTGGGAAGGTAACAGCGTTCCATGCACTCTGGTGTCTAGTCATGCCTGCCACATGACCACGGAAACGTCTGCAGAAACAGACAACGCTGGCTCTTCGGCTTTGAAACAGAGATGAGCACTGAACCCTAGAGTCGGATACGACTGGATTTCGAGCAAGGGAAACCTTTACTAATTTGGAAAAGCCACTTATTTCTGGTTTTAATTCCTAGAATACAGTATGTGCTTGCTGGGGAGTTTTGACACCAATAGAAAGCAAAATGCAGCCCCCCCCCCCCAATTTACTTTTACGTACTCTGATTGGGATCACAATTGAATCCTCTTTTCTAGCTTTGGAAATCACTTCCCTCTCTGCCCTCCACCTAGCTGCGTGGTCTTATTCTTTCATTTTCCGATCAAACCCTGGACTGCCGAAAATGAAGCCACTTTCTTGGCTTTGTCATTGGCCAAGCATGCCTCTGGCGGCAATTGGCAGACCAGTAAATGTGCTGGATTCTTTTTCTCCACATTCACACCGCATGATGTTGATCTCCAACAGCCCCCACTTGAGCATGTTGGTCTTCCATTTAGGGACTCCAACCCTCAGTCTATTCAGGGTCCTCCAAGTGATGTAGGGGAGATTGAATTCCTCAGCTATATCCTCCTTTAATGTTGTTCCTTGGCCAGTGAATTCCTTCCTCCATCTTTTAATTTGGTTTTGCTCTTGTGTACCCTCAAGAGTGTTTGTTCTTGCCATAAAGCGCTTCTTGGATCTGAGCCGGAGGACTTGAGGCTCAGATCCATTCCGAGGATGTTGAGGGTCCTTCTCTTGCTTAGTTCTCTCGGCGTCTGCTGCTACTTCTCTCCTGATCGTAGGTGGAGCGATACCACAAAAGGAAATATTTTCTCAAGTGGTGTAGGTTTGAGGCATCCTGTCACTAGTCCCATGGCTTCCTTAACAGCAATGTCAACTTGTTTTGTGTGTGTGTGGATGCGCTCTGTACTGACGCAGCATGATCTGCTGTGGAGACGGCTCAGGGTCAAATCTGATGTCCACAGCATGGATGGTTGAGATCCCCATTTATACGTAGTTTGAAAGAAATAAGAAACTGCTCCTGGCCACACCAAATTTCCCCCAACCTGTTCCCAGAAAGAGCCCTGGGCCTGCTAACCATTGGAAGTGTTTTCCTAAAAGGAAAGGCAAGAAACCAGAGGGAAATGCATGTAAAAAAAAAAGATTCAGAGAATATACCTGGGGAGGCAAACGGCCAAACCTGCAGGGCTTTGTTTAGGCTTTTTAAAATTTTTAACCCCCTCTCGCCTCTTGCCCTCAGGTTCAAAGCTATTAACATTTTGGAAGAGAAAAGTGATGTGGAAGGCACTTTAGCATGCTTCAAAGCTCCTAAAAGCCTTTGAAGATCATATCTGGCAATTATGATGTCCCAAGTCCGGGGCGGGGGTGAGATTTCAAAAGCATTTGCCGTGCATTGGAAGCTAAGGGGCTATTTGGAGTTTACATTTGCTGTTCTTTTAAAAATAACACTTGCCCAGTGAGGAGAAGGGGGCTGTATAAAGTAGACAGGGTAGCAAGGAAGATAGCAGACTTATTTCTCCAGAAAAAACTACAGGAAACTGCAGGTCGTATGAAGGAGAGCAGACGTGTGACAGATCTGCTACTTTTCATAGTGCAGCGGGCATGATCCACAGAGAGGGTTTCTGGTGAAGGCTCCATAATAATTAATCACTGTATGAGATCTGGTTGATTCTGTCGGCAATTGTTCTCTGTTTCCTAGTTATAAAGTTCTCAGAAGTGGTTTGTTGTTTCCTTTCTTCCCGCTGCACATGTGCAGCTTACCCAAGGCTATATAGGCTGGCTCTTCCCCCAGGAGGGAACTCAGGGGCTGCCAGGGGCTTGAGCCTACTAAGCTATCCAGCCATAGCATTTCCCAGTGTCCCTCACCATGAAAAGTTAGGATCTGTAAAGATAAAGTTTGCCCTTGCTCAAAAGCCTGTAGTGTACAACTCTAGGGTTCATTTATAGCCAAAGAACCAGCACTGTTTGCGTCCATGGACATGTGGCAGGCATGACTAAATACCAGAGTGCATGGGATGCTGTTTACCTTCCCACCGAAGTGGTCCCTATTTATCTACTTGCAATTTCTTGCTTTTGAACTGCTAGGTTGGCAGGAACTGGGACAGAGATGGAAGCTCACTCTGTCATGCAGTACTTGGGTCTTGAACTGCTGACAACAACCTTCCAGTCATCAAGTTCAGCATCTTAACCACTAAGCCACTGCAGTCCCATTAGTCCAAGGTTAATTTGGAAGGCTGCCCCTTCACCTAGCCCTGCCTGAGAGAAATGACCCAGGGTTGTTCAGGCATATAAAGTGCCCAGCCTTGGGGAATAGAATCAAGCTGAGAATTTCTTTCGCAGAGCCCTGGCGTGTCAGTGGTTAAAGTGCCATGCTGCAGCCAGAACGTTATGAGTTCAATCCTGACCAAGGTTCAAGGCTGGCTCAGCCTTCCATCCTTCCAAGGTCAGTAAAATGAGTACCCACCATGTGGGTGGCAAAATGCAAATTAACTTGTGAACCACACAGGGAGTGCACTGAGAGATATGGGGTGGTATATAAGTCTAATTACTATTGCTATTGCTATGTTTGGAAAACATAAGAACATAAGAACAGCCTTGCTGGAAGAGGCCACAGGAGCCCATGATCCAGTCCAGCCTTCTGTCTCACACAGTGGCTCACCATGTGCTTCAGGGTATTATTCCCAAGCAGATGCCTTCACCTGCTTAGGATTCCCTGGAAATGGCATTGAGATTGATCCTGCCTATCGCTCCAACCCAGAGGTTGTCCTTAGGTATCCATAATCATAGCCATTGATGATACCCTTGTCCTCCATGAACTTGTCTAATCCTTTCTTGAAGCTGTCAAGACTGACAGCTGTCACCACTTCTTCTGGCAGGGAGTTCCATAGACCAGGGATCCTCTGGGTGAAAAAGTACTTTCTCTTATTTGTTTGAGAACTAGTATGATGGGTGCAATCCTATGGTTCTGCTTGGCCTCCTAGCACAGCTTCCCACTTGGGATTTTTATGCCAGAGAATCTTGAATGCCCTTAGGAGCTTGGCTCTGTTCGGTTTTAAAGATGGTGAGCCTGCTAGCTTGCATGACAATGGCTTCTCTCTCCTCCTTTCACGTGGTGTTTAGCTGGGACCACAGTGACTTAGCTGTTAAGATCCTGAGCTTGGCAACTGGAAGGTCATCATGTCAGCAGTTCGAGACCTGAGTGTTGAATGACAGAATGAGCTCTCGTTGTCTGTCACAGCTCCTGCCACCCTAGCTGTTTAAAAGCAAGAAATTGCAAGTAGATAAAGAGGCACTGTGACAGTGTTCCATGTGCTCTGGCATGTAGTCATGCCTGCCACATGACTATGGAAACGTCTACAGATTCAGACACTGCTGGCCCTTTGGCTGTAAACGGGGATGAGCACCTCCCCTTAGAGTTGGATATAACAGGCTTTTGAGCAAGAGAAAGCCTTTACCCTAGTGCAGGGGTTCCCAACCTTTTCAATGCTCTCTCAGTCAGCTTTGAGGGCTGGACGGATATTTTGCCCTACCTGCACGATGGGGTGACCATTTTGCCACATGAAAAGGTGCTGGGGGCCGGATCTGGCCCATGGGCCTTAGGATGGGAGCCCCTGTCCTATTGTTTAGGTCTGTTGCCAAACCTTCATTCTCACCTCTCCTTAAGCCTCTCACAGTCCCCTTTGGATGCTGTATAATTTTCTTGTCCTTACCTTTAAAACACTCCATGGCCTTTCCACCCCCCTTTCAAGTCTTTCTACTTCTGTTATCTCAACTCCTCACCTTCTCTCGCCTTTGCTTTTCCCGGATTCCCCCATCCATGGCCTTCTGCCTTGCTCCCTGAAGTAAACTGCCTTTTAAATACAGAGTCCCTCTCATCTCTACTCCTTAATTTTTGAACTCCCCTTTATTTCCTTTAATCCCAACCGTATCCCCTGTCTTCTTTTCATGGAATCCACAAAGTCTGTCACCAGAAGAGTTATAAGAACATAAGAACATAAGAACAGCCTTGCTGGAAGAGGCCACAGGAGCCCATGATCCAGTCCAGCATTCTGTCTCACACAGTGGCTCACCATTTGCTTCAGGGTATTATTCCCAAGCAGATACCTTCACCTGCTTAGGATTCCTACCTGGAAATGGCATTGAGAGAGATCCTGCCTATCTCTCCAACCCGGAGGTTGTCCTTAGGTAGCCATAATTATAGCCATTGATAGCCTTGTCCTCCATGAACTTGTCTAATCCTTTCTTAAAGCTGTCAAGACTGACAGCTGTCACCACGTCTTCTGGCAGGGAGTTCCATAGACCAGTGATCCTCTGGGTGAAAAAGTACTTTCTCTTATTTGTTTGAGAACTAGCACCCAAAAGTTTCATGGAGTGTCCCCTAGTTCTAGTGTTGTGCGATAGGGAAAACAGTTTTTCCTTATCTACTTTGTCCACACCGTGCATGATTTTATAAACTTCAATCAGGTCACCTCTTAGACGCTGTCGTCGTTCAAGAGTGAAGAGGCCCAACCGTTGCAGCCTCAGATGGTAAGGAAGGTATTCCAGTCCCCTAATCCTTCTGGTTGCTCTCCTCTGCATTTTTTCCAGCTCCATAATATGCATATTGACTTCCGCTTCCATCACCCTTACCTTATCTGTGTCTTGGTGGTCCATCGTCCTAGCTGTTATTCCACCATGTTGGCCTATGCTACTTAGAGATGAAGATTTCAAAGCCATGTGGAGTGAAATCAAATGTATAATATGTGTAATATACAAGCCAACAAAATACAGTAAAACCCCGGGTTACAACTGCCTCGGTATAAGTTTGCGGCAGTTTACAATGGCAAATCCTAAGGAAATGCCATCCTGGTTTACAAAATTTTAATGTATACATATTTTTTGGTTTACAACAATCAATTCAGGACCACTTTTTAAAATTTTCAATGCATCCCTATGGATGTTTCGGTTTAAAAACTTTTGGGTTACGATGGAGGTTGTTGGAATAGACCTCTGTTGTAACCCGGGGTTTTACTGTACAGACTTTATATACTGCCTATGGAATAGATGGTAGGATGGATTAGACTGCAAGGATTTGCATCCACAGGTGCAAGTTTTCAACAGGTAAGTTAAAACTCAACATTGCTGGAGCATTTTGAGCTTCAGAGGGTGAACAATATCCCACAAATTGGTGATAAAGGCCCTGCTCCAGCGGTGCTGCGGACACTTTGACTAAATGAGAGTTTCAGATATATGTGAACTTGGAAGCTTTCACACTGTTTTGTGCCTTTTGGAGAGCCATAAAAATTGTCTTATTCGGTATGGCTGTTGGAGTTTATTTTATGGTCAATACCTCTGAAGAAGGCCTCTGAAGAAATGGGCCAGATCCCATGAATCTGGAAGCAGTGGTGGGCTGGCCCATCAGGCTACTGGGACTCAGCCCGTGGCACCCCCCAGGCCCCCAGTACCATGCCCCCCCCCATGTGCCAATCCAAAGAGCCAAGCCGAGCTGCGATGCCCGGAACAATTGTGCAAATGAGCTGGCCTCCTTGTTCCTCTGCCTGCCTTCTTCCTTCTGTGCCGCCAAAGATAAGAGTACAAAAGCAGCCCCATTGACAGTGTAGCTGCTGTGGCTTAGAGGTTGCAATTTTGCATTGTAAGCAGGAGGTTGTTGGTTCGAATCCCCAGACCAGAGTTGAAATTAGAAGGTGAGTGGGAATGTATATACAGTATTTTGTTAGGGTTAGATGCCCTCATCACTCCCTGTCCAGTGCCCTTTTAGCGTAGCCAGCACGCCCCTGTCTGGAAGCCAACTTGATCCTATTATTCTATAAGGTGCCACGAGGTCCTTTCTTCATTTCGTTTGCAAGAGTTTAACAGAGCAGCATCCTGTGGAGATGGGGCAACTTTTGCCCTGTTGAAGGAATGCGTTCTTTTCTTGTCCTTTCTTTCTTTTGAAAGAAGGCTGATAAATCGGTCAATAACCATACATGCATACATACATACAAAACAAGGCACAAGTGAGTTTGGTGTATATATATATATATATTTGTGTGTGTGTGTGTATGTGTGTGTGTAGTGAGGAAGGGAAGGAAGAAAAAGAAGTCCAAAAGAAAGAAACTGATGAAGCATTTGTGCCCCCCCCCCCGCCCCAATTCCTGGAACTCTCCAAGGCTCCAAAAGGGCAGCTTAGTTGAAACCAATAAAAATAGACAGGGGAAGGTTGCCAAAAGCTCCATTTCCCCAGAGAGTGCAGGTGGAGACAAGAGATCAGAGGCTGAGGCGAAAGCAAACACACCCGCACATTGGCGCGGACCTACATCCACACATGCACACACGCAAATTCACCATTGCGTTTTGCAAAAACTTCCTATTAAAAGTGTGTGGTTTTTTTTTTTTTGGATGGGATGGGGGAACTCTTTTCCCTCACCCCCTGTTCTCTTTCACCCAGCATGGGTCTGGGAGAAGGCCTTCCGTGCAGCTTCAGTCTCTCCCCCACCCCCTTTTCCCAGTCCCTTGGGTTTTAATTGGCTTCCACTTTCCTGTTGTGGCTTTTTATAATGCGTCGATTGATTATAGGGTTGAAAAGGAAAGGGCAGCTGGGAGGCAGTTTGCCACGTGTGTGTGTGTGTGTGTGTGTGTGTCTGTCTGTCTGTCTGACCTTCCCCAGAGCACACACACTACCCTCTGCAGAGAGAAACCACCCCATTCTTGCACAACTCCTGAGCCTGGGAAGTTGTTATGTACACTGTCCAGTCACATCTGAGCTATGGTGACCCTAATTGGGTTTCCAAGGTATGTGAGATATTTAAGGAATGGTTTTCACCAGTGGCACCTCTCAGTAAACTACCGTTGTTGACTTGGGATTTGAACCCACGTCTCCTGATAGCAGTACAGTATTTGTCTTTGTTCTTTACACTACACGGCACTTGTTGCATACACCACTACCACCACCACCATCACCACCACCACAACCTCCACCACCTCCACCACCTCCACCACCGCCACCGCCACCACCACCACCACCACCATCATCATCCAGGCAGGTTTCCCCACACCTTTCTGGGCACAGTCTCTATTTGTTAATTTGCCTAGGCAGATTTACCTTGACATTCTATGAACCACATTTGGCTAGTGAATACAAGCAACGTTTCAGGGCATCTCTCCTGCCCCGAGGGTCCCTATTTCAATCGGGCCTTTCTGGATCACCTACAATCTCCCGTCGGACTAGAGGTCAGTTGGACAGTTGTTGAAGAACAGTTTGAAACATTAGGGATCAGCTCCCCTACTCTGCAAATGCTGAGGTTTAGTAAGAGTTTCAAGCCACAGGAGCTGTTAAGACTTGTCCTTTTGACAATCAGATGGGTTTTCAGTGCTTAAATTGTTCCCTGTTCCAAGGATGTGCTATGTGGAATGCATAGTTTTGACCCTGAATACTCATTCTTGGCCTTGGGTATCCAAAGGAAGAGTGCAGTCTTCTTGTTTTAGACCAGTCCTCCTCAGTCTAGTGTTCTCCAGATTGGCTAAACTACATCTCAGTTGTCTGAAGAGTATAAGAATTTTCTTCTTGTTCGTATTCTTCTTGTTCTTCTTCTTCTTTTACTCCATCGAAGTATAAGAATTGTAGCCCAGTGTATTAGGAGAACACTAACTTGAGAGAACATTAGCCGAGCCTTTCTTGAACAGGCTTTTAAGCAGCTTTTAGCTGGGTGCACACAGCCATTGTGAGTTCGATCTTGACCAGGACTCAAGGTTGACCCAGTCTTCCATCCTTCTGAGGTCAGCAAAATTAGTACCCTGGATGTTGGGGTAAAATGCTAATTAATTTGTGAACTACCCAGAGAGTGCACCGAGTGCTTTGGGGTGGTAAAGGTAAAGGCTCGCCTTCTCGGTCATAGCCCCCACATTATGGAACCTCCTCCCAGTAGAACTATGCCTCCAGGCCCAGTTGCTACCATTTTGGCTGGCAAAATGGGTCTGGGGGCCGGGATTGTCAACAAGCTCCCCTTTTTGGCTCGTCTGAGGCTTTCCCCTCCTGTAATTATTTTTTAATGTTATGGTCTTGTAGATTTTATATTTGTTTTTAGATAGTAAATGGCACAGAGGGGGGTAATATTGCTATGTTTTAAAGGTTTTTTTTAATTTTTTTATATTGATTTTAACTTGTGTTCACTGCCCAGCGTCCATTGGATGGGGTGGTATATAAATCTATTAAATTAAGTTAAATTAAAAATTAAAAACTCCCTTGCTCGAAAGCCAGTCGTATCCAACTCTAGGGTTCAGTGCTCGTCTCTGTTTCAAAGCCGAAGAGCCAGTGCTGTCTACTTCTGCAGACATTTCCGTGGTCATGTGGCAGGCATCACTAGACACCGGAGCACACGGAACGCTGTTTACCTTCCCAATGAAGTGGTCCCTGTTTATCTACTTGCAATTTCTTGCTTTCAAACTGCTAGGTTGGGGGTGATATATGAAATTGCTTTGGTCAGTCTTTGCAAATCTGTCACCCTTTCTGCAATCCCCGACACATTTTAATCAATGAATCAATGGAACTCAAGCCAGCTGGCTTGGTAGCGTCTCTTTACCAATATTATTATTTTTCACTCTCTTGTGACAATTCTAAGCAAGTAGCAGGGGAGTAAAAACACACCTTGAATGTCCTGATAGTTCTTCTCCAAGATCTTGTGGTGTTCCCTCCATCTCCACCTCCTCCTGGCCATTTGCTCCTTGTCTCTGGATCAGGCCGATCCCCTCTTTTCTTTGAAGGGTCGATGCCCCTCTCCCCCCCCTGCCCCGCAGGGCATCCTCTTTGACCTGTTGCTTCTTCTTTTGATACCTGCCTATCAGGCATAACCATGCCAGAGAAGGAATTTCATTTTGAAAGGTGAGAACCCTTTAACTGTTTGACAGGGCAATTACACGCATTTCTCCCGATAACCCTGAGGCTGGTTGGACATTTACTGCCTTTGCTTACTCCTGTGAAAGAGAATTTACTTCAGGAGCTGGTCCATCCATGGGAGCATGGACAAAATGAAGGCCAAACCCGGCATTAGAAGCGTGACAGTACTTTAAAAGCATTTAAAAACATTTAAGCCACTGAAACCACGGGGAGTCCATACCTGTCAAGTATCCCGGATTGGCCGGGAAATCCCGTATTTCTCCGCGTGTTCTTCCCCTTTCCCGCCGCTGCCTCGTATTTCAATGGCGGGGTAAGGGGTTACTGAGCATGCACACCCATCGCAAATGGGCTCTGCACATGCGCAAAAGGGTTCTGTGCATGCACAAAGGAGTTGTTACTGCACATGCGTGCCTGGGCCAGGGCAGTTCCTGTATATTCCGGAGTTGCGCTTGACGGGTATGGGGGAGTCTCATGTGGAGCCCTGATGGAGCAGTGGTTAACTGCTATCCTATAGTCAAAACATTGTGAGTTCAATCCTGACCAGGGATCAAGGTTGACTCAGCCTTCCATCCTTCCAAGGTCGCTAAAAGGAATACTCAGAATTTTGAGGGCAAAATGCTAATTAATTTGTGAACTGCCCAGACAGTGCACTAAGCACTATGGAGCAGTATAGAAGTGTAATTGTTATTGCTGTATTAAATCCAAGAACAATAAAATAAGCCTCCACAGCCTATTAAAGTCCTGGTCCTGAGCACCCCAAAGACTTTGATGAGTAACAGAACTACATGCTAACTTGGTGCCAGAATGACATTAGTGTTGGTCCAAGTTGAGCCTCTAAAGCAGTGTTTCCCAACCTTTGTTTTTTGGACTTAAATTCCCAGAAGCCTCAATTCCCCAAATGTACTGATTTATGATTCTGGGAATTGAAGGCTTCCTGTGGGTCATGTACCCCACTTTGGGAACCACTGCTCTAAAGGGAGAGCATTTCATAGTTGAGGTGCTAACAGAGGAGAAAGATCCCTCCTCTTAGTTTCCATATCATGGATTGTCGTCAATGGTTGGACATTGTCTACTTGCGATTTCTTGCTTCCATACCGCTAGGTTGGCAGGAGCTGGGGCAGAGATGGGAACTCACTCCGTCATGCAGTACTCAGATCTTGAACTGCTGACCTACCAGTCGTCAAGTTCAGCATCTTAGCCCACAGTCCCTATTAGCAGCGAGTGTAATTCTGACATACAGTATAGACTCTGAAAGGTGTTCCAACAAACAATTTAGCTGCTGCATACTGCAGAGGCTATGGCATGTGTAAGGATCCTCTTACTCCCAAGTAGCACCCCGACATCCTGGCGATGGGATCGTGCCTGATCCTGCTGAAAGGGTGCTCATGAAATTAGTGAAGATTCCGGTAACGTGAACAAAGGAACCACTCCACTCATCTCGGATATTTTAAAACTATATTGAAATCAAAGTAAGGTACAGAATAAAGTTCATCAGAAGCTTAGAAAGCATTAAAGAAATAAAGAAAGCTGCTCTTTGGGGAAGAGCCAGTGTGGCCCTCCCAATGTCTAGATTAGCTACAAGATTGCAGTTAAGATCCAAGAGAGTCTCTCCTCTTCTGGCCACACTTTCGGGTTTTATCTCCTCCCTCATGATCCGCCTCCCAGCCATTCCCCTAAAGCTGCGATGGCGAACCTTGGCACTCCAGATGTTCTTGGACTTCAACTCCCAGAAGCCCAAGTCCCCGTGAATCCACACGAAAGGGTTTACTGCGATTCATCTGGCCCGTGCCGTCCTCGTCGCTCCTGGAAGCGGAAGTAAAACGCGCCCGTATGGGCGCGTTTTACTTCCGCTTCCAGGAGCGACGAGGGCGGCACGGGCCGGATGAATCACAGTAAACCCCTCCGTGCGGATTGATGGGGGCTTCCGGGAATTGAAATCCAAGAACATCTGGAGTGCCAAGGTCCTAGCTGATGGGCTTTAGTGTCTTGCACGGAAGACAAAGAAGGAGTCGCAGGAAGGACTAACACAGGTTTATTCATTGATGGTCAGCATAAACATGTGGTAATGGCGGAGATACCTCACATTATATATGGTGGTACAATACATTTGAATCTTGCTGCTACCGGCGTGACGTCGTCCTGGTCACGCCCATCTCCAGTGGTGGGTCAGTAGTAGTTTGCTATTGCGGGGAGTTCCCGCGGCTGCAGATGATTTGAGGAATGGGAACCATGTGAGTTGAACACTCACAGCTGCCCTCTATGGGCAGCTTACTCGCGTTCCTTTACAGCTTGTAATTGTGGTCAGGCTACATTCATACATTTCTTAAAATAGCATTGTACAAGGTTACATTCATACATCTCTTAAGCAGCATTGTACATACATTACATCCCTCCCCCCTAGGATGGGACGAAGTCCCTCAACCATGGTGGCTTGCCGCACGTTCGCCTGGGTCGTGCGGCCGCTTGACTTAACACAGGGGAGCCGGAGGCTCCTGGTTCCGCGGAGCCCTGCCCTGCAATGGAAAGGGAGGACTCATTAGTGGCTCGGTGTGGCGTCTGCGGTAACCTTGCATTGGGGGACAGGAATGGAATGAACAGTTGGGAAGTGAATCCCTGCCTACCGTTCGAGGAGCTTGGGGACCCCCCCCAGAACGAATCTCGGGACCGACGAAGAGGCCCTCGTGGCCTCGCCACCCCCCGTTACCTGCCCGGGAGTTCTAGAGACTGTGGTGGGCGGACTCGCTCCTGTTGCCTGTCCTGGGGGTGTCGGTCTCCGGGGAGCTGGAGCTATGGTATATTCTAAAACAAAAGGGCTGGGGGGACTGGAAGTACCAGGGGCTGAACTGAAACCCCTCTTCTCGCTAGGACGGGTGGGGGACCACTCCGCTACACCCCCCTGGTACTGCAACTCATAATCATCATCAAACTGATCCCTCTCTCTCAAAGTATCCTCCATGTCTCCCCCTTGGGTAATGCGGGTGGGGGATGACCCTAACGCTGATTCCCCCTCACTGGTGACTCGCCTTCTGAGTTGATCGGCGTGCCTTCTCCAGAGTAGACCTGAACTAGTCTCGGCCCTGTAGGATACCGGCCCCGTTTGCTCAACAATTGTCCCTGGTACCCACGCCGGCCCTGAGGCCACGTAGTTCCTGCAGTGAACCGGGTCCCCTACCAAAAAACTTTTGGAGCTCTCTCCCCCTATGCTTATATTTCTCCCTTCATCCTCCACCCTGGACGGATCCATCCGGTCAAAAAGTGTTACCGGATGCCTCCTCATGAGGAGTTCGGCTGGGGAAAAACCTGAAGCTAGGGGGGTTGTCCTGTAGCAGATGAGGAACTGGCACAGATGCAGGTTCAACTCACCGGGACCCATGCGCCGCAGTGCATCTTTCGTAGTGCGCACTTGGCGCTCTACCTGACCGTTTGTGGCGGGGTGAAACGGGGCAGCGGTTATGTGCCTGACGCCGTTCCTCTCCATAAACGTCTTGAACTCTGCCGATGTGAAGGTACTAGCGTTATCGCTAACAAGGACGTCTGGCAGGCCGAAGCAGGCAAAAAGCTTGTGCAACTGTTTAATGGTTGCGGCAGAGGAAGTGCTGTTCATGGGGATTACCTCCAACCACTTGGAGTAGGAATCGACTACCAGTAGAAACATGGACCCGCGGAAAGGGCCAGCGAAGTCGACATGGATCCGGGACCATGGCCTGCGGGCCGTATCCCATTCCCTATGGGGCAACCGGGACTCCTCGGGCCGAGAGCTCTGGCAGCTCTCGCACGTGCCCACTAAGTGTTCTATGTCCCCGTCTATCTGGGGCCACCAAAAGAAACTCCTGGCCAGAGCCTTGGAGCGCACGATCCCGGGGTGGCTGGTATGCAGTAGCCTCAGCACTTTGGCCCTCAGCTTCTCTGGGATGACCACCCGCTGGCCCCAGAGTAAGCAGCCCCTTTCCAGAGAAAGCTCTACTCTGCACCTGAAAAACGGCTTGAAATGTTCCCCGGGGGGAGAAATGGGCCACCCTTTCCTAACCCAGGAACTAACTTGGGCCAGTATCTTGTCGGCCGCCGTGGCCTTGGCGAGGTCGGCCGGGACAATTGGGGGTGAGTCGAGAGACTCAATCAGCAGGACTTGGTGTTCCTGCTCCACCTCGCATGTAGGGTCCCCTAAACTAGGGAGAGGGGATCGGGACAGGGCGTCCGCATGTGAGATCTCCTTCCCTGGGCGATAGACCAGCTCATACTGGTAGGCGTTGAGGAAAATGGCCCAACGCAGCATCCTGGGGGATAAAATTTGCGGGGTGGGTTTGCCGATAGTGAAGATCCCCAAAAGCGGCTTGTGATCCGTCACCACCGTAAACTCGCGGCCGTATAGGAAATCGTGGAACTTCTTTGTTCCCGCAATTATGGCTAGGGCCTCCCTATCTGTTTGCGCGTAATTGCGCTCTGCCTTCGAGAGGGACCTTGAGTAGTACGCCACCGGGGCTTCCCTCCCGCTCTCCAACACGTGGCACAGGACCGCCCCCACCCCCACCGGGGACGCATCGCAGACTAGTACCACTGGCTTTTTCGGATCGAAGTGGGTCAGGACAGCATCCGAAGATAGGAGTGACTTGAGCTCTTTGAATGCTCTCTCCTGCTTGTCCCCCCACCGCCAAACCGCATCCTTCTTAAGTAACGCGTGCAGTGGCTCCGCAACCGATGCCTTCCGAGGCAGGAAGGAGTGATAGAAATTTAGGAGCCCTAGAAATGACTGTAGCTCCAGTTTCGCGGTGGGGCGAGGGGCGTCTCTCACGGCCCCAACCTTGGACTCGGAGGGTTTGATTCCGTCCGGGGTTACCTTAAACCCTAGAAACTCAACCTCCCTCGCGAAGAATACGCACTTGTCCCTCCTCAATCGCAGTCCTGCCCTCTCGAACACTGAGAGAACCCCATCTAGCCTCTTTGCTAACTCTAGTTCGCTCCCCGCTGTTATCAACACGTCGTCGAAGTATGGGAGGACGCCTGGAAGCCCCTTTAAAAGGCGTTCCACGAGGGACTGGAAGATTCCGGGGGCCGAATTCACGCCAAACTGAAGGCGCATTACCTTAAACGCCCCCTTGTGCGTTACGATTGTTTGTGCGGCGGCAGCAGCCGGGGTTACAGAGAGCTGCTGGTACGCCTGGGCCAGATCTAGTTTGGCGAAACACCTCCCCCCATGTAACGTGGCCAGCAAATGGCTGACCACGGGCACCGGGTATGCATTTGGCCGAATGGCCTTATTTATCGTACATTTATAGTCCGCGCAAATCCTGACCTCCCCATTTGACTTGAGGGCTGTCACAATCGGTGTTTCCCACTCCGCCGAGTCAACTGGAACCAAAATCCCCTGCCCCACCAATTTGTCCAGTTCCACCTCGATCTTGTCCTTGAGGGCGAAGGGCACTCTCCTTGGCTTGAGGCGGATGGGCCGGATTTCTGGGTCCAGCTCAAAGGAAACCGGGGGGCCCTTGTATTTCCCGAGCCACTTCTTGAAAACGTCCGGGTGTGCGTCGCACACGTCCTGCATTGGGTCAGTCTCGATGGCGTTAATGCCGGACAGTTCGATCCCCAGGGGAGCAAACCACTGCGTTCCCAAAAGGCAGCACCTCCCCCCTTTGAGGACCACTAGGGGCAGTTTCTCGGAGTAATTCTTGAACTTCACCTTGAAGTTCCCCACCCCCAACACCGGGATCCCATTTCCCTGCACGTCCCGTAGATTGGATCTCATGGCCCGCAGTTTGGGCCGCTTCTCTGGGGGAATGCGCATAAATTCTTTTTGGGACAGGATGGAGTAAGATGACCCCGAGTCTATCTCCATCCTCACTGGGACCCCTTGCAACAGTACCTCTATGAAAAAACGCCGGTGCTCCAGGCCCACGCGGTTCACGCCTTTCTCGCTGTAGCTGGCTGAGACCTTCCTGGTGCCGGCCGCCTTTCGTTGGTGCGTCTGGGAATGGCTGGAACTGCCCTTGTCCTCGACTCGCCCGCGCCTGCATACTCGGGCGATGTGTCCTTTTTGGCCGCAGTTGTGGCACTCGGCCTTTCGGAACGGGCACCTCGTGCGGTCGTGGGCCCCCCACAACCGTCGCAGCGGCGGTCCTGCCATTCACGGGTCTGCCGCTTCTCACCTCGCTTCTTGATCCTCTGGACGTCGTCGTCCTCACTGGAGTAGGGGTCCGCCGTCGTGGACGACTCCTCGGACGACGTTGGTGCGGCGGCGGGCGGCTTGGGGGCCCGCCAGGCCGTCTTCGCTGGTGTCCGCCGGGCTGCCTGCACTGGTGACTTGGCCCTCTCAGATGTGGCCCCTCGGGACTTGAACAGCCGGACTCCGCTCCTGGCCTCCTCGGCTGCTTGGGCCTCCCGCAGTACCTCGTTGAACGTGAGACGATGGTCGCGGGTCATGAGCCTCCTCTGAAGCTCCTCGTCCCTCAAACCGCACAGCATGCGGTCACAGAGGCCCTGGTCCAGATCGTCCCACTGGCAGTGCACCGCTGCAAGCCTGAGGGCCGCCGCGTAGGCGGACACGGATTCGCCCGGTCGCTGGTCTCGCCTGTGGAACGCAACCCGGGCTGGGAAGATCGAGACGGGCAGCTGGAAATGCTCACGCAGCCTCTCCAGGATATGGTCGATGGGCACCTCGTCCACCTTCCGGGGGGCCACCAGGGTCATCAGGATCCGCATCGTGGCCGGCCCCACCTGAGCCAGGAAGTGGGAGCGCATCTTCGCGTCGTCGTCGACGCCTGTGGCTTCCATTGCGTGCCGAAACTGGCACTTGTAGAGCTCCCATTGTCCGGGCTCGCTGACATCGAACTGGTACGGCTTGACCTTGGGATTCGCCATCGATCCCACCTTTGTCGCCAATTTAGTGTCTTGCACGGAAGACAAAGAAGGAGTCGCAGGAAGGACTAACACAGGTTTATTCATTGATGGTCAGCATGAACATGTGGTAATGGCGGAGATACCTCACATTATATACGGTGGTACAATACATTTGAATCTTGCTGCACGGTAGCTCATTGGCTGCTACCGGCGTGACGTCGTCCTGGTCACGCCCATCTCCAGTGGTGGGTCAGTAGTAGTTTGCTATTGCGGGGAGTTCCCACGGCTGCAGGTGATTTGAGGAATGGGAACCATGTGAGTTGAACACTCGCAGCTGCCCTCTATGGGCAGCTTACTCGCGTTCCTTTACAGCTGTGTTACATTGTAATTGTGGTCAGGCTACATTCATACATTTCTTAAAATAGCATTGTACAAGGTTACATTCATACATCTCTTAAGCAGCATTGTACATACATAACATGGGCCAAAACTAAAAATGAGCCAAAGCACTCCCAACCACTCTGTTGACCTGAGCCTCGAGTGATAAAGATGATTTAAGGAGTACCTCTGGAATATGTACCTACTCCTTCAGAGACAGTGCGGCCGCATCCAAACTACCAGGCCTGGGAACAATAGAACCACAGAAGACCATCTTGTTGGCTTTGGCTTCATTTGCCTTGTTTCCTGAATCCCACGCCTTCCCATTACACACTGTCTTCACCAAATTAAGAGTAAATAATCTGAAAACAGGAGATAGTGATAGAGACAGATTCCTCCCACCTGCCAGAGAAGCATACCTGTCAAGTATCCCGTATTGGCCGGGATTTCCCGTATTTTGGCACTCGTCCCTTCCCTTTCCCGCCACCGTCCCGTATTTTGAACAGTGGGGAAAGGGGTTACTGTGCATGCGCGCCCATCACAAAGAGGTTCTGTGCATGTGCAAATGTGTTCTGCGCATGTGCAAACATGTTCTGCACATGTGCAAACGTGTTCTGCGCCTGTGTCCGGCTTCGAATCCCAATTTTATGGAGCTGAATTAGGGCCATCGTCTTTTTTGAAAAAAAAGAGATTCCTCGTCTTGAACAGTTATGTGGCAAGCCAGTACAAAATGGTTCTCTCCATGCTGCAAACAGCTGTCCTAAATAAATGTGGCCAGCACAGATGGATGAAATTTTTAGTTAGTTCTTTTCTATTAAGTGCTTAGAAGAATGTGCCTATTCCTTCACAAATTGAATGGAACAAATCCAATCTTCCATCTACTAGAACGTGAGCAAAAGCAAAACAGTTTTGTTCAGCCCAGTTTTATAACTTGGGAAAGTTAATTTTTTGGGGGGGGACCACAGTTCTCATAATTCTCTAGCCAGCCTTGAGAAGTCCTGGGGACTTGGGGAGTTATATATAGATATAATATTTTAAAAGAGACATTTCCCCATCTTCTGCCCATGTTGGTCTTGTTCATTCCCAATGATTGACCAGCCATTGCTTTTGTGTGGTGGATTTTTTTTCTACATTCATGTATTTGTGAATTTCTTTGGACTGGTACCTAAGACCAAAGCAAGCTAAATTCCGAGATGGAACCGCCTACGGCGCAAAGATTCCATAACCCAAACCAGCGGTTCAAAAGAAAGGAAGAGAAAGAATCCAAAAAGTATTTATTGACCCAAACAGAAGGTTGGATTTCCACCCCCTTGGCTGCTGAATTCCATGTTATTGCATAACAAGAAACGATAATATCTATTGCTCATGTTTTTACAACATAGTTATTCATTCCTTTATTGCATGTCCATGCCTAGCACAAAGGATGTCATCTTTTAAAAAACCTGGGAGAACTTTAGAGTGCTTCTGTAAAATATAAACAACTTGGCCATAAAACCCAGGTTACTTCTGGTGAGCAAAGGCCAATAAACTCGAAATACGGCCATAGGGGGCTAGGGGCTCTTCTCTTAAGAGTTCAGCAGTAGGAATTCAGAAATAACAGTGGGATTTGTCCTTAGAAACACACAGACACAATCAGGGGCATTCGTTCCCACTCACCTTCTAATTTCAACTCCCCACTGGGGATTCGAACCAACAACCTCCTGCTTACAAGGCAAAATTCCAACCTCTAAGCCACAGCAGCTCTGCTGTCAATGGAGTTGCTTTTGTAATCTTATCTTTGGCAGCACAGGAGGAAGAAGGCAGGTAGAGAAACAAAGAGCCCCGCTCCTTTGCTTGATCATTCTGGGCATCACAGCTCGGCTTGGCTCTTTGGATTGGCAGCCGATGGGGACACCCTGGGCTGAGTCCCGGTTGCCCGATGGGTCAGTCCGCCACTGAACACAATGGATACACAATTCAGTTTAGTTGTGAAGTTTAACCACCCATCTCAAAGGTTTGAATATTAGTTACGTGTATCTGGGATATTATCAAAATTGATACACCACACCTAACAGGCTAGATGGCATTGTTGACACAATGGGCCCATAACTGGGCGAGTTGCGGAGGATGGTGGAGGATGGGGTGCCTAGTGTGTGGTGGTCCACGGGGTCGCGAAGTGTCAGAATCAACTGTGCAACTGAACAACAACAAATAAATATTGTATGTTGTATGTTGTTTTATTATACCGCCTTCATGGAAACTACTTCCGTAGAATTCTCATCCACAGCGTAGGCTACCGCACAGAACAAAGGATGAACTCACATGATTGTAGATGGATGCTGAAGGTTAAACTCATTAGCAGATGTTTAATGCCAGGTGTTTGTCTTGTATCTGCCTACTAATCATTTTCAATTCAACCAGGCAAAGCTTTACAACTAATCCGAATGACAACCAGAGATCTTCTGCTTTTACCAGTTGTAAAAAGCCATACTGATGTGTACACTTACCTATTATGCTAACCATTCTGTACCCCGTACCTGATATGTATAAATTGATTCTATGAGATCTCACTCTTTTGTATGACTTGATCCATGAAAACTAACATTAAAATACAGTACAGGAGTTAGTCTTTAAAGCACCACAACATTTTTTATCTTTTGTTTTGTTTTATTTATTCTCTGATATGCCAGAAACACAGACTAACATGGCTATCATTTCACAGATTTCAACCATTCCTAAAGGCCTCCAGGAGTTGAAATCCACTTTTCTTGTTGCTGGAAATTTACAGAATTAGGAGTGGGGTAGGGAAAGCTAGGGTTGCAGGAACAGCCTTTGGTCAGGACCTCAAACCTGGGGTGTACATTGCCCACCCTTCCCTTAGGTGCTATTTTTATATCCAATGGGATCTGGTCCAAATATTCAGAATTTCTGCCAACCCATCTCTCTTTCTACATTTCTTTCTATTAGTCTTTGGTTGTTTTATTTAAGTCATGAAACTTGGGAAGTGGGAGCTTATCCTCCCTGCCACAGATTTTGAATGTATTTTAACCAAGCAAGCAAGCAAGCAAGCAAGCAAGCAAGCAAGCAAGCATCCATCCATCCATCCATCCATCCAACCAACCAACCAACCAACCAACATAGAGATAGTTCTAAACAGATAGAAAACTAATAAACCAGGGGGAATGGTAGGCTAGGGACGTAAATGTCACTCCAACACCTGTTTTTTAACAGACGCATTGTAGAGGAGAGGCATTCAGTCTTGCAGCATTCAGTGCCCTGCAATCTGCACAGAAAGGTTGTCTGGTCTGTGTGGAAGGGGATTTAAGGAATCAAGGACTGCAAGATGAAAGATAATATCCCCTTCAGGCTTATGTTGCTTGTAATAGGCATGCAAACATAATAAACTTTATTGCTATATTTTTCAAACGGTGACCATAAACGTTGTTTTTTTTGTGTGTGTGTTCCTCTCTGGAAGGCCTCTGGCATTTGCAGAACAGGTTCTGCTCCATCTACCTGGCCAGGAATTCCTCCATCCCAGAATTGAAAATGTTTTTCTTTGGTCCCTTGATGTCTACCATTCTGAGCATGAATGGAAGTGCCAATGGATCTGCGGTGGAGTGGTTAGTGGGAAGTCAAGATACTAGCCCTCACTGAGTCATGAAACACATTGGGTGTCTCTCATTCACTCACTGGGTCAACATTTTGCTCTGTCATTGCACCTTTTGGCATGCTCTACTTCTGGGGTGCCCAAACCTTTCAGGCCGTGGGTCAGTCACGTGGTTCAGGGAGCCGGTCACTATGGCCTGGGGGGCTGGATCCGGCCCCTGACACAAATTCAGGGAAGCTGAAGTAAAATACGTACGTATGGGAGTGTTCTACTTCCGCTTCCAGGAGTGATGAGGGCTTCGTGGACCGGATGAATTGGCATCAGGGGTCAGATGCAGCCCCCAGGTCGTAGTTTGGCCACCCCTGCTCTACTTCATAGGGTCAATGTGATGCTAAAGCTATAAGTTGAAGAACCACCAATTTCATCTCAGGCTCATAGTAGGGAAGGCAGGCAGGCAGATAGACAGAGAAATGAATGAACAAACAAGGTTGCATCGTGCAGAGAAACAGATACATAGTCCATTCAGAGCAGATAGAAAGAAATAATATTTTCCCCTGGACCATAAATAGAATTTATAGTAATCACATCCCCACAGAGTAGAGGCGGCCATATGATTAGATGCTGTTGAAAGAAGGGCTGACAAATCCATGATGAACAAAAGGTCTATTTGTGGCTCTTGTCATGCTGATTTATTGGAACCTCCGTCATTAAAATGGGTACCCAGTGTGGTGTAGTGGATAGAGTGATGAACAAGGACTCAGGAGACCTGGATCCAATTTCTCAGCTATGCCGTGGAAGTTCACTGGTGTATGTGTGTGTAACTGGTGTCCCCTGAGGACAGTTTCTCCAGCAAAAATCCTTTCAACCCAGAGTAATCTCTGACACAAAATTATTATTATTACTGGTGAAACCACTCTTCAAACATCTCACTTATCTTGAAAGTCCCATGGGGATCACTATAAATGGGTTTGGGCTTGACATCAAATCACAAACAGTAAGGCCATTAAGCACCAGTCACTGGAAAGCACAAATGGAAGAGGGGTTATTTAGTGTATGGGACCAAAGACAACGAACAGCCGAAAGGTTGGCTTAACACAGGTTTATTGCATGATGATCCAGGGGGAACATGAGGTAATGGCGGATGGGTAGCTCAATATATACGGTGGCTATACATTTGAATGTGGCTCCTCGACAGTCTATTGGTTACTGTCCGCGTGACGTCACAGACGGTCACGCCCTTCTTGTCCAGGTGTAGGTGATGGCGGGAATCTTCCCGCGCTGTTGTTTGCTGGTGAGTCTGGGCCAGGAGAGCTTGAACGCTCGCTATTGCCACCAGGTGGTCATTAGCTCGTGTCCTATTGCAAGGGCTACAGTTAAGCAGCTGCTGGTTATAATGTTACACAAGCATGGTTACATTGGATACACGTGAATGGATACATTGTAAAAGGTACAGTCATAGAACACAACATCCCTCCCCCCTAGGATGGGACGAAGTCCCTCAGCCAAGATGGCTTATTGCAAACGCGTTTGGGCCGTGTTGTGGGCTGACCCGCCCCAGGGGCGCTACTGCTTCCTCGTTCCCTGGTCCCTTGTCCTGAAACGGGAGAGGGAGACTTGTTAGAGGCTTGCCGTGGTTTGGCGGTTTTGGGGGAAGGAAAAAACTCCATTGTGGGCAGACCGGAGACACTCGGGGCTAACGAAAAACCCCTCTTCTCGCTTGGACGGGTGGGGGACCACTCTGCAAAACTTCCCCGGTTCTGAAAATCAAAATCTAACTCTGTTGGGGTATCCGTATTTGTGGGGAGATCCCGCGGGATATCTATGGGATCGGTTTCCCATCTTTCTGCTGACCGATCCCGCAAGATATCTATGAGGACAGATTCCCTTTCCTCCCCCTTGGTGGGGACCCATGGCCCCCCTTTCCTCCCCCTTGGGCTGAACGGGTGGGGGAGAACCCTAACGCTGAGTCTTGCGTCCCGCGGTCCGTGCCCTGTTCGCCGGGGATCCTGCGCCGGAGCTGGTCTGCGTGCCGCCTCCAGAGTAGACCTGTGCCGGTCTCGACGCGGTACGAGACGGGGCCGGTCTGTTCTAGGATGATGCCCGGTACCCAGGCCGGACCCGCGCTGGCATAATTCCTGCAATACACGGGGGCACCCACGTCGAAACTCTTTGTGCCCTCTATCCCAATGTTCCTCCCCTTTTCCTCTACTCTCGTGGGGTCTAGCCTAGTTAGTATGGTGGTCAGCTTCCTGCGCATCAGCAGCTCTGCGGGGGAGTATCCTGACGCTAGGGGAGTCACTTGGTAGCCTAGCAGAAACTGGCACACTTGATGGTTTAGGTCCCCGGGCCCCATGCGCCGCAGCGCGTCCTTGGTGGTGCGCACAAGGCGCTCTACTTGGCCGTTTGTGGCAGGGTGAAAAGGAGCGGAGGTGATGTGCCAAATGGCGTTGACTTCAGTGAATGCCCTGAACTCAGAGGACGTGAAGCAACTTGCGTTGTCGCTTACGAGGGTGTCGGGTAAACCGAACGTGGAAAAGACCCTCCGCAAATGCTTTATGGTTGTGGCCGTGGACGTGCTTGTAACCAGAATGACCTCCAACCACTTGGAGAAGGCATCCACCACAAGGAGAAACAGCGTCCCACGAAACGGGCCAGCAAAGTCTACATGAACTCGGGACCACGGCCCCTTCGCCACGTCCCACTCCCTGTGAGGCAGGCGGGCTTCTTCTGGTCTGGAACTTTGGCAGGGTTCACAAGTGCCGACCATGTGCTCGATGTCGGCGTCTAGCTGGGGCCACCAGAAATAGCTCCGTGCCAGGGCTTTGGAGCGCACAATCCCAGGGTGACTGACGTGCAGGAGTTTGAGTACCCTCGGCCGTAAGGACGCCGGGATCACTACTCGCTGGCCCCACAGAAGGCACCCCCTCTCAAGGGACAACTCTAACTTCTTTCGGAAAAATGGGTCGAACTCCGCTGCCGGGGAGGACGCTGGCCACCCTTTCTGCACCCAGGAGCTAACCCTTGCTAACATGTTGTCCTTTCCGGTCGCCTTGGCGATGTCGGCGGGCAGTATTGGGGGCGAGTCGAGGACTTCTATCATCAGTACCTGATGGTCTGGCTCCTGCCCGCCCACGTGGCTGTTCTCTTGGGGAAGGGGGGACCTCGAAAGAGCGTCTGCATGGCTGATCTCCCTCCCGGGCCTGTACACTAACGCGTGCTGATACGCGTTGAGAAAAATGGCCCACCTAAGCATCCTAGGGGACAGGATCTGTGGCGTGGGTTTATCTGCGGTAAAAATACCTAGCAGGGGCTTGTGATCGGTCACGATTGTGAAGGGGCGGCCATACAGGAAGTCGTGGAACTTTTTTGTTCCCGCAATTATCGCTAATGCTTCCCTGTCTGTCTGGGCGTAGTTTCTCTCCGCTTGGGATAGGGACCTGGAATAGAACGCTATCGGGGCCTCCCTTCCGTTTTCCAGCATGTGGCACAGCACCGCCCCCACCCCCACCGGGGATGCATCACAGATCAGAACCACTGGCCGCTTGGGGTTGAAATGGGTGAGGATGGCGTCAGACGCCAGAAGCTGCTTTAGCTCATTAAATGCCCTCTCTTGCTGGTCGCCCCACTTCCATGCCTCGTCCTTTTTAAGCAGCCTGTGCAACGGCTCGGCCACGGCTGCTTTCCGGGGAAGGAAGGAGTGGTAAAAGTTCAGCAGCCCTAGGAACGACTGCAACTCGGGCTTGGAGGTGGGGCGAGGGGCTTGTTTGATGGCGGCTACCTTAGACTTGGACGGCCTTATTCCCTCAGGAGTGACACGGAACCCTAGGAATTCGACCTCGGTCGCGAAGAAGACGCATTTGTCTTTTCGCAGTCTCAACCCCGCCTTTTCGAAAATCGCCAGGACCTTGCCCAACCTCTTTGCCAATTCGGCCCGACTCCCCCCCGTTATCAATACGTCATCAAAATAAGGTAACACCCCCTCGAGCCCCTTCAGGAGGCATTCCACGAGTGACTGGAAAATCCCAGGTGCCGAGTTTACGCCGAATTGAAGGCGCGTCACCTGGAACGCCCCCTTATGGGTGACTATAGTTTGGGCAGCAGCGGCGGCTGGGGTCACCGAGAGCTGCTGGTAGGCTTGTGCTAAGTCGAGCTTAGCGAAACACTTTCCCCCATGTAACCTGGCCAGCAAATGGCTGACTACCGGCACCGGATACACATTAGGGCGAATTGCCTTGTTGATGGTGCACTTGTAATCAGCGCATATGCGCACCTCTCCGTTGGCCTTTAGTGCTGTTACAATTGGAGTTTCCCACTCCGCAGAATCAACAGGAACAAGAATCCCCTGGCCCACCAATTTGTCCAGTTCCGCCTCTATTTTGTCCTTGACCGCGAATGGCACCCGGCGCGGTTTGAGTCTTATTGGGCGGACCTCAGGGTCTAGGTCGAAGGCTACTGGGGGTCCCTTAAATTTCCCAAGTCCCTTTTTGAAGACTTCGGGGTGTGCGTCGCACACCTCCTGGATCGGGTCAGTCCCCACGACAACGGCATGCACCCCCCCCAATGAACAAACCCAGGGGCTGGAACCATTGAGTCCCGAGGAGGCTGCAATTCCCCCCTTTAAGAACAACTAGGGGGAGAGTTGCGGTGTGTTTCTTGAATTGGACCTGAAACCTTCCAACCCCCAACACCGGAATGCAGTTCCCTTGCACGTCCCGTAGCGTGGACCTCAAAGCTTTGAGTTTGGGCCGCACGTGGGGGGCAATTTTCAGAAATTCCTTCTGGGGAATGATGGAATATGAGGACCCCGAGTCAATCTCCATCCTAATGGGGGCCCCTTGTACTAGTACCTCAACAAAGTAACGGGGGTGTCCTGCGGACACGCTGAACACCGGTGCGTCGTCCTCGCTGTCGTCGGCGATGCGGCCCACGCCGTCTCGCTTCCTCGTGGCTTGGGCGCCGTCCTTGGGTCCCGCCGCGCGGTCTCTCGAGCTCTTCCGGGCCTCGCGCCGTTTCCTGCAGACCTTGGCGATGTGCCCGCGGCGGCCGCAGTTGTGACACTCGGCCTTTCTGAAGGGGCATTTGGCGCGGTCGTGGTTCACTCCGCAGCCGTCGCAACGCCGCCCTTCTTTCCGGACCTTCCGGACGTCCTCGTCGTCGCTGCTCTCCGCGGGCGACTTCGAAACTCGCCGGGCCGCGTGCACCGAAACGTGCACCGAAGCCTCTGCCTTGCCCGTCTTTGGCCGCCAGTCCTGGAGCTCCTGGACCCCGGCCTTCGTAGCTTCCGCGGCTTGTGCCTCCTTTAGGACCTCCTGCAACGTGGGGGGTGGCTCACGGTTCATCAATGTGCGCTGAGTTTCGGCATCGCTCAGGCCGCACAGCACGCAGTCTCTTAGTGTGATTTCTACGTTCTCCCATTTGCATGGGCCGGCCGCCAGTCGCAGGGCCGCTGCGAAGTCGGCGACCGTCTCCCCGGGCGCTTGGACTCACCTCCAAAACGCTCTCCGAGCGGGGAACATCGCCGTCGAGGGCCGGAAGTACTCACGCAGCATGTGCATGAGCTCTTTCACCTTGAATTCACTCGCCCTCCTCGGCGCGATCAGGTCCACCAAGACCCTCTTGGTGTCTGGCCCCAGCATCCGGGTGAAGATGGCCCTTTTCTTTGCCTCATCCGTGACTTCGGATTCCACCAGGGCTCCCTGGAAGTCCATCTCGAAGATGTCCCAGTCTGCCGGTCTCCTGATTTCGAAACCGGCGCATGTCTTGGTCCCGTGGGCAGCCATATCCCATCCTCGTCGCCAATTTAGTGTATGGGACCAAAGACAACGAACAGCCGAAAGGTTGGCTTAACACAGGTTTATTGCATGATGATCCAGGGGGAACATGAGGTAATGGCGGATGGGTAGCTCAATATATACGGTGGCTATACATTTGAATGTGGCTCCTCGACAGTCTATTGGTTACTGTCCGCGTGACGTCACAGACGGTCACGCCCTTCTTGTCCAGGTGTAGGTGATGGCGGGAATCTTCCCGCGCTGTTGTTTGCTGGTGAGTCTGGGCCAGGAGAGCTTGAACGCTCGCTATTGCCACCAGGTGGTCATTAGCTCGCGTCCTATTGCAAGGGCTACAGTTAAGCAGCTGCTGGTTATAATGTTACACAAGCATGGTTACCTTGTATACACGTGAATGGATACATTGTAAAAGGTACAGTCATAGAACACAACAGGTTACTACCTCATTTCATGCTTGTGGAGGATCCTGAAAACCTCTCGCTGACCACCTGCGGGAAGCAGGAGGCAGAATTTGGAAAGGTTTCCTTCTTGGATTAAAACACTTCAAACCCTACCAGCCTTTATAGCCATTGGCGTGCTAGCTGGGCAAAATCCCTGCACCAAACAGAGTTGGGCTTTTCTTGGCTCTTGTGTACATGTGCGTATAAGGCTTTATGGGCTGTAAAAACAATTCTTGTAATTATTATGAGAATTGGCCCTGAAAGGTGATCCTCCTTCCCTCTGCACAGAGAAACTGTCAGCATTTATTGGTCTTTGAACATGGAGGCCCAGCCTATCTGGGTTTGTCAGATGCCTGAGGTATTCCCAAATCGAGTTTGCCTGCTTTTTAGGTCTCTGAGAAACCTGTGATCCACATTTCCTTTTGCAACCAAATTTTTCACTTGGTGTCCAATGGCTCCATGTTATTATTATTGTTTTTAAAGCAGTAGTAAAAAGAACACTGGCCTGTGTCTTGCACGCTTGACCCGCATTGCTTTCTGCAGAAAAGGAAGTCAATCTTTCCATGCCATTATTGCAGCCACTTCAGGGAAAGGTCTCTCTCTCTCTTTGTAGCAGTTGATTCCAGACCTGCATTTGGGTAAAAGTGTACAGATCTGCACATTGCAATAAAGGGAGGGACGCCTGCACTCCCCAAGCAAAACCAGTAGATACAAGTTTGACTTCTTCATTAAAAACTGTTTATCAGCAGTGGCGAAAACAATGGTGCAAGTTTACCCTGAGTCTTGTGCTGTGTGTCATTAGCGCTCGCAAAGTTTGACAAAATGGCGGCCTCCTGCAGCCGTGGCAGGCCTTTCGAGCTCACTGTCTTTTGTAGGCTTATTCTGCCTAGCGCATCAAAGGCTGCCTTGCCCCTGCCGTCTGGCAACTTCCATGGGTTGCTCCTGAAAGCAACTATTTGTGCAGGTGGTCAAGCACATCCACACTGAACGGCATACTGGATCCAATCTTAAGCAACCTGATTCTGTTAATTGAACCAATGTGCATAGTGACAGGATGCCTCAAACCTACACAAGTTGAGAAAATATATCAGTGGTGGCGAACGTATGGCATGGATGCCAGAGGTGGCACTCAGAGTTCTCTCTGTGGGCACCTGTGCAGTCACCCCAGGACAGAGTTTGCCCAGCAGCCCAATGGGAGTGCTTCCTCCCTCCCCTTGCACAGAGTTCACCCCACCCCTCTGCCCAGCAGCCCAATGGGAGCATTTCCTTCCTCCCCCAGCACTGAGTTTGCCCCACCCCCTGCCCAGCAGCCCAATGGGAGTGCATCCTCCATCCCCCAGCACAGAGTTCACCCCGCCCCTCTGTCCAGCAGCCCAATGGGAGCATTTCCTTCCTCCCCAGCACAGAGTTCACCCCACCCCTCTGCCCAGCAGCCCAATGGGAGCGTTTCCTTTCTCCCCTGTTGCTGTGTTGGCAATTTGCAATAAATAAGTGTGTTTTGGGCTGTGGTTTGGGCACTTGGTCTCTAAAAGGTTCACCATCACTGAAATATATCCTCTTGTTGGTATCGCACCACCTAAGATAAGGAGAGAAGTAGCAGCAGATACCGAGAGAGCTAAGCAAGAGAAAGATGCTCAACATCCTCTGAACAGACATGAGCCTCAAGTCCGCTGACTCAGATCCATGAAGAGCTTCATGGCAAGAACAAACATTCTTGAGGGTACACAAAAGCAAAACCAAACTAGAAGATGGCGGAAGGAACTCATTGGACAAAGAATAACATTAAAGAAGGATATGGTGGTGGAACTCGACCTCCCTTACGTCGCCTGGAGGATCTTGAATAGGCTGAGGGTTGGAGTGCCTAAATGTAAGACCAACATGCTCAAGTGGTGGTTGCTGGCAGGCAATAACACACTGTGAATGTAGAAATATAGACCACCCATTTCATTTACTGGTCTTCTGATTACTATCAGAAATCTGTACCAATGATGATTTAATCTTGGCCAGCAATGAAGACTAGAAGGTGGCTTCATTTAGGCACTTTGAACTTTGATCTGGACACGAAACAAGAAGAAGCAACCTGATTTAACCTGATCCAACCAGCTCTGATTAAGAGGTGTAGCCGAGCCCTAAGATTTCCCATGCTTTAAAAACAGGTTTTTTAAAGCAAGAGAATGCTAGCAGCAATGCTGGAGGTGTGAGCTAATTCACATCAGGATGCTGGTAGTGGGAGGGGGTTTAAGCTGCCCCCTTGCTGTTTTCCTAGTATATGGTAGGTCCCTCCATAACCTGCTATTTGCCCCCAGGGAACAGAATGTAGGCACGTATCCTGGCTCCTAAATGGAAAGAAAATCCTATAAGAGCCCATCCTACTTCGAGACAGACTCATGCTGTGAGAATGTGCCCCACCAGAGAATCTATGGAATTTGGAAGGACTCTTATAGGATTTCCCTTCTGTTTGGGAAACAAGATACAAGATCAATCACACACCTGGTTCTTCAAGAGGGAGTGTGTTGGAGCAAGGAGGGGAAACATAGGATTTGCCTTCTGCTCCATGACTTAGGGTGGCCATATATGTCCTCATTTAGGGAAAACAGTCCTCCCTTTTGAGGACTGCTAAGGGATCACCATCCTTTCTGAAGTTTTCTCTTTTAAGAGCTGTCCAGCACAGGCCTGTCTGAAAAATGAAAATGGATATTAATTGAGGAAGGAGATCTGGGAAGCCAAGAGTGCTCACCTGCCAGGGTGACCAGTGCCAGGGTTGCAGAGTCAACCAGCATATGGGTCACCTGGGCACATTCTTCCCCATGCAAGAGAGATGACTTGGAATTCTGCTTAAACTAGACATGTCTGGCAGGACATTGCTTTAACTATGCAGACTTTTGTTGGCAATGTGATATCTCTTCTTTTTATTATGTTGCCTAGGTTTGCCATTTAATCATAGGTTTGACTTTAGCAAAGCTGAAAGCCCTTTTACAGATTTCCTAGCAGCCGGCGAGCTAACTGGTGGCCGAAAAAGCAAATTGGTCTATTTAACTGCTTTTAAAAAAAAGTCCAGTGGTTATGTCGTCGACTGGAACTCGTATCCATTGCAGTCCCGGTGTTGAATCTTGCACGTCTCATTTCATATGTGCCACAGGGGATGGCTCCGGGATCATAATGTGTGGGTCACTTCATGACAAACTGGGATCCATCTTAAACAAATTCATGCCAATGACATTTTTCCTGTTTCAGGGGGGGGGAAATGCATTCTGTTCGTCCAACCAGAGCGGACCGGAGGGGCTCTCTAGTTGTTCCATCAGCCAGAGGGGCTCGCCTCTCTGGCACATGAAGGAGGGCCTTTTCCGTGTCTGCACCGGCGCTCTGGAACCTCCTGCCAACAGAGTTACGTCTCCGGACGGAGTTGCTGCCTTTCAGGAAAGAACTTAAAACCTGGCTGGCGGGTCAAGTGTGGGGTGCAGGTGGAAGGGTAACCACCATTGGGTGGTTGGTGTAGAAGAACTCTTCCCCATGGTGCCTTTGGATCCTGCAGCCCTTGTTTTTAGGGGGTGGGTTGTTTTAACTGTTTTCAACATGTGTTTTTTAATTTTTATTGTGAACCGCCCTGAGTTGGCTTTGGCCGAGTGAGCGGTATATAAATGTGACAATTAAAAAAAATTTTAAATTAATCCTGCTACGGTAGTGGAGTAGACCATATAGCCAGCGACTCAATGCTGATTGTTGGGTGGTGGTAAATAACCTGACTCTCTAAAGGGACCGATGGCTATGGGCAGATGAGTTCTTTTAGGTGGGATGATGGTCCCCCTCAGTGGAGGAAATGCCACTGGAAACCCTCCTATTAGGCCCAATTGCAAAATGAGCGGAGGAGGAACTCTGATTCCAAGTGGTCATAGAGGTGGAAGAGGCCATGTCATATGGAGTGGCTGTGAAGGCACACCTTGATAATATCAAGATTGTTGCAGTCCATTGCAGTCCTGGTGTCAAATCCTGCACGTCTCATTTCATATGTGCCATGGGAGATGGCTCCGTGATCATAGTGTGTGGGTCACTTCATGGCAAGCTGGGATCCACCTTAAGCAAATTCATGCCAATGACATTTTTTCCTGCTTCAGGGGGGGAAATGCATTCTCCGATATGAGTTGCAGCTGACGAGGAGACATGTACTTTTCCAGTTTTACCTTTTGAGAAAGGAGACTTTGGCTAAATACTTGGAAGAACTTCTTTACAGTCAGAACGGCTTAGCTGGGAAGAGGGTGGAGGTTCCTTCTTCGCAGGCGGTTGGGCAGAGGCTAAAAGGTCTCCATTAACCGTGGATTTCCTGCTTGGGCCTGGGTGAGGCTGGACTCGATGACTTCTGGAGTCCCTTCCAGCTTTATAATTCTGTGAGTTCTAAATTGAAATGCTAGCTTATGCAGTTTTATATATTTTTCTCACCACCCTCTGGTGTTGAACTTGGACACTGATCTTCTTATTCTGCCATATCCGAATCCAAATTTGGCTATCCACATGGCGATCACCCATGAAGACTGTCCCAAGCACACAATGCAGTGGCTTTTCATCTGCCTTCCACATCGCTGCATGATTCCTGTACCACTGATCCAGTTCCGTGAGTTACTTTCTGGTCCTGAGCCCTTTTGGCACGCAAAGTCCTCCTCAACCCTAGGCCAGGATGGATGAAGCTGCTGCCATCCATCCAGAGGGATTCAAGTGGGATTTAATCCACTTGGGGACCATCACCCTTCTCTGTGGACTTTGGCACCCAAGGCCATAAGTCCTCACAGTTGTCAGGTTAGTTAGCTGCTGCCTGACACTCAGCATTGAGTCGCTGGCAGTAAGGTCTACGCCAGGGGTTTTCAAGCCGGGGGCCAGGCCACACTCTCTCAGTCAACTTCGAGGGCCGAACGGCCAGTTTGTACTGCCTGCAAGTTGCAGGTGGCCATTTTGTCCCAACAGCTACAAAGGGGTGGCCATTTTCTTTCTTGAATGCCCATGGGGAGGCCACATGAAATGGCACCACTGGGCAGATCTGGCCCACGGGACTTAGGCTGGGAACCCCTGGTCTACTCTATTACCATAGCAGGATAACCTGGCCAGACTGGAGTACATTGATCTGGACACAGGGCTTACTTCTGGCTTGGCAGTCCAAGTGAAGGGCCAGCAATGGTATTGTAGCCAGAACTCATTCCTCAGCCTTAACTCTCTCCGTCAAATCATTTCTGTTCCCAAAAAAAACCTGAGTCCCATCGCTACATACGTTCTTGCCATTCAAACCAAGAGGCCACAAGTCGAGTCTCAGCCCGGCTCAGCGCCGGTTGCAGCTAATCCGCCCATCCTGTGCTTTTCTCCCTCCAGTGAACATAAGATTATAGGTTATGAAATAAAAGCCTGAAATAGCTGGCGCTGTTTTACATATTAAATTATAGAGGCAGCGGTAGGTATCCCAAGTGGTGCTTTGATTGGCTTTTCATTCGTTGTGTCTGCGTTGTAATGAACACCTGTTATTTAATACTGAAATAAGTCAGCTTCTTCATGCTAAGATTAGGAGAAGCATGTTAAATCGATTATATAGCTTGTCTGAGAAGGGTGTACAAAGGGGGGGGGGGTGAATGAAGAAGAAGGAAAAAGGGGAAGGGTTGGTCCGCCTGAACACAGTTAAATCAAATTAATCGCCAAAATGTAAACGTAGCCGAGGGTCTGCTTGGAAGGCTGCGAAATATTCTTCCATTTCTCACTCTGGGTGGGAAGCCAAAGGATTTATGAGTGAATGTGATCTGGAATGTCGCGTTCCCAGCCCAATTAAAGCCCCCCCCCCCCCGGGTTTTTTCTCCATCTCACGGTCTTGCTACAGAGTTGATCTCTAAATGTTTGGGGTTGTGTGAAATGGTGGAAGGGGTGGTAGCAAGAGCATTAGCAATAGTGATAGCAATTACATATTCTGCCTCCTGGCGCTTAGTGCACTATCTGGACGGTTCACAAGCTAATTAGCGTTTTACCCCCAACATGCAGGGTATTCATTTTACCAACCTTGGAAGGATGGAAAGCTTGACTCCTGGTCAGGATTGAACTCACAATGTTCTGGCAACCATGGCGCCATGAGGGTGGTTGATAAGGCTGACCGGCATCTTGTTAGAGTAACCTTGCCTAGTCTTCCCGAACCTGCCATCCTCCAGAGAGGATTAACTACAACTCCCATCATCTCTACCAGCACCACTGGGCTGTGGATAATGGGAACTCTAGATCAACACATCCAGAGAACCGCAGATGGTAGCAGGAGAAAGGACCTTCCACTAGGATGCTTGGGATTCTTTGGGGAGCATCAGGTTGAACACCCAGAAGCAGTGTCTGTATCATACCCATCAAGCGTGGCTCTGGAAAATATGGGAACTGCTCCGGACCAGGTGCGCATGCGCAGCAACAACTCCTTTGCACATGCACAGAACCCCTTTGCACATGCATGGAACCCCTTTGCGCATGAATACTGCTGCCTCTGATGGGCACGTATGCGCAGTAACTCCTTTCCCTGCCATTCAAAATGCGGGATGGCGGCGAGAAAGGGGAGGAACGAGCATTGGAATACGGGAAATCCCGGCCAATATGGGATACTTGACAGGTATGGTCTGTATAGAGACAGATGCCAGTTGGAGAGCAAGGCTTGGTAAATTTGTTATTGTTCAGTCACACAGTCGAGTGTGACCCTTGGTGACTCCTTGAGCATGCCAGGCTCCTCTATCATCCGCCATTGTCCATAGCCAACCCAGATTTACGCCCACTGCGTCAATGATGCCATCTAGCCATCTCATCCTCTGCTGCCTGCTTCTCCCTTTTCCTTTGATCTTTCCCAGCATCAGGGCCTTCTCCAGTGAGTTCGCTCTTCTCATTTGGTGGTCAAAGTACTTGAGCTTCAGCTTCCATGTCTTTCTTTCCAAGGATCCGTCAGCGTAGATCTCCTTTAGGATTGACTGATTTGATCTCCTTGAAGTCCAGGGAATCCTCCAAAGTCTTCTCCAGCACCACAGTTCAAAGGCGTTCCTAATGGTCCAGCTCTCAAGGACATACGTTACTACTGGGAAGACCATTGCTTTAACTATGCAGACTTTTGTTGGCAATGTGATATCTCTTCTTTTTATTATGTTGCCTAGGTTTGCCATTTAATCATAGGTTTGACTTTAGCAAAGCTGAAAGCCATTTTACAGATTTCCTAGCAGCCGGCGAGCTAACTGGAGCTAACTGGTGGCCGACGAAGTGAATTGGTCTATTTAACTGCTTTTAAAAAAAAGTCCAGTAGTTATGTCATCGACTGCAACTCATATCCAAGAATGCATTTCCCCCCCTGAAACAGGAAAAATGTCATTGGCATGAATTTGTTTAAGATGGATCCCAGTCTGCCATGAAGTGACCCACACATTATGATCCCGGAGCCATCCCCTGTGGCACATATGAAATGAGACGTGCAAGATTCAAAACCGGGACTGCAATGGACTGCCACAGCCTTGAGGATATAGACAAGGTGCGCCTTCACAGCCAGTCCACCACTATGACGATTGGGAATCAGAGTTCCTCCTCCACTCATTTTGCCATTGGGCCCAATATGATGGTTTCCAGTGGCCTTTCCTCCACTGAAGGGGACCACCGCCCCACCTAAAGGCTAATGCAATAGGGTTAACTGGAAAAATGGGTTAAGGGTGTTAACACTGAAAAAGGATGCCTTGCCCCCTCTAGTGGCCAATATTTTTTTAAAATTAATTGGGTGGTGGTGGTTTGGGACCCCTTCAAAAGATGGCACAATTGCCCCTGCTGAGTCCTCTAAATGGCACAAAGGATGGTTTCAAAAGGAAATTAATTTCAAAATTAAACATTTTGAATCTTGCAGTTGGGGGCTAGTAAAGGTAAAGGTAAAGGCTTCCCTTGCTCGAAAGCCAGTCATATCCGACTCTAGGGTGCAGTGCTCATCTCTGTTTCTAAGCCGAAGAGCCAGCGTTGTCTGCTTCTGCAGATGTTTCCGTGGTCATGTGGCAGGCATGACTAGACACCGGAGCACACGGAACGCTGTTACCTTCCCACCGAAGTGGTCCCTATTTATCTACTTGCAATTTCTTGCTTTCGAACTGCTAGGTTGGCAGGAGCTGGGATGAAGACGGGAGCTCATTTCCATCCTGCAATGCATTTCCATCCTGTAAATGAAGCCTTGGAAAGTGGGGTGAGTGTGGGGACTGCAAAGACCATGTGCAGATATTATAAATCTAGGGGTGGAGACGCATACAGACACATAACATGTGCCTGATTCTTAATTATGGATTAGAAAGTTGACGAAAAGCGGGAACCAGTTTCATATTGGAAGAGAAGCAAGCCCAGCACTTTCACACGGACTTCTTGATGAGGGGTTTGAAGTGTTAACGAGTCTGATCTTAGGACTCAATTTTAAATGGTAAGTTGGTTGTGGTATTGTTGGAAGCAGCACAGTTTTGGATTTTATACATTGGTACCATCGGTGGAAGAGGTATTCTTTAGATCTTCAGAAGAGTTCTGCACCAACGTAGAGTGGAAAGATCTATCAAGAGTTCTTGGCCACTCCATGAGATGTAAATAGAGCATGGGTGACCAATTTTTTGGGGCTGCAGGCCGGTCACGTGGTTCAGTGGGCTGATCACATGGTTCCTCCGTGGAAGTAAAAGGCGCCTTGCAATCTGTTTTACAACAGACATGTTTTGCAACAGGATGAGATAGATTTTAGGCTGCCATTTTCTCTGCTTAAACCTGAGGACCAATGAGCATTGTCTTTGACAGGCCTCTGCTGGCTACCAGACCCAAATGCAGCTCTGGATATAAGCCTTACAATCTCATTTCTCCTGGTCTGAGAGAACAGAAAGATGGGAGAATCAGGGGGCTGCAATGCGCACGCGCGTGCGCGTGCGTGCGTGCGTGCGTGCGTGCGTGTGTGTGTGTGTGGAGGCAAAACCAAATTGGAAGATGGAGTAAGGAGCTCACTGGGCAAGGAAGATCATTAAAGGATGATATAGATGAGGAACTCAACCACTCAACCTCCCCTCTGTCACTTGGAGGACTCTGAATAGGCTGAGGCTTGGAGTCCCTAAATGCAACAGGCTCAAATGGGGGCTGATGGCAGAGAACAACATGCTGTGTGAATGTGGAGACATACAGAATCCAGCACATTTACTGGTCTGCTGATGACCGGCAGAAACATACAACGATGAGGACTTAGGTTTGGCCAATGAATGACAAAGCCAAGGAAGTGGATTCATTTTGGCAGTCCAGGATTTGATCAGGACACGAAAGAAGATTCCCCCATGCCTGCACTCCATCTACTGGGGTAGACAGTAGGGTGGCTTTTTGTCTGCTGAGGGGAAAGTCAAATTGTTACCTTTCCCATCTCTGTCTCACAGTGACTTTTGGCTTCCTTTTGCTTTGTTGGCTGTCTGTCTTCAAGAGCCGCAGAGCCCCACCTGCCACGATTTTGAAAATATTTGTTTAAACTCCAAGCTTTGTGCCATCTTTGCCTGGTGAAACATTCCAGAGACCTCAACATGCTCATCCAATGGTAACTTTTCAATAATTTCTGACTTTGTGGCCATGAATAGATCCCACAGCCACTGGAAAGGGAGTGGTATTTGATACAGTCTCATTAGCATACCTGTCAAGCGTGGCTCCGGACAATACAGGACCTGTGCAAAACGGTTCTGCGCAGGTCCCTTCTATGCATGCGTAGAAGCCTTCTACGCATCCCCTTCTGCACAGAACCCTTCTACGCATGTGTAGAAGGGTTCTGCGCAGAAGGGGATGTGCAGTAACTACTGTCCCCCCGCCGTCAAATTATGGGATGGCGGCAGCTCTTGGCGGGAAAGAAGGAAAAGCGGTGCTAAATTACAGGAAATCCCGGCCAATACGGGATACTTGACAGGTATGCTCATTAGCTTTTGAGATAGCCAGAGTTTCAAACTGTAATGCACCCACCATTTCTTTTTCCTCTGTTCTTGTGCGGTTCATAATTCCAGGTGTGCTAGTTAAACCCCTTTCTTTCTTTCTTTCGGTTCACTTTCCCATACACACTGCTGTAAATTTCCCACTTGGAAATTTTTGTCCACAGTTGCAATGTAATTTTTCAGGGTAATTTTCCTGGCCATGACACATCTTCTGAGCTGGAAAGAGTCAATGCCAAGGTGTTCAGTGTGGTTCTTCTTCTTCTTTCATGTCCAGGTCAAACTTTGAATTGCCAAAATGGAGCCACCTTCTTGGCTTTGTCGTTAGCCAAAATTAAATCTTGATTGGTACATGTTTCCGACAGTAATCAGCAGACCAGCAAATGACATAGGGGAGGTTGAGATCCTTAGCTATATCCTCCTTTAATGTTGTTCCTTGTCTAGTGAGCTCCTTCCTCTATTTCCTAATTTGGTTTTGCTCTTGAGTACCCTCAAAAGTGTTTGTTCTTGCCATAAAGCTCTTCCTGTACTCAAACCAGTGGACTTGAGACTCATATCTATTCAGAGGATGTCAAGGGTTGATCTCTTGCTTAGTTCTCTCGGCATTTGCTGCTACTTCTCTTCTTACCTTGGGCAGAGCAATACCAAGAAGAGGTTATTATTTTCTCAACTGATGTAGATTTGAGGCATCCTGTCACTATACACATGGCTTCATTAACAGCAATGTCAACTTATTTCCTGTGTATGGATGTGCTCCGTACTGGAGCTGCATACTCTGCTGCGGAGACATTGATTCAAAGGGGCTTGCCCTAGTTACAACTCACTGGGCTCTGGAGTTGTAAGTCACAACTAGGGTAGCCCCATTCAGCTCATGTGACTTCATGTAGGAGCTGACGCACCAAATCCTGGCAGATCCAGTGGGCCTATTCTAGTGAAGCCTACCACATTAATCAATTCAACAGGGCCTTTTCTTTTTCTAATTGCTCCCTTTGGAACAGGATGCTCATGTTTACTTATTCGGACAGAAACACACAAATACACGTGCATGCACAAGTTCTTTACCCACTCAATAGCTTTTCCCTGAAATCTTGGAAAAGAAAGATGCCCTTATGCACATGAATTGTAATAATTCTAGGGAGACTGGTGTTTCTTCTGATGAAAAATGATTGTGAAACATCTTAGAAGCTCTGTGAGACTTCTTGTAAGATTTCTCAAGAGACAGACAGACAGACAGCAAAATCTTACTACAATGAGAAAATTGGGGTCCCTAGCCTCTATGATACCCACCCACATATTCTGACTTTCCCTCTCTCTTTTCCCATTTTTGTTGCTGCTTTCATCTTGCCAGGGACTCTTTTAATTGCTGCCTCATCAAGATCTATGTTAATAGGTTCTCTTGGGTGGTATTGGTAAAAATTATTTTGAAGCTGAACAGCCTTGTTTCTCACGGTCACCAACAGTTTAGAGAAATAATGGCTCAAACCCTATTGAGTGCCCGTGCTGACGTAACTTGCGGTTAACCAAGCTGTAGCATATGGGATCAAAATTGCAGGGAGAAAATATAAACAATTTGAGATATGCAGATGATACCACCTTAATGGCAGAAAGAGAGGAAGACCGAAAGAAGCTCCTGATTAGGTTGAAGGAGGAGAGTGCAAAAGCTGGTTTGAGACTCAATATCAAGAAAACCAAGACACTAAATTATACAGGGTAGTGAAAACTGTGAGAGATTGTGAGGAGCTCCAGAGGGATCTCTTGACACTGGGGGAGTGGGCAAAACAGTGGCAAATGATCTTCAACATCAGTAAGTGCAGAGTGATGCATGTTGGGGCAAAGAACCCCAATTACATTTATAAACTGATGTGGTCTGAACTCTCTGCCACAAACCAGGAAAGGGACCTTGGTGTCCTGGTGGACGAGAGCTCAATGAAGGTGTCAACCCAGTGTGCCTCAGCAGTGAAAAAAGCAAACTCAATGTTAGGGATCATTAGGAAGGGTATAGGAAATAAGTAGCAAGTGTCATTTGGCCTCTTTATAAATCTATGGTGAGGCCCCATCTGGAATACTATGTACAGTTCTGGTCGCCATACCTCCAGAAGGATATTATGGAGCTGGAAAAAGTGCAGAGGAGGGCAACCAGAATGATTAGGGGACTGGAACACCTTCCTTACCATCTGAGGCTGCAACGGTTGGGCCTCTTCACTCTTGAACGATGGACGGCGTCTAAGAGGTGACCTGATTGAAATTCATAAAATCATGCACGGTGTGGACAAAGTAGATAAGGAAAAACTGTTTTCCCTATCGCACAACACTAGAACTAGGGGACACTCCATGAAACTTTTGGGTACTAGTTCTCAAACAAATAAGAGAAAGTACCTTTTCACCCAGAGGATTACTGGTCTATGGAACTCCCTGCCAGAAGAAGTGGTGACAGCTGTCAGTCTTGACAGCTTTAAGAAAGGATTAGACAAGTTCATGGAGGACAAGAGTATCAATGGCTATAATTATGGATACTTAAGGACAACCTCCGGGTTGGAGAGAGAGGCAGGATATCTCTCAATGCCATTTCCAGGGAATCCTAAGCAGGTGAAGGCATCTCCTTGGGAATACCCTGAAGGAAATGGTGAGCCATTGTGTGAGACAGAATGCTGGACTGGATGGGCTGTGGCCTGTTCCAGCAAGGCTGTTCTTATGTTCTTATGTTCTTAAGGGCAACAGGTCCTATCAGTACATGAAAAATAGATGGGTACCCTCTACCTTCTGGGCGTCCCAGCCCAACCCGGGCTTGAGGGAGCCAAGGAATACCTGGTGTGGCTTCAAAATGCCAACGCCACACCCCACCCCCACCGGACTGCTCCTCTACCCGCCGGTTCGCGTCCCAGCCCAGCCAGGGCTTGAGGGAGCCAAGGAACACCAAGGGGTGGCTGGCGTGGCTTCAAAATGCCTGATTTTCTCTTCCCCTGCCCCGCCCGCCAGGAGGGTTTCAAAGAATGCCAGAACAACGCAGCTATGCCAAGGCCAGGCTTTCCCTGACTCCGCCGAAGACATCTGAACTATGGGGCTCTGTCACGGTCGTAGAGTATGGTTTCTGTCATGGACATTAGGTGGCCGTGGTCATTGCGGTACTTATCTTGTTATTTGTTATTTATTTATTTAATTGGTGTTTCATTGCATAATTTGTATTGTATTTTTTTGCAGCTATTATATTTGTTTGATATATTGTACCGCAGAATTTGTATGTATTTGTAATAGCATTTTGAATATTGTATTTATTACTGTATTTTGAATTTTGTATTTCGTATGTAAACCCCTTGGGTTACCTTGGGGTTACTTATATGTTGTTAGCCGCCCTGAGTTGGCCATGTGCTGAATAGGGCGGGGTATAAATCAAATAAACATAAACATAAACATAGAAGCAGTGACAGATTTTACTTTCCTATGAGCAAAGATAACTGCAGATGGGGATTGCAGTCATGAAATAAAAAGGAGACTGATTCTTGGGAGACAAGCTATGAGAAACCTGGGGAACATAGTGAAAAGTAGAGATATCTCACTGCAAACAAAAGTCCACATAGTCAAAGCAATGGTATTCCCGGTGGTAATGTACGGTTGTGAGAGCTGGACCATTAGGAAAGCTGAGCGTAGAAGAATAGACGCCTTTGAGATGTGGTGTTGGAGGAGATTTTTGAGAGTCCCCTCGACAGCGAGGAGAACAAACACGTCAATCTTAGAAGAAATCAACCCTGCCTGCTCCTTAGAAGGATGAATAACAAAGATGAAGCTGAAGTACTTTGGACATCAAATGAGAAGGGAGGATTCAGTTGAGAAGGCCTTGATGCTGGGAGAGGTGGAGGGCAAAAGAAGAAGGGGACGGCCAAGGATGAGATGGCTAGCTGGCGTCGTGGATGCAGTGGGCGGGCGGGATGATGAGGATGGTAGAGGATAGAGGTGCCTGGAGGGTAATGGTCCATGGGGTCGCAAAGAGACGGAATCAACTGTGCGACTGAACAACAACAAAAAGCTCTAATTACACCAAGACGGAAGTGGACATCACAAAGTCCTTCTACACCTGCATTGTGCAGCAGGCCATGATGGAAGCTGCACAACTCATTGCACCATCAAATCATGCAGTCCTTGCTGCCTGGGCATAACAGTTGGCACATTTGTGGTGGCATCACATTCCACAAAGCCAATGCGGTTCTGCATAACTGCATGGAAACTCATCAAACTCTCTTTCTTTTGTATGGGCCACTGCAGTGGGGCGGTGGGGTGGTGGTGCTGGTGTTCATGCAGGGAATGTTCTCTGATTTCACCAGACCTTGACAAGGGCAACTTAGGGGAGTCCAGCTCCTAAAACCACCGGCTAACTTTAGCAGAACCCTGCTGGCTGACTCATTCCGGAAGCCGTAGTCCAAAGAGGTACCTTGACTATGTTCTGTTTTCCAGAGTTTTGTGTAGAGAAGCTGCTGTTTGTGCAGGCTGAAGGAAGCAAAACCTGTGATGCAAGGTGGCTGTGAGCGATTTCCCCTGAAGCAGCTGCAACAGCAAAAAAACTGGGCTGAGAAATTGCTAATGAAGAAAATATAATGTGTGGGCGGATAATCTTTAGACCTGTGATGATCTGAACAAGGAAAACAGATTTTGCCACAATATTCTTGTGCTGGGGAAGTTCTGAACTTAAGTTGGTGGAACTATTTTGGGTTCCAATTGCTTTTTTGGGAGTGGGGTGCAGGGGAACTACTATTTAATGTTGCCTGATATGTGTTTGTATGCATGTACAAGTTGCAAGAGACTGTGGTGGCTGAGTGGTTAAGATGCTGAACTTAATGACTGGAAGGCTGGCAGGTCAGCAGTTCGAGATCTGAGTACTGCATGACTGAGTGAGCTCCCATCTCTGTCATAGCTCCTCCTGCCAACCTAGCAGTTCAAAAGCAAGAAATTGCAAGTAGATCTTCTTTCTTTATTCGTGTCAGAGGCACCACAAAAATACAAAGCTAAAATTAACATACTGTATCTAAAATAATCAGGAATTAGATGACATCTACCCAATATTGGGCCACATTGACAGCATTTCCTCTTGCCAACATAAGGTCCTCCTCAGTGCACGTTGAGGGGCATTGTGTGCATTGTATCCTATGGGTGATTTTTTTCTTCTCTGCATCCACACAGGCTGTCCTCTACAGGAAAACCCGACTGTCTCAGATTAGCCCTTGATCTTCCTACCCCTGCACAGTCCGTTTAAAGCTTTCCACACAGGCCATGGTTGTTCTTGGCCAGGCAGTAGAGAGTCATGTGGGTCTATCCAGTGATTTTATCTGGTAGCTCCTTGCTCACCTTCCCTAGTTCTAACACGGTCTGTGGGGGGCTGGTTGTTCAGAGGGGCAGAAGTTGTGAGGAACTGATGCCTTGATTTCAGTCTCTGCTTTGGAGGTTGGTGATTGTTATGTATTGAATGAATGTTGCAAGGTTCCCTTTAACAGAGTGTAACCAGTCAATGTATCCAATTGTATCTAATCAGAGACACATTGTAACAAGCTGTATAAGGATGGGAGCTAAGTGGCCACAGGTGGCAGTAGCGAGCATCCAGCTCACATGGTACAGATTCTCCGAATACCTGCAGAGCGGGAAAACCTTCCCGCCACACCACACCTGGAGAAGATGGGCGTGACGATCTATGACGTCACATGGATGGTAGCCAATGAGCTACCACACCGGGATATTCAAATGTACAGTGTACTATAAATAGAGCTGTTTGTCCACCATTACCTCAGGTTCACCCTGACCATCATGCAATAAAGTTGTGTTTAGCCCTACTGCGGCTCCTTCTATCGTCTTCCTTGCAAGACACTAAATTGGCGATGAAAGTGGGATTATGGCATCCCGCAAAGTGAACATCGGTCCATTCGACACTTCAAAGCCAGAGAAATGGGAACTCTATGGACAGCAGTTCCTATATGCGATGGACCTCGAGGGCATCGAGGAAGAAGCCCAGTGCCGAGTATTCCTGCTGGCCCAGTGCGACCTGGAAACGCTAGAGCTGGCAACGAACCTCCTGACACCGAGGCTGCTCAAGGTGGTGCCCCAGATGAGATTCTCACCAAGCTGAGGAAGCACTTTCACCCGAAAGTGGCGGTGTTCCCAGCAAGGCTGGCCTTTCAGCAGTGGTGCCAGCAGGCCGGTGAGTCCGTGGCCGACTTCATGGCAGCTCTGAAGGTAGCTGCTGTGCCTTGCTGATGGGGAGCATCCCTGAGCGAGGCACTGTGAGACAGGCTCCTGCTAGGCCTGTGGGATGAGGGGGCCAGGAAAAAATTGCTGGCCAAGGACGAGAGCATCTCATTCGAGCATGTCCTGCGCATTGCCCAAGCCACCGAGTCAGTGCAACAAGGCGAACGGGTGTGCCGGGCCAGGACCGCAGCGGCTGGGGCCCCCCCTGCCAGCGGTCCCAGTCCTCAGCTGTTCCTCCCATGGAGAGCAGGGGCCCTCTGAGTCCACCACGTCCACCTCCGACTTCAGCAAGGATGACGACATGCAGCGGGTGCAAAGGATGCCCGAGGTTTGAGATCGTGCCAGAGAGGACTGCCGCCGCGATGGATGCGGGGCACCCCACGACCGGAGCTGGTGCCCATTCTGGAAGGCGAAGTGCCACAACTGTGGGTGGCGCGGGCACATCGCAAAGGTCTGCAGGCAGTGTCGGGACGATGGCAAGGGCCAGGCAGAACGGCCCCAACGGAAAGCAGACGGGGTCGGCAGGATCTTCGACGATGACGAACCACAGGAGCACCGCGTGTCTTGACGAGTTCCCGACAACCACGACCAGGCGGTTCACAGCATGCTTTTGAGGCACCCCCGTTTTTTTGTTGAGGTACTGATACAAGGGGTCCCAGTTAGGATGGAGATAGACTCGGGGTCATCGTACTCCATCATCTCCCACCAGGAATTTTTGCGCATTCCCCCAAAGTCACGCCTCAAGCTGAAAGCCCTAAAGACTAATCTACGGGACGTTCAAAGGAAAAGTATCCCAGTGTTGGGGGTGGAGGAGTTCAAGGGGAAGTTCAAGAGGCACGCCGTGCAATTGCCCCTAGTGGTCTTAAGGGAAGGGTCCTGCTGCTTCCTAGGGACACAGTGGTTTGCCCACCTGGGGGTTTTCATTGGAGGCATATACGCCATGTAGGCTGATCTGATCACAGAGGTGTGTAATGCACACCCTGCTGTCTTCGAGAAGGGGCTTGGGAAGTTCAAGGGGCCCCCAGTTTCATTCGACATTTATCCCGACATCCGGCCTATCAGACTCAAGCCATGGAGAGTGCCTTTCTCACTAAAGGACAAAATTGAGACTGAACTGGACAAACTGGTGGGTCAGGGGATTTTGGTACCTGTGCACTCCGCTGAGTGGGAAACCCCCATTGTTACAGCGCTTAAGGCTAATGGGGAGGTCAGAATCTGCGCTGACTACAAGTGCACGATTAACAAGGCAATTCGCCCAAATGCATACCTGGTGCCTGTAGTAAGTCACCTGTTAGCAACTTTGCATGGGGGGAGGTGTTTCGCCAAGCTATATTTAGCACAGGCATATCAACAATTAACGGTGACCCCAGCTGCAGCCACCGCTCAAACCATAGTTACTCATAAGGGAGCGTAACACACCTCCAATTTGGCGTAAATTCTGCCCCAGGAATTTTTCAGTCCCTCGTGGAATGGTTGTTGAAAGGGCTCCCAGGTGTTTTCCCTTACTTTGATGACGTGTTGATAATGGGGGGGGGGGGGGGGACAAAAATTGGCCAAGTGGTTAGACTGGGTACTATCTGTGTTCGAGAAAGCGGGGCTCAGATTGAGAAAGGATAAGTGTGTGTTTTTCACAGAAGAGGTAGAATTCCTGGGTTTCCGGATAACCCCAGAGGGCATCAAGCCAGCAGAATAAAAGGTGTTGGCAGTGCAGAACGCCCCTCGCCCCACCACCAAGGCCGAACTACAGTCCTTCCTAGGACTCCTAAATTTTTACCACTCTTTCCTGCCTTGAAAGGTGTCAGTGGCTGAGCCGCTGCACAAAATACTCAAGAAAGACGTGGCTTGGCAGTGGGGGGACAGCCAGGAATGGGCATTCCGAGCGCTCAAGCAGCTTCTATCCTCCGAGGCTGTCTTGACCCACTTCGATCCCAAGAAACCTGTTGTGTTAGTCTGTGATGCCTCACCTGTGGGGGTGGGGGCAGTCCTATGCCACGTGCTAGAGGGCAGGCGAGAAGCCCTGGTGGCATTCTATTTGACATCCCTGTCCAAGGCAGAGCGCAACTACGCACAAACAGACAGGGAAGCCCTGGCGATTGTTGCGGGAACAAAAAAGTTCCACAACTTCCTTTATGGCAGACCGTTCACAGTTGTGACCGACCATAAGCCCCTGTTAGGAATCTTTACCACTAACAAGCTAACCCCGCAGATCTTGTCCCCAAGGATGCTGCGATGGGCCATTTTCCTCAACATGTACCAGTATGCGTTGACCTACTGTCCTGGCAAGGAGATCAGTCATGCTGATGCCCTTTCCAGGTCACCCCTCCCACAGGCAGGGGACCCAGAGTGCGAGGTAGAGCAGGACCACCAGGTGCTCCTGATTGAGGCTCTAGAGTCACCCCCGATACTGCCAGCAGACATCGCTAAAGCTACAGTGAAAGACAAGTCATTGGCCCTAGTCAGTTCATGGGGACAAAAAGGGTGGCCAGCAACCTCCCCTATGGAGGAATTCAGGTTATACAGCAGGAGGAGAGACAAACTCTCCTTGGAAAGGGGCTGCCTACTCTGGGAGCAGCGGGTAATAACCCCCGAAGTTTTGAGGTCTCAGCTGCTCGAGATGTTGCATATCAGCTACCCGGGAATCGTGCGCTCCAAAGCACTAGCTAGAAGTTATGTCTGGTGGCCCAAGTTAGACGCAGACATAGAACAAATGATTGGCACTTGTGAGAGCTGCCAGAGTACCCGCCCCGAAGAGTCCCAACTTCCTCACAGAGAATGGGACGCAGCCCGGGGGCCGTGGTCGTGCCTGCATGTAGATTTCGCGGGTCCCTTCCGGGGCACCCTATTCCTTATAATAATGAATGCTTACTCCAAGTGGTTGGAGGTAATCCCGATGGCCAGTACATCGCCAGCTGTGACGATCAAGCAATTACAGAAGGTATTCAGCTGTTTTGGGTTACCTGACGTACTTGTGAGAGATAACGCCACAACTTTCACGTCAGCGGAGTTCCAGGGTTTCATAGAGATAAATAAGATTTGCCACGTCACCTCTGCCCCTTTTCACCCCGCTACAAATGGTCAAGCAGAACGTTTGGTGTGAACAATGAAGGACGCACTGCATCGGATGGGCCCCGGGGAGTTGAACTTGCAACTATGCCAATTCCTATTAAGGTATCATGTAACCCCTTTTGCGTCTGGTTTGTCGCCTGCCGAACTCCTTATGCGGAGGAAACCCGCCACAATCCTCTCACATTTAGACCCAACCAGGGTGGAGGACACGGGTAGAAACATAGAAACGGGGGGCACCAAGAGCTTCGGGATCGGTGATGCAGTGCATTGCCGAAATTACGCGGCCGGCAGACCTACTTGGGTGCCTGGAGTAGTGGTCGGGCAAATGGGGTCAGTCTCCTACAATGTCGAGACAAGCACAGGACTCCTCTGGAGGAGGCATGCCGACCAGCTCAGGGGTAGGATAGTAGGCAGGCAAGACATGAGTGACCAAGCAGAGAATTCAGCGTTAAGGTTCTCCCCCACCCGCTTATCCCAAGGAGGAGACACAGACCACAGGGGGGAGGGAAATGACACAAATCTGCATCCTTTTGACCCCCCGAGTTACAGGAAAAATTTGGAAAAGGAGGATTTTGAAGAGTTAGATTTTGAGTTAGGAAACCGGGGGGATTTTTCGGAGTGGTCCCCCACCTGTCCAAGCAAGGAGCAGGGTTTTGCTTTAGTCCCTGGAGCCCCCGGTTTCATGTCCCTGGAGTTTACTCCTACACCCAGATTTCCCCAATCCCCGGCTCAGAACTCGCGGCCAATCGCTAACGAGTTACCCTCTCCCATTGCAGGGTGAGGACAGAGTAATCAAGAGCATGCAGGGATCCCAGGTCAAAGCATGGCTGCCACTCACCCAAAGCAAACATGCGGGAAGCCTCAGTGGCTGAAGGACTTCGTCCTTACCTAGGTGGGTGGGGTGTTATGTATTGAATGAATGTTGCAAGGTTCCCTTTAACAGAGTGTAACCAGTCAATGTATCCAATTGTATCTAATCAGAGACACATTGTAACAAGCTGTATAAGGATGCGAGCTAAGTGGCCACAGGTGGCAGTAGCGAGCATCCGGCTCACATGGTACAGATTCTCCGAATACCTGCAGAGCGGGAAATCCTTCCCGCCACACCGCACCTGGATAAGATGGGCGTGATGATCTATGACATCACACGGACAGTAGCCAATGAGCTACCACATGGGGATATTCAAATGTACAGTGTACTATAAATAGAGCTGTTTCTCTGCCATTACCTCATGTCCACCCTGACCATCATGCAATAAAGTTGTGTTTAGCCTTACTGTGGCTCCTTCTATCGTCTTCCTTGCAAGACACTAAAATGATCAAATCTTGCTTTGACCCACTCTTTCTGAGCAGCGCTTTCTCGACGGAATTTTGGTGGAGGGACGCCAGCTAAGTAATGCACTTTTTGTATCAGGGTTGCTTTTATGCATCCTGTGACCAATCTCGATGTTTCATTTAGGGCCACATACACCTTGTTTTGCATGTTTTGATCTGCACCACACTGGACCTGCATACTCTCCTACAGAAGCACCTCTTTTGTGCAAGTAGATAAATAGGTACTACTCCAGCGTTCAGTGCACTCCGGTGTTTAGTCATGCCTGCCATATGTCCACGGAAACATCTACAGACACAGACAGTGCTTGCTCTTTGACTATAAACAGAGATGAGCGCTGAACCCTAAAGTCGGATATGACTGGCTTTCGAACAAGGGTGACCTTTACCTTTACTTGGATTCCAATTGCTTTTTGGGGAGTGGGGTGCAGGGGTGCTACTATTTAATGTTGCCTGGTATGTGTTTGTGTGCATGTACATGTTCTTAGAAGGGGGAGAAAGAGGGTGAAGTCTTATGAAGAATGCTATTTTAACTTCAAGGAACTAATCAGAGAATATTTATTTGATTAATCACTGCCGTTCAATTAGCTTGAATATGATTATATGTTATCAAAGCCCCACGTTAGGTATCTTTCACAGTAATGGAGGAAGACATAAGATATGTTTCCTGTATTACATGACACATGCTTGTTCTGTTGGAAAGGATAGTATTAATGGCCAGAATGTAAGGCTATGATTTGACAGCGAGGTAATCCTGGGAATAATACCCTGAAGCCAATGGTGAGCCACTGTGTGAGACAGAATGCTGGACTGGATGGGCTCCTGTGGCCTGTTTCAGCAAGGCTGTTCTTCTGTTCTTATGAGTTGATTCAAACTTCTGTATATCAAATTTTTCCTGGCTGAATTTGACATTTCAAATGTCTATGTAAGATGGCACATGAAACAGACCCCCATTATTTTCACTACTACAGCATCATTGCAAGAGTCATTGCCGCTGATTCACCCCCCCCCCCCCAAATAGCAGATTTGGATAAACATGTTAACCCAAAATTTTCATAACTCGTGCAAAGGTACTGGGTGTATACACATGTGCAACACATACAAAAGTCTTTTATCCTTCTAGCTCTAACCAGACATTCAAGTTCTTTCCTTTTTGGATGTTTGGCAAGTGACGTAGCACTAATGTAAAACTGTGCGGGGCATGCCCTTCAAGTGCCGCTCCAGAAAATACGGGAACTGCTCCAGCCTGGGAGCGCATGCACAGAAAAAACTTCATTGCACATGCACAGAACATGTTTGTGCATGTGCAGAAGGGTTCTGTGTGTGCGCATGTGTGCAGCAACCCCTTTCCCTGCCATTCTAAATATGGGATGGCGCCGGGAAATGGGAGGAATGCGTGCCAAAATACAGGATTTCCCAGCCAATCCGGGATACTTGACAGATATGGTATGGGGCTGGTTTTACTGTACAAAAAAGTCCGTTCCATAGGCTTTTTCTTAAATCATTTTTTACATAACTCGAAGCAAACCCATAGGGAAAAGAATCTTTATGTAACTTGAAGCAAACCCATTGGAAATCATGTAAATCGGGACATAGTTTTAGCACAAAATCATTATGTAAGTCGGATTTTATGTAACTCGAGGCATTTGTAAGTCGAGGTTTTACTGTACTATGTTTTGAAGGGAAACTTAATTCTAGGTGTGACAACTGCCAGAATTCCCCTAAGCCAGTATTGCCAGTGGCCATGCAGGCTTGGAGGAATGAAGTTTTCCCATCTCTGCTGGAAATATGTGTCTGCTGTTGTTGTTATGTACAGTACCATCAAGTCACCTCTGATTTATGGCGACCTCCAAAATGTCTTGTCATTGACAGCCTTGCTCAGCTCTTGTAAATTCAAGGCTAAGGGTTTTCCTTGTGGAGTCAGTGTATCTCACCTTTGGATTCTGCTTTCACCCGCTGCCTTCGGCTATTCCTAGCAAATATGTATCCATGAATGCAAAGTGCATACTTTGTTTATTCCTCTTCTAGGGTCAGTTTAAAGACCTGCTGACTCTCCTTTGACATAATCGCTACGGCGGTTTCTGAGTGACATTTCAGACATGCAGCAGTGCAGTGGTTAAAGGGAGCACAATGCTCCTCCTCCAGCTGGCTCTGGGAAAGGAAAGGCCTGGTAAATTGGGGGAAGGTGGTGATTTTGGGTGGAGGTTGCTCTCTGCCGAAGGAATGTGCAAACACAGGTGTGTAAGTGTCCTTGCTCCGGCAGTACACTTGGCACTGTTCAGCCTTCAAATCTGGTTTGAGTTAAGTGTGCCTGTTGCAAAAGAAAAGAAAAAGGCGAAAAAGGAGGATGAGTTCATTCAGTTATGCCTGCAGCTGGGAGCTCAGATATATGTTTATTGCTTTTGTGGTATGGCTTTCTATGAAAGAACAAAAATATATAAAAGAGCCCTGTGAGCTGACAGAGGCCTGGTGTGGCTGAGAAATGGACTCCAGTCTTCTGGTCACCATCCTTGTTTCTCTTAAGGATGCCTTGTGCTCATTTTAAGGTGGTAATGCCCAAATTGCTTCGTCTTACGCACAGCTTGGAAAAAGTGGCTTTTCTGGACTTCAATCTCCAGAGCTCCCTTGTGGCCACATTCATCTGCTTTGTCTAGGGCTAAGTCAGATCTTGTAAAAGTTACTTCTTTAGACTATTATCCCCAGATTCCCCTTGGCCAATGGGGTACTCATCTGATATCTAGGGCTGTGATGGCTAACCTTGACACCCCAAGTGTTCTTAGACTTCAATTCCCAGAAGCCCAAGACTCTGTGGATCCACACAAATGGGTTTACTGCGTACGCATGTTAGATGATGAACCACCAAAATTCAGGCAACACATACAGTAAACCCATTTGTGTGGAACCACAGAGACTTAGGCTTCTGGGAACTGAAGTCCAAGAACACCTGGAGTGCAAAGTTCTCCATCATTGATCTAGGAGATTGTTGTGTCCTAATAGTGTAACCTTCTTCATATGATAACAATGTATCTTAACAATGTAACCCTTCCGACAAGTAACAATATAGTCGACAGCTGTACCACTATAAACCCTGTATTAGGACGCGAGCTGATAACCACCAGTGGGCAGCAGCGAGCGTCCAAGCTCTCTTGGTCCATACTCATCAAAAGCCACAGCGCTGATTTTCCCGCCACGACCTACACCTGGACAAGAAGGGCGTGACCAGCAATGATGTCATGCGGACAATAGCCAACCGGCTATCGTGGAGCCACTTTCGAATGTTTACCACTGTATATATATAGAGCTTTGCATCCGCCATTACCTCATGTTCCCTCTGACCACCATGCAATAAACCTGAGTTAAACCAGCCCGCGGCTGTTTCCTGTGTCTTGGTCCTCATACACTAATTTGGCGACGAAGGTGGGATAATGGACCCCCAAGGAGCCAGGGCACAGAGCGGGTTCGACATTATCAAACCACAAGACTGGGAGCTCTTTGAGATGGACTTCCAGGCGGCACTGGTGGAACTCAAAGTCAAAGACGACGAGGAAAGGAAGAGGGCCATCCTCACCCGAATGCTTGGGATAGAAACCAAGCGAACGCTGGTGGGCATTATTGCACCGAAGAAGATGAGTGACTTCAAAGCCGAGGACATCCTGAAACTGCTGCGTGAGCGGTTCCGACCCGCGAGGGCAATGTTTCCCGCTCGGAGCGCGTTTTGGAGGCGAGTCCAAGCGCCGGACGAGTCGGTTGAGACCTTCGTAACAGCCATGAGAATAGCCGCCGCCCCCTGCAGATGGGACAACCTAGAGATGGCCCTAAGGGACGGCGTTCTGTGTGGCCTGAAGGACAAGGAAGTGCAGCGCAGCCTGATGAACAAGGAGCCGCCACCCACGCTGGCAGAGGTTGTGGAGGCCGCGGAATCCGCGGAATCCACGAATGCTGGGGTAGACGAAATGCACCAGTGGCGTGAGTGGCGTCCTAGGGCCGGCAAAGCAGAAAATTCGGTGCACGGCAAGGCCGGACAGTCGGTGCACGCAACCCGACGAACCTCGAAGTCGTCTACGGAAGGCAGCGACGGTGAGGAGGTCCAGAAGGTCCGAAAAGGCAGGCGCCACTGCGATGGTTGCGGAGCAGCCCATGAGCGCGCGAAGTGCCCATTCAGAAAAGCAGAGTGTTACAACTGTGGCTGTCGGGGGCACATCGCCAAGGCGTGCAGAAAGCGGAAAGAGGGCCGGAAGCACTCACAAGACCGTTCGGCTAGACCGGACCGTCTAGCGAGGTCCAAAGATGGCGCCCGGACCACGAGGAAGCGGGACGGCGTGGGCCGCATCTCGGACGACAGCGAGGATGACGCCCCCGTGTTCAGCGTATCCGCGGGACAACCCCATTACTTCGTTGAGGTACTAGTACAAGGGGCCCCTATTAGGATGGAGATTGACTCGGGGTCCTCTTATTCTATAATTCCCCAGAGGGAGTTCTTGAAAATCGACCCCCACGTGCGACCCAAACTTAAAGCGTTGAGGTCCACGCTACGAGACGTGCAGGGGAACAGCATCCCAGTGTTGGGGGTCGGGGAATTCCGGGTCCGTTTAGGAGACATTCTGCGGAACTTCCTCTAGTTGTTCTCAAAGGGGGAAATTGTAGCCTCCTCGGGACTCAGTGGTTTCAGCCTTTGGGTTTGTTCATAGGGGGGGTGCATGCCGTGGGTGCGGATCCAATACAAGCGGTGTGCGACGCGCACCCCGCCGTTTTTAAAAAAGGACTGGGAAAGTTCAAGGGACCCCCTGTAGCCTTCGACCTAGACCCGGAGGTCCGCCCGATAAGACTCAAACCACGCAGGGTGCCGTTCGCACTAAAGGACAAAATAGAGGCGGAACTGGACAAACTGGTGGGCCAGGGGATTCTTGTTCCTGTTGATTCCGCGGAGTGGGAAACTCCAATTGTAACAGCACTAAAGGCTAACGGGGAGGTGCGCATTTGCGCGGATTATAAGTGTACAATTAACAAGGCGATCCGCCCTAATGCATACCCGGTGCCGGTGGTCAGCCACCTTCTGGCCAGGCTGAATGGGGGAAAATGTTTCGCTAAGCTCGATTTAGCACAAGCATACCAGCAACTCCCTGTAACGCCCGCCACGGCAGCGGCACAAACAATAGTTACACATAAAGGGGCGTTCCAGGTGTCGCGTTTACAGTTCGGCGTGAACTCGGCACCCGGCCTTTTTCAGTCGATTGTGGAACGCCTCCTGAAGGGGCTGGAGGGAGTGTTGTGTTATTTTGATGACGTATTGATAACAGGGGGGAGTGAGGCCGAACTGGCAAAGAGATTGGATAAAGTACTGACTGTGTTCGAGAAAGCAGGGCTGCGACTGAGAAAAGACAAATGCGTTTTTTTCGAAACAGAGGTTGAGTTTTTAGGGTTCCGTGTCACACCCGAGGGAATTAAGCCGTCCAAATCCAAAGTAGCCGCAATCAAGCAGGCCCCTCGCCCCACATCCAAAACCGAACTACAGTCATTCCTGGGGCTCCTAAATTTTTACCATTCCTTCCTTCCACGGAAGGCGTCTGTGGCCGAACCGCTCCATCGGTTGCTTAAAAAGGAGGAAAAATGGCTGTGGGGTGACGAGCAAGAGAGGGCTTTTAAAGAGTTAAAGCAACTCCTCACATCCGAGGCAATCCTAACTCATTTCGACCCCAAACGGCCAGTGGTCTTAGTTTGTGACGCATCCCCGGTGGGGGTGGGGGCGGTGCTTTGCCACGTGTTGGACGACGGAAGGGAGGCCCCGATAGCGTTTTATTCTAGGTCCCTGTCCCAAGCTGAGCGAAATTACGCACAGACCGACAGGGAGGCATTAGCGATAGTAGCGGGCACCAAAAAATTTCACGATTTTCTGTATGGTCGCCCGTTTACGATCGTGACCGATCCCAAGCCTCTGGTAGGAATTTTCACTGCAAATAAGCCCACGCCACAGATCCTGTCCCCGAGAATGCTGAGGTGGGCTATCTTCCTCAACGCATACCAACATGAGTTGGAATACCGGCCCGGAAAGGAGATCAGCCATGCAGACGCACTCTCACGGTCTCCTCTGCCTTTGTCCCAAAAGGCAGGGGTAGAGAGAGACCACCAGGTATTGTTAATAGAGGTTTTAGATTCACCCCCAATAGTACCAGCCGACATTGCCAGGGCGACTGGCGGGGATAGAACGCTGGAGAAAGTAAGCTCATGGGTACAGAAGGGGTGGCCGGCGTCCTCCCCAAGTACGGAATTCGACCCATTTTTTCGGAAAAAAATAGAATTGTCCCTAGAGAGGGGGTGCCTTTTGTGGGGCCAACGGGTGGTGGTCCCTACATCTCTGCGACCGAGGGTACTCAAACTGTTGCACGTCAGCCACCCGGGGATCGTCCGTTCCAAGGCGCTGGCTCGGAGTTACTTCTGGTGGCCCCAGCTGGACGCAGACATAGAATACATGATCGGCACTTGTGAGGCATGCCAGGGCTCCCGACCGGAGGCGGCTCGTCTCCCGCATAGGGAATGGGACGCGGCAAGGGGGCCGTGGTCCAGAGTGCACATAGATTTTGCTGGCCCGTTCCGAGGTACCCTTTTTCTCCTGGTAGTGGATGCGTACTCCAAGTGGCTGGAGGTGATTCCGGTAAAGAGCACGTCCTCCGCCACTACAATTAGCCATCTAAGGAGAGTCTTTTCCACGTTCGGTTTACCCGACACTCTGGTCAGCGATAACGCTAGTTGTTTCACCTCCGCCGAGTTCTGGGCATTCATGGAAGCAAACGCCATTCGGCACGTTACATCCGCGCCGTTTCACCCGGCCACGAATGGCCAAGTGGAGCGGCTGGTGCGTACAACAAAGGATGCGCTGCGGCGCATGGGCTCGGGGGACCTGAATCACCAAGTTTGTCAGTTTTTATTAGCGTATAGGGTGACCCCCTTGGCATCCGGTTACTCGCCGGCAGAGCTGCTGATGCGGAGAAAGCTGACCACGATTCTGACTAGATTAGACCCCACGAGGGTCGAGGACAAAGGGAAGAACGTAGGGGTAGCGGTGTCGAAAGGTTTCGCCGCCGGCGATCCTGTGCATTGCAGGAACTACGCCAGCGCAGGGCCAGCCTGGGTACCAGGGAGAGTTGTAGAACAGACGGGACCAGTGTCGTATCGGGTGGAAACGAGCACCGGTCTACTCTGGAGGCGGCATGCAGATCAGCTCCGGAGCCGGGTTCCCAGAAAGCAATCCACGGACGGCATAGAAAATGCCTCAGCGTTAGGGTTCTCCTCCACCCGCTTAGCCCAAGGAGGAGACAACGAAGGGCAACAGTCCCAAACAAGGGGGGGAAGCAGCGGTCCCGACTCAGATCCTTTTGACACACCAGCTCTATCCGATTCCGGGGAAGAGAGTGAGGAGTTTGCGACTGCTGCCCCCGAATTTGATTTTGCGTTACCGAGCCGGGGGGGGGGGTTTGGGAGTGTTCCCCCACCCATCCAAGCGAGAAGAGGGGTTTTTCGTTAGCCCCCAGTGCCCCCGGTTCTTCCCAAATAAAACACACACCTCCCGAAAAAGCCGCAGAACCGCGGCGAGTCACTAACAAGTCTCCCTCTCCAATTACAGGACAGGAAGCCAGGGGACAAGGAGAAGGTAGCAATAACTCAGGTTTATTGCATGGTGGTCAGAGGGAACATGAGGTAATGGCGGATGCAAAGCTCTATATATATACAGTGGTAAACATTCGAAAGTGGCTCCACGATAGCCGGTTGGCTATTGTCCGCGTGACATCATTGCTGGTCACGCCCTTCTTGTCCAGGTGTAGGTCGTGGCGGGAAAATCCGCGCTGTGGCTTTTGATGAGTATGGACCAAGAGAGCTTGGACGCTCGCTGCTGCCCACTGGTGGTTATCAGCTCGCGTCCTAATACAGGGTTTATAGTGGTACAGCTGTCGACTATATTGTTACTTGTCGGAAGGGTTACATTGTTAAGATACATTGTTATCATATGAAGAAGGTTACACTATTAGGACACAACAGAGATGGAGAGAAACACAGCTCAAAAATGACATTTCCCCCAAGTTCTGTTCCCCTTTTACTTTCTTAAGTACCCTAGATATTATTCCTCAGCCATTCTAGATGTTCCCAGATCAAAAGACGGCCCCATCCAGAAATGCTGTTGCACCCATCAGGCATTTAAGCAGACGTTGGGGATGGAGTTCATCCTGTCACATTCCACTGAAAGATCATCTTTGCCATTTGGATGGATACGGTTGAACTCAATGTTGTGGAAACGGAAGTGATCTCCACACCATGCAATGCTTTCTGGATGGTGGGAAAAGTTTCCCTTGCTTTGGAATACACTTCCACAATCTCCCAGCCAGCTGGCGGAAGGTCTAGTTAAAAAAAATAACTTCTCTGAGGCCCGGGGGCCTTCCACCGACTGATTATTTCTGGGCTCTAATGTCCGTGGGCTATGTTGTGATTTCCTCTCTTAACCTGAGCATCAGGCCCACTAGAAGCACGTAATACAAACACACCATTTTGAACCCATGTTTTCCCTCCTTGGTTGAAATCCTCTGGTTGGAATCATCTCACACTTATGCCCTGCTTTGCTTGCTTGCTTTTCTGCCAAGAGCCATTCTATTTTGCAAATGTCCCCTGGTAGGACGTGATGCCATCTAGGTCATAATCCTGCCTGATCTAGTTGGCTCTTTTTGTGCATACCATTCCCTGTATGGATTCACATTAGATGTCAGGTACAGGGTCTGAGCTATGGTTCTCCACCTGTTGGTGAAATGCCATGGCATTTGGGGCAAAAATATTTCCTTTGTAAAGCTAAAATGAACATTTGGGACCATGCAAACTCACCCCCCCCCACCCCGGATTTTAGCTTATGCAACTGGTAAAGCTAGTACGGCATCAAACTTTACCAGCTGCTTGTATGGCAGCAGCTGCTAGTGGTTTATTTGACTGTTCCACCCTTTACTCTGACTGGTCATCTTTACATGTACAGTTAAGGTTTTTTTTTAACGTAGCTTTGTTATTTATAGAAAGCAGCAAGAGTAATTTAAAATAGCACACAATGACTATACGGTTCTACACATTTAGGCAGGCAGGCAGGCAGATGTAGGCCAGCAGGAGGGTTGAGCAAGGATTGCAAAGCTGGAAGGGTAGTGATTACCTAATCTTGTGATGGTGAACCTTGGCACACCTTTTTCCGGGACATTTCTTACAGCGAAAATTACTTTAACCGAATTTCCCATAGGAATACATTGAATGTAATTTCCAATAGGAATGCATTGAAAACCAAAATACTTTGACCGAAACATGGTTTCCCATAGGAATGCATTGAAAACCAACTAATCTGTTCTGATTTTTTTCCCCGTAAACTGAGCTACTATTTTCTATGGATTTTCTTTCGTTATGCACTTTTTATGTTAACCGAGCCATTTGTTAACCGAGGTTCTACTGTACTTCACTGCCTCCAGCGAAGGAAGGCAGGGAGGGAGGGAGGAGAAAGAAAGAAAGAAAGAATGGCAGCTTATATAAATCAACAGACTCAAAAGCTTTTTGATCTCTGGCCTTCTTTTCTTAAAATATGTGATTAGAAGGTAAAAGGTTCGTAAGTGGATGTTTTCTCTCACATCCACCTGCACGACTTGGCCGAAACACCTCAAAGGGCTGCCAAAACTTCCTTCTGAATACTTTGGCAGGATCTGTAACTCTGTGTGGGTTTTGTGGCAAGAAACCTTACTGCAATTTCCACCAAATAGAGGAAGCTGAGCTATACATCACAGCCAAAACTTTCCAAAGGCATTACGAAATTCCAGAGTGTATCTGTGCTCAAGCAGATGGGAATTACTCGTGCAATGAAACAAGGCAAAAATATTGATTACTTGTAAGGTCACCTCAAGTCATGGCAAATAATCTTCTTCTTCCGTGTCCAGGCCAGACGTGAAATTGCCAAAATGAAGGGCACCTTTTGATGAGTTTATTCTGCAGTTCCTTTCACCTGAAAGGGATGCCTGATCATGGTTCAAAAAATATCACAATCTTCAAGGAAGGAAGGAGGAAGGGAAGGAGGGAGGGAGGAAAGAAAGAAAGAAAGAAAGAAAGAAAGAAATTAATCAAGAACATTGTATTCACAATCCAATTGGGTGATCTTCACACCAAGCTATGACTTGTCGCCACCTGAGGGTGATACTGGTAAGATCTTTTGCCTCTGCTTTCTTCATCAGCCCCAACCACTTTCTTCTGAAGTTAATTATTTAAGCTAGTTCCCCTAATGTTTGAAAATCTATATCTGGTTTGGGATCAGGTTATCCAAAGTGCCACTCACATCTATACATAATAAGAATACCCCTCTCTCAGGGCATTCGGAATACTACTATCTAGCCTACCATTAAAATTGATCATTTTGGCAAAGAGAAATGGCCCAACACCAATGGAAATTCCCCTCCTCAAAGATTGCAACCCACTGCAGTCTTAAGAAAGTCCTAAAATATGGTTGAAGGATATGGAGGTTTAGTGGTTAAGATGCTGAGTTTGACGACTAGAAGTTTCGCAGGTCAGCAGTTCAAGAACTAAGCACAACATGATGGAGTAAGCCCCTGCTGTCTATCCCAGCTCTGTCTGTCCCAGCTCCTGCCAAACTAACAGTTCAAAAGCAAGAAATTGCAAGTAAATAAATAGGTACCGCTTTGACGGGAAAGGTAACAGCATTCTGTGCTCTTTAATGTCTATGTGGTATAAATCTCAAAACAAATCTCAAATCTCTACAAGACCATAGTAACGTCTGCAGATGCAGACAGTGCTGGCTCTTCAGCTATAAACAGAGATGAGCACTGAACCCTAGAGTTGGATACGACTGGCTTTCAAGCAAGGGTGACATTTACATTTACTTGCAGTGGCTCAAGTGGCTAAGACGCTGACTGGAAGGTGGAAGGTCAGCAGTTCGACACCCGAGTACTGCAGGACGGACTGAGCTCCCGTCTTTGCAGGCGCACCCCCCAATAAAGGACTCAGACACTGATGAAAGTGGATAACGGCATTGGGCCACATTTATTGATTCATGCCCTAGTCCGAATTATAAATTTCTATTGGTAATTGACCAATCATAATTCTTAAGGCAAGCAGGCCGAAGTAACAATGGTAAGGTACCACCCAAAATTGCCAACGGCAATTGTTACAATGTATCTATTTGTATCAATTTGTTTGTTAACAACAAACAAATTGTTGACCGTAGTCAATATCTAACTAATGACCCCACCCTCTGACGCGTATCCGTAAAATCACGGGGTGATGCATGCTGTCTAGCTGTAGCCATCACCCCATCGCCTAGTTCGTCGTTGACCGGACAACGTTTAACCAACTTATGCCTGTCTAGTGTTGTCCAGTCAATTGCAAACCTGCCGGATACCTGTGGGTCATAAATGTTTACCTTACCAGTGCTACCCGCCCATGTGACCAAAGTCAACAGCAGCAACAGAAAACCCCTATATCAAACCATAGCAACAGTGTGGGATGGGCAAAAAAGCCAGGACCCGAGAGCCAATTGTGGGTCCCAGCCAAAAATTCCCACCCGGCCCCGAAGCGACCAAAATATCACACTGTTAACTAGGGAGGGGGTGGAGGGGAAAAACTTCTCCGCTCCGTCGCTTCGCAAAATGGCAGCTCGGCTGCCTCATGGCCGCCCCTTATATAAGGGTGCTGGCCACGCCCCCTAACTACCCGGATGCCTTCGTCCAATGGGGGGGGCCCGCAAAGGGCGCGGCAGCCATTTTGGCGCCGCGCTCACATTGCAGGCGCACCCCCCAATAAAGGACTCAGACACTGATGAAAGTGGATAACGGCATTGGGCCACATTTATTGATTCATGCCCTAGTCCGAATTATAAATTTCTATTGGTAATTGACCAATCATAATTCTTAAGGCAAGCAGGCCGAAGTAACACTGGTAAGGTACCACCCAAAATTGCCAACGGCAATTGTTACAATGTATCTATTTGTATCAATTTGTTTGTTAAATACAAACAAATTGTTGATCGTAGTCATTATCTAACTAATGACCCCACCCTCTGACGCGTATCCGTAAAATCACGGGGTGATGCATGCTGTCTAGCTGTAGCCATCACCCCATCGCCTAGTTCGTCGTTGACCGGACAACGTTTAACCAATTTATGCCTGTCTAGTGTTGTCCAGTCAATTGCGAACCTGCCGGATACCTGTGGGTCATAAATGTTTACCTTACCAGGTCTACCCGCCACACGGAGGGGCTTCAAAGAAGGCTCGACGCCCCCCCCCCCGACCGTCAGTTCGGTCAACAGGCCTGCTCGCCAATCACCCAACAGGAGGTCCATACCTCCTCGAAACAGATGGGCCCCATCCCCTGCATAAAGGCCGTAATTTTGTAGTCTAATGGCGGGGTGACGACTGACCCGCCCCCAACCCCTGTTGGCAAGGAAGCGCGCCACAGCCCTATTTACCATGCATCTAGCGCGGTCAAGGGCCTGGAGGTCAACCCCCCCCCCTGTACGTGTGCCGCGGGACCATGTCCAACCAAACGAGGGTTGTGGCGGGCCACACGTAATGCAGGTAGGCAAGGTCGCCGCAAATCGCATGCTTCAGCGATAAGCCGGTGACCTGGCCCAAATCGTTGCCCCATAGGTGTATGGTCAGAATGTCAGGCGGGTCAGCATTCCGGCCTGAAAAAAGGAATGGCAACAGCTCCCGCCATAACATCCCGGGCTTACCATGCCATGTGAGACTTGCGTATGCACCCAGTCCCAGTCGGGGTCCCCACTCTGTCGCCGCAGCGTAACGCGCTGCCCTGTGCACGTAGCTATGGCCCACCAGCCATACTGTCACCGGTGTAATACGACACCCAGGGTCTGTAGGGAAAAACGAGGAAGAAAGGTGCGGTGACAAAACTGGTACTCACGGTGGAAGAGGGCGAACATAAAACTGAAAACATTGCGAACCCCACCTTCCCATGCTGCGTATGTCAGCCCCGGAGTACCCAAAAGCAGCTGCGGTGGAAGCCGCCCCTATCCTGAAGGAATGGGTGCCATAACGGGCCCCTGGGAGGCCAACACTGGCCAGCGCTCTGCCGGTCACCTTCCAAAATTGAAATTTAGTAAGGGGAAACCCATCTTGGTGACAGAAAAACGGGCCATGGTGCGTGCCACGCAGTGCAATAAACTCCTGTAGGGCACCAACCGGACAGATGTCTGCCAAAGAACACCGTAGCAGTCTTACACCATTGCCTACGCCATGCTGATCTGTCTTAGAGGAGCGTATCCTCAACTGAGCCCAGTCTTTGGCAACATAGACATCCTCGAGTTCCAGTGCCCTACGACTTGCATCCGCCTTAGACAGCATCACAAGCTCGCTGATGCGGAGCGCTCCAAAAAAGGCCACCGTTGTAGCCGCGTGAAATAGGGCTGCCTCGTACTTATCAAAACAGAGGCCATGCCAGCCCCGGGCCAATTGGGTAAGAACCCCTGGGGAAATCGGGTGGCAGTCGTCAGGGCAACGCCCACGCTCCCGCACCCACCCCTCCAAAACATGTCTCACACGGAACTCAGTGGTACTATCCACATGACCGCCCACCTTGGCCATAAAAGCCAATGCTGACAGCCTAGATGCTATGGTGCGAGGTGCAAGGCCCTGGGCATGCAGGTAAACCATGAACTGAAGTACATGGGTCACTGGGATCGGCCAGGTTTCTGGCAGCTGGAATTGGGTACAGAAATCTCTGAAAGAATCGAATGCGTGGTGATACGCCTTACGCGTGCGTGGCACTAGTGACAAGCCAATCGCCCGGTTCACCTCTCCTTGCCAATGGTCCATATCTCGTCCGGGAGTGGCGAGGGAAATTCCTCCGCATCCGGGGCCAAGGCACGGAACCGGGAGATCTGCAGGCGGGACAAAGCGTCAGCGATATCATTATTGACCCCCGGGACATGCCTGGCCCTGAAGAGGACATTGAGGCGCAGGCTGCGCAACACAAACTGGCGCACTAGGTCCATGACCCTGGGTGATTTGGAAGTCTGTGAGTTGACAATGTGCACAACGGCCGCATTGTCACACCAGAAATGGACAACCGAGTTGGCCCACTCCTCGCCCCATAGCATCAAAGCCCCCAGGATAGGGAAAAATTCCAGATACGTGAGATCACGCAGGCGACCCGTGCCTGCCCAGGCTGGTGGCCACCCACCATAGGCCCACTTCCCATTGAAGTACATCCCATAACCCAGGGATCCCGAAGCATCGGACTGTATCTGAAAGCGAGGGGAAGCCAGGAGGTCAGACCTCCAAAATGATACTCCATTGAACTCCCTCAGGAACTGGAGCCAGATAAGCATATCTGCCCTGATACCCCGAGTGAGTCTCACCCTATGGTGGGGCCTAGATAAGCCTGTCATGGCGTCGCACAAGCGCCGAGCAAATGCCCTGCCCGGCGCGACGACCCTGCAAGCGAAATTGAGGTGACCATGTAGCACCTGCAGTTCCCTCAGTGATGCCTTGCGTTTAGCAAGCAAGTCAGAGATAAGGGCCACTATCCTTGACACCTTATCCCCCGGTAACCTAGAAGCCTGCGCTACCGTGTCAATCTCCACCCCCAGGAATACTAGCTTAGTAGATGGGCCCTCGGTCTTTTCGGGCGCTAAAGGGACACCGAGTTCCTCCATTAGCGTCTGAAATGTGTTGAGGAGACGTGTGCACGTGTCCCAGCCCCATTCACCCCCGAATAAAAAATCATCCAGGTAATGGGCTACAGACCGGGACCCTGACCTGCGGACGAAAGCCCACTGTAGAAATGTACTGAAATGCTCGAAGGCCGAGCATGATATGGAACAGCCAAAAGGCATGGCCTTATCAAAGTAATATTCACCCCGGAACTTAAAACCCAGCAACTCAAAGTCGCCCGGGTACACAGGCAGGAGGCGAAACGCCGACTTGATGTCGCACTTAGCCAATAGTGCACCCGGGCCACATGAGCGCACCATGCGCAGGGCTTGGTCAAAAGACGTATACCTGACTGAGCAAAGGTCATCAGGGATAGCGTCATTGACCGATCGGCCGGCTGGGTAGGATAAGTGATGAATCAGGCGAAACTCGCCCGGTGACTTTTTGGGCACTAAGCCCAAGGGTGATACCTTAAGATTAGGGAACGGGGGTGTTGGGAAAGGGCCAGCGACCCTGCCCAAATCGACCTCCTTAGTAATGCTGGCAGCAGCTACCTCCTCCCGCCCCCTAAGGGACAAAAGGTTGGGGGCATCCTGGGGGGATCTATCACCCACGAAAGGGATACGGAACCCCTGTCTAAAACCTTGAAGAAGGTAAACCGCATCCTCCTCCCTGGGGTACAATGCGAGCCAACGCTCCAACATGTCCACATTAATTGGGGAGGGGGCCTTTTGGTGAACCAGCCCCCTCTGCGGCAGTTTTGCCAGCCCCCTGTCCGCCCCTTCCTCTGCCCCGTATCCCTCCAGGCCTGGGACAGGCGGAGGCCGCATGGGGGCCAGCGCAGGAGGGACACTCATGCCTGTACTTGCAATTCTTCCTGTTGCAGGAACCATTGGACGAGAAAGTCCAGCACAGCAGGCGGGCTGGAACCCCCTGCCCCGCCACCTGGCGGGAAGCCTGTGCTGGGGCCGCTCGCTGGACCGCATGTCCACAATGGTATCTTTCCCCGGGCGCAGGGCGCGTGGGAGTCATGTACAGCAGCCACAGCCGCTGGCAGGGCTCATCCCACCTCATCTCAGGGTGCAGGGGAATCCGCATACGGAATTCCTCGTCGTAAGCCAACCACGACGGGCCCGGGAAGTCAACCATCGCCCGGTAAATGTTGTCCAAATACTGGACCATCGGAATTGCCAAATCCGGCCGGGCCCTGAGGTATACCGCCATGTATATGAGGTAGGCCGGCAACCAGTTGGCCCACGTACGTGGTGGCTTGCGACGACGCGCTTGCTCCTTATCCTTCTCATCTTGCCCCTCCCTCTCCTCCTTGGTGGGCTCTCTGTTAAGGAGGGAGAAGATGTCCACATACTCCCCCCCGCCAAATCTTCTCTTTGGTGGTCTGGGCCAAATGGTCCCCCAGTGGCAAAGAATACCCTGCTGTTGGCAAAGCCGACACAGGCACGGTGGAAACTGCGGGCATATGCCAAGGAGCCTGGACTAACCCGGTCACCCCTAGACGATTCCCGACAGGGTAAGAAGCACCCCCTACCACGGGGCCCTGGGTGATAGTTGAAGTCACCGGGTGGGGCGTTGGCAACTGGACCGCCGCACCACCCGTGCGAGGCCAAGGCCATTGAAAAGCCCCCCCCCCCCAACATGGCCATGTGTGTATGTGCACTATTTTGGACCGCATACTCACATGCTGCACCCCCATGGGCTGCCCCCACCGGGGGTTCCGGCCCACTGGGAGCGTCGGAGCTCACGACCGCCATAGAGCTCGTCGACGGGGCTTGATCAGCACCGGCCTGTTGATTGGGGAGCTGCGAGGCAGTGGCCGAAGCCGGGCCACGCACCTCAGGCAGCTCAACCCGTCCCACCGCCTGCCGCTGCCCAGCAGATGATGGATCGACCAGCACCCCAAAAGGGGCCCCAGGGTGACCAACCCGGGCCAGGGATGCCTCAAGGGCCGCAACGCGGGCCAGGAGGGCCTCCACCCTGACATAGCCACCTAAACCAAGGGGGGGGGGGTAAAGGGCCAGCCGGCCCACTAACTACAGGCGTCGGTACAGGTCCCTGTACCCCGGGGCCGGAATAGGGCCACGATCCGAAGCCCGGGCCCGGTAGGGCCGGGGAAGTACCCTGCCATGGAAGGGGGCCACACCACCCCCCAAGGCTGGAAGCCCCCGCATTAAGTTGCGCCCCAACGGAGGAAGGCCCAGCGGAATGGGTCACGCCAGGAGCGGCGGCCGCCGCTTGCGGGCCGGGGGCCGCGGCCCCTACTGGGCCCGCATGCGAACCCCCAGCCTCCGGCCAAGGGGGAATTAACCCCATCCCACCGGTCTCGGTGGGCTCGGGCACAGGAGGCTGCTGGGGAGGCGCAGCCGCGGTCCTCCGACCCTGATTGCGCCTCCGCGCAGAACGAGCCGCGTTCGCAGTCGCCTTCTTCTTTGAGGGCATTGCAGCTAGCCGATGGGAAGCCGAAAAGGAGAAAATCAGCAGCCAAGAGGCTCCCCGGTGAGAGTAAAAGCGACGGAGGTAAGAGGGAAAAACTTCTCCGCTCCGTCGCTTCGCAAAATGGCAGCTCGGCTGCCTCATGGCCGCCCCGTGCTGGCCACGCCCCCTAACTACCCGGATGCCTTCGTCCGATGGGGGGCCCCCGCAAAGGGCGCGGCAGCCATTTTGGCGCCGCGCTCGCATTGTCCCAGTTCCTGCCAAACTAGCAGTTCGAAAGCAAGAAATTTCAAGTAGATAAATAGGGACCTCTTCGGTGGTCTAGTCATGCCTGCCTCATGACCACGGAAACGTCTGCAGAAGCGGACAGTGCTTCTTTGGCTATGAAACAGAGATGAGCACTGAACTCTAGAGTCGGATACAATTGGCTTTCGAGCATGGGTGTCCTTTACTTTTACCTTATATTAGGAAGTCCTAAGCCTCCGTTGTTTTGAGATTTATAACACATAGTCTTTATTTTCCACATTATAATCATGGCATCCTCTGTTATTTCACCAGGATTTACAGATGTTTGGGGAGGGGGGAGTTTCCTTGATTTTAATCAGGGAGGAGTGTGATGATAGATGAAAAAAAGGATGAGCATTTAATGTGGATTTTTGTTATTGTTGTATCATTTGCTATTAGCCACCATCTCTGTGTCTCACTGGGTGTAATGTCTGCTGCATAGTTGATTTTATCAATGAGGATTTGCTTCAGGCAACCTGTAAAGCAGGAGTGGGCAAACATTTTACATGGTGGGCCTGACCACGCCCCTGGAACAGCTGAGTGGGCTGGACCATGCCCACGGAAGCAGAAGAGGCCACATTTATGGCTGATGTCAATGTGCCTACTTCCGCATTTACGTCAGCCGTGGGCTCATTTGCACATCACGGGCATGTTTTACGGCTGACGTAAGCATGCCCACTTCTACTTCCGGGTGTGGGAGAGATGGTGACAGGCCAGTTGAGATGACGTCATAGGTCGGGTATGGCCCATGGGTCATAGGTTGGGAACCTGTGTTGTAAAGATTCTGCAACTTTTATTGTATATTACGTGAACCTGTTTTGCATGGGCCGATATGCAAAGTTAACCTAGTCCAGAGGTGGCCAACCCTAGAACTCCAGCTGTTCTTGAACTTCAATTCCCAAAAGCCCTGATCAGCAGGAGTGCTGACTTGAGCTTCTGGAAATCGAAGACCAAAAACACTTGGAGTGCCAAGGGTGGCCATCATTGACCTAGTCCAAAGTTAACCACTTGTCCATTGTTGGTTTCAGTCACCCAACACTCTTCTTCCTCCTTGGTTAAGAGCATAAACTTCTTTCTGTCTCAAAGATGTTGATACATGGCTCTCTTCTGGATCCATCCCTCCAAACAGTCTCCTGTGGCTGATGGTAGGAGAAAGAAAAAAGTCCTGATGAATTCACTCAATGACTTCGTTTTATTGAATGGTTTCCAATAGATCCGTAATTTGTTTGTAGAAGAATGAGCTCTTGGAGTAGAACTATTCCCCCCATTCACTTTAAAACAAAATCCATCACCAATAGGAGGGGAGAAAACAGAGAGAATGGGGAGAAGTCAAGTCTCCATTACTTCATGTCACATTTGGCAAGGAAGGGTTTTATAGGCCAGAGAAACTTGATTTTTCCAAGGCTGCCTCTCTTGCCTCCCGCACAGATAATGGGGGCACAGATGATCAACATTGGCCTGATGCAAGCCAAGAACAGGGTGCACAAAGAGGTGATGAGACATTCATTATGTCTTTACAGAAGTGCCAAACTCACGTGGAAAGGTCAAACTACATGTTACACAAAACACATAGCATATAACTAAAGTTGTTGTTCAGTCACACAGTTGACTCTATAAGAAACGTCAGCAGTGTGATCCATGTATAAAACATGTACAGAAGTAGTAGGCGATACCTTTTCTGGATCACTAAATAAAAAACATAATTGCAAGCTTTCGTGATTCATGATTACTTCTTCAGGCAAGGCATTCAAATGTCCATGGCATGGTGGTCTGCCAGGCTCTGCTTTAAAAGCAGCAGTTGAGTTGATGCACATGCCAGCCTCCTCTGTCATCTACCATTCTCCAGAGTTTGCCCAGCTCCATGCCCACCATGTCAATGATAATGTCTAACCATCTCATCCTCCACCACCCCCTCTCCTTTTGCCTCAATCTTTCCCAGCCTCAGGGCCTTCTTCTAGTCCTCTTGAGAGTCCAAGGGACTCTCAAAAGTCTTCTCCTGTGCAACAGTTCAACGGTTTCAGCCTTCCTTAGGGTCCAGCTGTCACAGCCATACATTACTCCTGGGAAGACCATCGCTTTAACTAGGCAGACCTTTGTAGGCAGGGTGATGTCTCTACTTTTTATTCTGCCATTAGGGCAGTATCATCTGCATATCTCAAGTTGTTGATTTTTCTCCAGGGCAATCTTAACTCCAGCTTGTGTTTCATCCAACCCTGCATTACGCATGATGTACTATGCATATAAATAAGAATGATCACAATATGCAGCCAATTAGGATTATATGGAAGCAGGTGATTTCTAGGGCTGGACTACAACAGGCTAGCTTGGAGAAGGCAATCCCTGATAAACCAGGCTTTCTATTTAACCTACCCACAAAACTTTAAGGAATCAGTTAGCTTTATAAGTGACTTTGCAGCCTCAGAAGTAGGAAAAAGTTACCCTTTTTTGGGATTACTACTCCCAGATTCCCACAACCAGTCCTGAGGTCAAAAATTGTATTTTCCCCCAGCTCTGTCAGGCCCTTAACTAGTTAAAAATTTCCAAACCTTGCATTGCAGGTCCTTTTTAGACTAAATTTCTGATATTATCTCAACCATGAGGAACGGTGGAAACATCTCATCGCTTGCTTACGCGCCGCCTTCCCCTTTGACCACCGCCCTTTCATCACATTTGCGCTTGTCACTGTGCAGGCATCCTCTAAGGAAGGCTTTTTTGGTGGAAAAATGAGGCATAACATGACATCATGTTGAAATGAGACATTTTATCTCATGGGGAGGTTGAGCTGAGCTTGGCCATTGCCCAGAAATTGACGCAAATCCCCGCACGCCATTCACAAGCTGTCCGCATCAGCTGGGCGACGTGGTGGAGAAAATACCTTCTGATAAAAGACGTAAAGAGATGTCAGAGCATGCATTAAGTGAAGGGAAACCAAAGATAATGTGACATGAACTCCGTCCGCCCTGATTAGGGCTTAGCTCTGATGGGCCAGAATGCCAAACTTTTCGGATGGCAACCTACAGTTTTATCTGATAAACAACAGTAAGGTTAAGTCAGTTGCGTATCAATTGGCCATTAATTCTTTCCTTCTGAACTAAAGAAGAATCATGCACAATTTGTTCATTTCTCACTTCTGAGGGAGGGAAATACCCAAGTATCCACTTCAGTACATCTTGGTATGTGGAGAGTTATGAATCAAATGTAAGAGAGGTGAAAATCCTTGTACAGAAGTCCAGAAAGAAATGGGAATGCCATTGCAGTTTGCACACACAGGAAAAACTGTCTCCAGGGTGTAATTTTATGCACTTCCATTTATTCTTGCAGGATAATTTAAATCTGGTATCTTACTCAAATCCTTTAATGGGGATTGGTCTTTTCATGTGGGTCCTTCCCTTCCCTAACAACATGGTTTTAATATTGTTACCTGTCCTGAAACTTTGAATAGGTTGAGCTGAAACCAGGTTCTATCTCTATAAGTTGGTTTCTGATCACCATCACAGGTGGCAAATCTGGGGTATGGGTGGGGAATGGATGGCCAGTTAAGTTTTCAGTAGTTCACTCTCAGCTGTCTCTTGGACAGAGGAAAGGAAATGGGCTATAATATCAGGCACAATTGTCTGTGTTTAATTCAGGATCTGTTTGCTTTGTCTGATCTTCTTCCATGTGAAACTGCCAAAATGAAGCCACCTTTTGCTGAGTCCATTCCGCAATTCCTTTAGCCTGATCCACACCTGTCAAGTATCCCGGATTGGTCGGGATTTCCCGTTTTTTTGCGCCGATTTTCATTATTTCCCGCCCAGAGCTGCCGCTACCCCGTAATTTGGCAGCGGGGGTGTTATGACCATCAATGAATAAACCTGTGTTAGTCCTTCCTGCGACTATTTCTTTGTCTTCCGTGCAAGACACTAAATTGGCGATGAGGATGGGATCGATGGCGAATCCCAAGGTCAAGCTGTACCAGTTCGATGTCAGCGAGCCCGAACAATGGGAGCTCTACGAGTGCCAGTTTCGGCATGCCATGGAAGCTGCAGGCATCGACAATGACGCGAAGATGCGCTCCCACTTCCTGGCTCAGGTGGGGCCGGCCACGCTGCGAATCCTGATGACCCTGGTGGCCCCCCGGAAGGTGGACGAGGTGTCCATCGACCGTATCCTGGAGAGACTGCGTGAGCATTTCCAGCCGCCCGTCTCGATTTTCCCAGCCTGGGTCGCTTTCCACAGGCGAGACCAGCGACCGGGCGAATCCGTGTCTGCCTATGCGGCGGCCCTCAGGCTGGCAGCGGTGCATTGCCAATGGGACGACCTCGACCAGGCCCTCCGTGACCGCATGCTGTGCGGTTTGAGGGACGAGGAGCTTCAGAGGAGGCTCATGACCCACGACCATCGCCTCACGTTCAACGAGGTACTGCGGGAGGCCCAAGCAGCCGAGGAGGCCAGGAGCGGAGTCCGGCTGTTCAAGTCCCGAGGGGCCACATCCGAGAGGGCCAAGTCACCAGTGCAGACAGCCTGGCGGACACCAGCGAAGACGGCCTGGTGGGCCCCCAAGCCGCCCGCCGCCACACCGACGTCGTCCGAGGAGTCGTCCACGACAGCGGACCCCTACTCCAGCGAGGACGACGACGTCCAGAGGATCAAGCAGCGAGGTGAGAAGCAGCAGACCCATGAGCGGCAGGACCGCCACTGTGACGGTTGTGGGGCGGCCCACGACCGCACGAGGTGCCTGTTCCGGAAGGCCGAGTGCAACAACTGCGGCTGAAAGGGACACATTGCCCGAGTATGCAGACGCGGGCGAGTCGAGGACAAGGGCAGTTCCAGCCATTCCCAGACGCACCAACGAAAGGCGGCTGGCACCAGGAAGGTCTCAGCCGGCCACAGCGAGGAAGACGTGAACTGCGTGGGCCTGGAGCACCGGCGGTTCTTCATAGAGGTACTGTTGCAGCGGGTCCCAGTGAGGATGGAGATAGACTCGGGGTCATCTTATTCCATCCTGTCCCAAAAAGAGTTTATGCGCATTCCCCCAGAGAAGCGGCCCAAACTGCGGGCCATGAGATCCAATCTACGGGACGTGCAGGGAAATGGGATCACGGTGTTGGGGGTGGGGAACTTCAAGGTGAAGTTCAAGAACTACTCCGAGAAACTGCCCCTAGTAGTCCTCAAGGGGGGGAGGTGCTGCCTTTTGGGAACGCAGTGGTTTGCTCCCCTGGGGATCGAACTGTCTGGCATTAACGCCATCGAGACTGACCCAATGCGGGACGTGTGCGACGCACACCCGGACGTTTTCAAGAAGGGGCTCGGGAAATACAAGGGGCCCCCGGTTTCCTTTGAGCTGGACCCAGAAATCCGGCCCATCCGCCTCAAGCCAAGGAGAGTGCCCTTCGCCCTCAAGGACAAGATTGAGGCGGAACTGGACAAATTGGTGGGGCAGGGGATTTTGGTTCCACTTGACTCGGCGGAGTGGGAAACGCCAATTGTTACAGCCCTCAAGTCAAATGGGGAGGTCAGGATTTGTGCGGACTATAAATGTACGATAAATAAGGCCATTCGGCCAAATGCATACCCGGTGCCCGTGGTCAGCCATTTGCTGGCCACGCTACATGGGGGGAGGTGTTTCGCCAAGCTAGATCTGGCCGAGGCGTACCAGCAGCTCTCTGTAACCCCGGCTGCTGCCGCTGCGCAAACGATCATAATGCACAAGGGGGGCGTTTAAGGTAACGCGCCTTCAGTTTGGTGTGAATTTGGCCCCCGGAATTTTCCAGTCCCTCGTGGAACGCCTTTTAAAGGGGCTTCCAGGCGTCCTCCCATACTTCGACGACGTGTTGATAACAGCGGGGAGCGAATTAGAGTTAGCCAAGAGGCTAGATGGGGTTCTCTCAGTGTTCAAGAGGGCAGGACTTCGATTGAGGAGGGACAAGTGTGTATTCTTCGCGAGGGAGGTAGAGTTTCTAGGCTTTAAGGTAACCCCGGACGGAATCAAACCCTCCGAGTCTAAGGTTGCGGCCGTGAGAGATGCCCCTCGCCCCACCGCGAAACCGGAGCTGCAGTCATTTCTAGGGCTCCTAAATTTCTATCACTCCTTCCTGCCTCGAAAGGCATCAGTCGCGGAGCCACTGCACGCGTTACTTAAGAAGGATGCGGTTTGGCGGTGGGGGGACAAGCAGGAGAGGGCATTCAAGGAGCTCAAGTCACTCCTATCTTCGGATGCTGTCCTGACCCACTTCGATCCGAAAAAGCCAGTGGTATTAGTCTGTGATGCGTCCCCGGTGGGGGTGGGGGCGGTCCTGTGCCACGTGTTGGAGAGCGGGAGGGAAGCCCCGGTAGCGTACTACTCAAGGTCCCTCTCGAAGGCAGAGCGCAATTACGCGCAAACAGATAGGGAGGCCCTAGCCATAATTGCGGGAACAAAGAAGTTCCACGATTTCCTATACGGCCGCGAGTTTATGGTGGTGATGGATCACAAGCCGCTTTTGGGGATCTTCACTACCGGCAAGCCCACCCCGCAAATATTATCCCCCAGGATGTTGCGTTGGGCCATTTTCCTCAACGCCTACCAGTATGAGCTGGTCTATCGCCCAGGGAAGGAGATCTCCCATGTGGACGCCCTGTCCCGATTCCCCCTCCCTAGTTTAGGGGACCCTGCATGCGAGGTGGAGCAGGAACACCAAGTCCTGCTGATTGAGTCTCTCGACTCACCCCCAATTGTCCCGGCCGACCTCGCCAAGGCCACGGCGGCCGACAAGATGCTGGCCCAAGTTAGTTCCTGGGTTAGGAAAGGGTGGCCCACTTCTCCCCCCGAGGAACAGTTCAAGCCATTTTTCAGGCGCAGAGTAGAGCATTCCCTGGAAAGGGGCTGCTTACTCTGGGGCCAGCGGGTAGTTATCCCAGAGAAGCTGAGGGCCAAGGTGCTGAGGCTACTGCATACCAGCCACCCCGGGATCGTGCGTTCCAAGGCTCTGGCCAGGAGTTTCTTTTGGTGGCCCCAGATAGATGGGGACATAGAACGCTTAGTGGGCACGTGTGAGAGCTGCCAGAGCTCTTGGCCCGAGGAGTCCCGGTTACCCCATAGGGAATGGGATACGGCCCGCGGGCCATGGTCCCGGATACATGTTGACTTCGCTGGCCCTTTCCGCGGGTCCATGTTTCTACTGGTAGTCGACTCCTACTCCAAGTGGTTGGAGGTAATTCCCATGAACAGCACTTCCTCTGCCGCAACCATTAAACAGTTGCGCAAGCTGTTCGCCTGTTTTCGGCCTGCCAGACATCCTTGTGAGGGATAACGCTAGTACCTTCACGTCGGCAGAGTTCAAGACATTCATGGAGAGGAACGCCGTCAGGCACATAACCGCTGCCCCGTTTCACCCCGCCACAAACGGTCAAGTAGAGCGCCAAGTGCGCACTACGAAAGACGCACTGTGGCGCATGGGTCCCGGTGAGTTGAACCTGCATCTGTGCCAGTTCCTCATCTGCTACAGGACAACCCCTTTAGCGTCAGGCTTTTCCCCAGCCGAACTCCTCATGAGGAGGCGTCCGGTAACACTTTTTGACCGGATGGATCCGTCCAGGTTGGAGGATGAGGGGAGAAATATAAGCATAGGGGGAGAGAGCTCTAAAAGTTTTTCGGTAGGGGACCTGGTTCACTGCAGGAACTACGCGGCCTCGGGGCCAGCGTGGGTGCCAGGGACAATTGTTGAGCAAACGGGGCCGGTATCCTACAGGGTCGAGACTAGTTCAGGTCTACTCTGGAGAAGGCATGCCGACGAATTCAGAAGGCGAGTCACCAGTGAGGGGGAATCAGCGTTAGGTTCCTCCCCCACCCGCATTACCCAAGGGGGAGACACAGAGGAGGATACTTTCAAAGAGAGGGATCAGTTTGACGATGATTATGAGTTGCAGTACCAGGGGGTGTAGCGGAGTGGTCCCCCACCCGTCCTAGCGAGAAGAGGACTTTTCAGTTCAGCCCCTGGTACTTCCAGTCCCCCTAGCCCCTTTGTTTTAGAATATACCATAGCTCCTGCTCCCCGGAGATCAACACCCCCAAGACAGGCAACAGGGGCGAGTCCGCCCACCACAGTCTCTAGAACGCCCGGACAGGCAGCGGGGGGTGGCGAGGCCACGAGGGCCTCTTCGTCGGTCCCGAGATTCGTACTGGGGGGGTCCCCAAACTCCTCAAACGGCAGGCAGGGATTCACTTCCCAACTATTCATTCCATTCCCGTCCCCCAATGCAAGGTTACCACAGATGCCACACCGAGCCACTACTGAGTCCCCCCTTTCCATTGCAGGGCAGGACTCCGCGGAGCCAGGAGCCGTTGGCTCCCCTGTGCTAAGTCAAGCGGCCGCACGCCCAAAGCGCACGTGCAGCAAACCACAATGGTTGAGGGACTTCGTCCCATCCTAGGGGGGAGGGATGTTATGTATGCATGTACAATGTTACTTTAAATATTGAATATAACCAGTCCACAATCACAATGTATCTCAGCTGTTAAGGAACGCAAGCAAGCCGCCCATAGAGGGCAGCTGCGAGCGTTCAGTCTCACATGGTTCACATTCCCCAAATCACGAACGGCCGCGGGAACTTCCCCGCATGATCAAGAACTACAGAAGAAGAACTACAGAAGAGAGGCGTGACCTGGGCGAGGTCACGCCGGTAGCAGCCAATGAGCTACCGTGCAGCAAGATTCAAATGTATTGTGTTACTGTATATAATGAGATTTACCTCCGCCATTACCACATGTTCCTTCTGACCATCAATGAATAAACCTGTGTTAGTCCTTCCTGCGACTCCTTCTTTGTCTTCCGTGCAAGACACTAAAGGGGGAAATGAGTTACTGCGCATCTCTTCTGTGCAGCTCACTTCTACGCATGCGTAGAAGGCTTCTACGCATGCGTAGAAGGCTTTTGCGCATGCTTAGAAGGCTTTTACGCATGCATAGAAGGCTTTTACGCATGCGTAGAAGGCTTCTGTGCAGATGGTGATGCGTAAAAGCCTTCTATGCATGCATAAAAGCCTTCTACGCACGCGTAGAAGTGAGCTGCACAGAACATTTTTGCGCAGGTCCGTTGTACACATGCGTAGAAGGCTTTTATGCATGCATAGAATGGACTTGCGCAAAAATGTTCTGCGCAGAAATATTCTATGCATGCGTAAAAGCCTTCTGCGCATGTGTACAATGGACCTGCGCAGAACTTTTCTGCGCAGGTCCCATAATCTCCGGAGCTGCGCTTGACAGGTATGGCCTGACCTAGTATGAGAAAGATTAGCTGGCAACACAAGGTTACTATTACCAGGGTATGCCTGATTGTGGTTCAAAAATAACACAATCTTCAAGGAGGTTCTTTCTGTGTATCCGTACCATGAAGACTGTCCTGAGGATATAATGTAGTGGCCCTTCATCTGCCTTCTTCAACACAGTATGACACCCATAGTACGACTGATCCAGCACCACGAGTCACTTTCTGGTCCTGAGCCCTTTTGGCACAGAAAGTCCTCAGCCCTAGGTGGCTTAGTGGCTAAGATGCTGAATTTGATGACTTGAAGGTCGTCAGATCAGCAGTTTGAGACCCAAATACTGTACGACGGAGCCTCTACCCCAACTCCTGCCAACCTAGCAGTTTTTAAGCAAGAAATTGCAAGTGGATAAATAGGTACCACTTTGGTGGGAAGGTAACAGCATTCCATGCACTCCAGCATCTAGTCATGCTTACCACATGTCCACAGAAACATCTGCAGCCCCTTGGCTATAAACAGAGATGAACACCAGACCCCAGAGTTAGATATGACTGGCTTTCGAGCAAAGGCGACTTTTACTTTACTCGGAGGAAGCAGAGCACCAAGCCAGGGCAAGTCCTCTTATTGGGGAGAAAGGGAGCATTGGGAGTAATGAGAGGTGGATACTGGGAGACCTAACGGATGAGCTGGGTCAGTGGACAGCTGCATGCGTGGAGTCCACCCAAGGCCTGTCTGACCAAGTGTCCTCATTGCCGGCAGCCCATTGTGTGCAACTGAAGGGAAACTGAAAGTTGGGACAGTGAAGTCAACGTTGGCCAACGTTGACTGTAGTTAGTTAAACCTCTGCTTGTTCAGAGCATCACGGTAAACATTCTTATATCAAAGTTGATTTGTTGCCCCAGGGGCTGCGGTGGCTCAGTGGTTAAGAAGCTCGCCTTGTTTGCTGGAAGGCTGGCAAGTCGGCAGTTTGAGACCCAGGTACTGCATGACGGATTTTGCGCCTGTCTCTGTCCCATGAAAGGAGCCTCATTTGGGTGTTCCCTGAGTGGAGTTTCTCCCACAAAAATCCTTTCAACCCAGAATAATTTCTGACACAAAATTATTATTATTATTATTATTATTATTATTATTATTATTATTATTATTGTTATTATTATTATTATTATTATTATTATTATTATTATTATTATTATTATTATTATTATTATTATTATTATTATTATTATTATTATTATTATTATTATTATTATTATTATTATTATTTGCCCCATGAAGAAAGGTGTCCATACTTTCTTCACTAGGATGGATGAGAGTGGGCAGACCACGAGGATCAATAGGTGGCAAACAGTATACAATAATTAAATATTATTATAATGCAAAATTAATAGACACCATCAGAGACCCACAAACAAATAAAACCCCTCCTACTGTGGTCTCATTATGGACCCATTGGGGTTTGCATGCCAACCTTAAGAGCAGACCCACATAAAGAGCATTAGAGTGGTCAATTTTAGAGATTATCAACATGTAGCCAGAGGTAGTCAGGGATTTCCCATCCGGATAAGAGTGGAGTTGGGCAATCTGTTGCAGCGGGTGGAAAGCAGTCCTGGCTACGGCAGAGACCTGGTTATCCAAGGTACGAGTCGGCTCAAGAAGGTCACCCAGATTTCATACCTTATCCCTAAGCAGCAGGGTAGCCAGCAAGCTTAGGGAGGTTTCCAGCCCACTGGTCAGGGTCAGCGGACTTTTAATAACAAAAATTTATTTATTTATTTACTTATTTCTAGATTTTTACCTCGCCCTCCTAGTGCAACGCACCACTCAGGGCGGCAACAACAGAAAAAAACACATATATGTACAATACAAGAAAGATAAAACCATTACCAATAAAACCATTACATAAAAACCTCATATAAAAGCAAAATTAAAACACATAAAAACCAACATCATCATCATTAAAAGCTTCACCAACCCTACTTCCACCCACAGTAAAACAGGCTTATCAGAGAATGAAAGAATGAAAAGGGTCATGAAAATTAAAATTAAAAGGGTCACAAAGGGGTGTCCTGTGCACGAGTATTTTGCACCACTGTGCAAAGGGCCAAGTGAACCACTGATGTGATTACCCTGTTGAGCTTGCACCTGACCAGTGATGGTGAACCTTGGCACTCCACCTGTTCTTGGACTTCAGTTCCCAGAAGCCCAAGTCTCTGTGAAGCCACATGAATGGGTTTACTGCACATACACATCATCACGGCACTAGATTGTTGACGGGGGTGGGTGGGGGGCCCTCGGACTGGCACCGGATAAGTAAGTGTCAGGTTTTAAAAGATTCCTATCACAGTGCTAATGACCCTGATTTGATAAACATTCTCTATGTCCAAATATCTGGATACAGCTAACGCTTAACCTGTACATATCTTTAGGAATCTCCAAATCTAGATTCGTTGGCAAAAATCAGAAGGTAAAGGTAAAGGTCTCCCTTGCTGGAAAGCCAGTTGTATCCAACTCTAGGGTTCAGTGTTCATCTCTGTTTATAGCCAAAGAGCCAATGTTGTCTGCATGCGCAGATGTTTCAGTGGACTTGTGGTAGGCATGACTAGACATTGGAATGCACAGAACACTGTTTACCTTCCCATGGAAGTTGTACCTTTTTATTTATTGGAAAAGACAGCAGCAATGACAATGATGTTCCTTTTCTCCATTTATTTTAACTACACATGTATGACTATCAGCATATACCTATGATGGCAAACCTTGGCACTCCAGATGTTCTTGGACTTCAATTCCCAGAAGTCCAAGCCCCTGTGAATCCACACAAAGGGGTTTACTGCGATTCATCCGGCCCGCGCCGCCCTCGTTGCTCCTGGAAACGGAAGTAAAATGCACCCGTACGGAGGAAGGGTTAACCTGGAAGAGCCTTAACCGTACGGGCGCATTTCACTTCTGCTTCCAGGAGCGACAAGGGCAGCACGTGCCAGATGAATCGCAGCAAACCCCTTCGTGTGGATTCACAGTGGCTTAGACTTCTGGGAATTGAAATCCAAGAACATCTGGAGTGTCAAGGTTCACCATCATGGGCATATGCTGTACTGTATTAGCATATTTGGTACATTGATATGAGAATAACAAGGCATGAATCTTAAAAGGACAGTATAACAATCTTATAAAAGCATTCATAGCTTAAATCAGTAGTTAACAGAACAATCAGATGTAACTAAAAATAAAGCAAAGCAATCACACTTATATACTGCTCCGTAGTGCTTAATGCACTCTATGGGCGGTTCACAAGTTAATTAGCATTTTGCCCCCAACATGCTGGATACTCATTTTGCCGACCTCAGAAGGATGGAAAGCTGAGTCAACCTAGATCCAATCAGGATCGAACCCACAACATTTTAGCTGCAGTACAGCAGTTTAACCACTGCTCCAGGGACCTGTGATGGCTCAGTGGTTAAACCTCACATTGTTAGCTGAAAGGCCAGCAAGTCGGCAGTTCGAGACCAGGGTACTGCATGACAGCTTGAGCGCCCGTCTCTGTCCCAGCTCCTGCCAACCTAGTAGTTTGAAAGCTAGAAAATTGCAAGTAGATCAATAGGGACCACTTCAGTGGGAAAAGGTCTTGGGGACATGAAAGGAGCCTCATTCGGGCATCCCCTGAGTGGAGTTTCTCCAGCAAAAATCCTTTCAACCCAGAATAATTTCTGACATGAAATTATTATACCACTGCGCCACCAGGGCTCCAAGTAGTTATGGATAATGAATGACTTTAGCATCAGGCCATGGTATAACAGACAGATATCTAAAAGAGATCACTGTTTATTAATTAGGAGTGCAATTTAGACTTATATGCTTTAGAAAGAAAATGCATAAGGAAAAATCAAGTAGTAATGGAAGGAGAGTGGGAACTGACACATTGCGATGAGTGCCATTCCTGGTGTTTACTTCTGATGCCAACTCTTCTCTTCCCTCTTCCTTGGCATTTAGCTGAGGGTTAATCCCGTCAGTGGCTTAAACATTAAGCGCCTTACTCTTTTGACGCATTCGCCACAGAGACCCGAGTCTCAGCTGATGCATTTGCTCCATCCCATGACAAAACCATGCCGGGATGGTGAATGGCCATCTTTCTACATCTTGACATATTTGCTTTGGCATAGCCCCTCTTTAATCTAGTTGGCCTTATTACTAGCTTGCAGCCTTAATGGGATTTAGGCCGAGTTTCGTATGGCTTACGCCACTCTTGTGCGAAGGCGATGCCTTTTCAGGGGGATGGTTTTTGGCATGCTCTGATTATTATTATTTTTTGGAGAGGTGGCTGTGTCATCACTTAAGTCTGCCAACTCTTTGCTTCTGGCAGTCTTCAGGTGCCTAAGTCAAGTGGAGGGCATGGAAAGATCCCACACATGCAACTTGTCCTGGCAAGAGGGTGGAGGAAGCACAACCTGTTGGGCTTCTGCCTGCTATACAATAGTGGGAACTCTCTTTTGCAAAGAAAGGACTGCCTGTCCTGTGTGTTAGGGCACTCTAAACCACAGCCTCTGTGGGTTTATACATCTGCATCATAGAAATAAATGAACAGAGTCCTGGAGGATGTTAGGACAATTTGCAATTTTTCTCAGCTTTGGCAAAAGAAGGTGTTTTGACACTTTCAGACACTGCTCTGAACACCCCCCCCCCCCACACACACACACAGAAAACTGCAATGAGATTGCTGCTCTTGCATGAGACAGAAAAAGATAAACCAAAGCAATAGCACTTCTATACCACCCCATAGTGCTTAGTGCAATCTCTGGGTGGATCAAAAGTTAGTTAGCATTTTGCTCCCAACATGTTGGGTACTCATGTTAATTGACCTTAGAAGGATGGAAGGTTGGGTCAACCTTGAATCCGGGTCAACCTTGAATCCTGGTCAAGATCGAACTCACAACCTTTGGTTTGCAAAGTAGCAGTTTAACCACTTTGCGACCAGGGCTCTACTAATACCTGCATTTTTTTTTGCTGGCAGCATAACAGACAAAAACTAACTAACTAACTAACTAACTAACTAACTAACTAACTAACCAACCAACCAACCAACCAACCAACCAACCAAAACTGTTGTGGCATATATATATATATTTTTGGGGGGCGGTCTGTAAGCCATGTTTTTGGCAGAAAAATACAAGTTTTCTGTGCAAAGTACTCTTATTTGTTTTTTTAAAAATTAAAATACAACCCCCCTGAAAATAAGCATAATAAAACACCGTTAAAACTAAAGAAACCCCCCCACACATAAATCTTAACAAGATTACATCTAATGACTATGTGCACCCACATTGGGGACATATTAATTTTCTCGATTAAATGTTCTCAACATTATTAAATGCACATATATACACCGCCTGCATAAAATTGCATATGCTAATTTATACAGATTGAAGCAAAATGAGAAATGATTTTCAGAACTTAAACGATATCACCCTCCATCTCATCTTCAAGAGAGATGGAATGTCTTCCGGGTGATCTGTGTCAGCTGTCCAGGTGTTTACTTGTGATTGATCAATGATGACTGCATCATTTTTGCAAACAGCCCCGATGATCTACAACAGTGATGGGCAGTCTTGGCCCTCCAGCTGTTCTTGAACTTCAATTCCCAGAAGCCCAAATCAGCACTCCTGCTGATCAGGGCCTCTGGTAATTGAAGTTCAAGAACAGCTGGAGGGCCAACAACTAGTGAACTCTTTTAAACATGTTGGGTTGGAGATGAATTTAACAAAAACAAAATGGACGAGAAACGGCCAATGTGCCCGGGGTGCCATCATTATAAATGGAACCGAGAATGAAGAAGTATCTAATTATGTCTACAGTACCTCGGTCAGTAAATCCAACCAAACAACATACCATGTGGTGAGTGGATAAGAAGACACAAAGCAGCTTGGATTGGCTTTAATATAAACCGAACAGAGCTAACAGATGACAGTCTGCCAATGAATATCAGGGCAAATGTATTCCATACAACAGTGTTAACAGCAATATTGTATCCACCCAAAATGTGGGCAATAACAAAATCAGAGGAGGAAAAACTGGCGGTAACCCAAAGAGCAATGGAAAGATGGATGTGCAGAGTAACAATCAGGGATAAGGTCAGCAAGAAGGAATTACGTCACTGCGTGATGTGGTCGATGAACTATATGTGGCAAATAGAAGATGGGCAGGCCATATCACCCGCCTAAAGGATAACAGATGGACCTGTCATCTAACAGACTGGATACCAAGGGACCACCAAAGACTACAAGGCAGACCCCAAAAACAATGGGATGAACTGATGGTAAAGATGTTCGGCCAGAGGTGGAAACAGAAAGCAAAGGATAGAATATTTTGGAGTACAGTTGATTTGTGCTATAAGCAATGAAAAATCGATATTGGATATTGGAATGTGAAGGTTTGAGACAAGATCAAGATCTTTGGTAACTTAAAGACTTCCCTCTCCTCCTCTTCCTTCCATATCTGAATCTGAATCCAAATATTGGTGATTATCATGGTGATCAGCCATGAAGACTGTCCTGATGGTACAATACAGTGGCCTTTCATCTGCCTTCCACATCACAGCATGACACCCATACCACTGATCCACTTCCACGAGTCCCTTTCTGGTCCTGAGCCCTTTGGGCATGCAAAGTCCTCCTCAGCTCCAGGCCAATATTGATGAAGCTGCTGCCCTCCATCAAGTTGGATTCAAGTGGGATTTAATCCACATGGGGCCCATCACCCTTCTCTTTGGATTTATGCACCCAAGGCCATTAGTTCTCAGGGTTGTCAGGTTAGTTACTTGCCACCTGACACTTGGCATTGAGTCACTGGCAGTATGGTCTACCATAGCAGGATATCCTGGCCAGTCTGATTGCTGGTAAATAAGGCTTTGAATTTAAAAAAAGGAAAAGAAAGAATACAGATTTCATATTGCTAATGACTTCATCCGTGCCTTGATTGCTCAGGCATTCAGTTTAGAGCCCTCCCTGGTTGAGAACGGCATCAGAAGCTTGTTTGGATGGGGTGTGGGAAAAACAGGAACCTTCCTGCCAGAAAGGGGGGACCCCCCCCCGCCCAATTTATATGGCATTATGTAATCATGGGAGAGGAGGAAGACAAGAAAGGATGATGAGAGGCAATATCCTTCTGGAAGGTGTTTTCGGCATCACAAAACGCATCGTGACAGCAAGGGAGCGGGCCTCAAAGCCATGTCTTTCTTTTATAACGTACTTGCATGGACTTCTCCACCACCGGATCTTATGTGGATGAAATGTCAGAGCAGAGAGTGATGTTTATCTCTCTCAATCTTGCCTTTGTCTCTATCAACTTGGGGGCTCTCCCCCTCCCAGTGGTTTATGGAGAGTGCCTCGGCCCTTTGATCTCCCGATGCCCAAGGGGTACCACAAAAAACGGTTGGCTTTGGAGGCTCCTCAACCCACACCCACCCCTCCCCATGCATTGGGAAGGACAGAAGGCTCCCACACAGACAATTTAAGCAAATGAGTGCCTCTTTTGTGGTTTTTAAAAAAGCCTTAAAGTAAACAGGGGGTAACTCCAGAATTTATTGTCTCCTGTTGTATGATGAGAAAATGGACATTCACACGGGTATTCCCATCGAGAAAGCACACCTGTGAGAACCCAATAAGGCCATATCCCTTTTATCTTTTATTCAGAAGGCCCTCCATGGTTTTTTAGATCCATTCCTTTGCTTATGAGCTTCTTCAATCAAATCCTGGGCTGCCAAAATGAACCCACCTTCTTAGCTTTGTCATTGGCCAAAGTTATAGCCTCATTGGTACATGTTCCTGGCAGTAACTGGCAGACCAGCAAATGAACCAGGCTCTGTATCTCTCTGTATTCACACCACATGTCCACCAGCAGCCCCCACTTGAACATGTTGGTCTTGCATTTAAGGACTCCAACCCTCAGCCTATTCAGGGTCTTCCAAGTGATGTAGGGGAGATTGAGATCCTCAGCTATATTTATTTTTTTGTTTATTTATTACAACATTTCTATCCCGCCTTCCTTATCCTAAAATGACCCAAGGCGGCTTACATAAAAGTTAAAAACATACATAATCTTAAAAACAACTAGACCCTCAGATACCCTCCCCAACCCCTTAAGAAAAAAGCAAAACACAGTTTAAAAAGCTCACAAAAGGTTAAAAAAGATAAAAGGGATAAGAGAGATAAAAAAGAAATAAGAAAAGGATAAAAAGGGATAAAAGGAGAAGGGGGAGGGATAAAATCAGTCAAGTTAGTTGGAGACCAATGCCATTATACCAGCCAGCGGGACTGGGCCGTCACAGCTGTCGGGCCCCACACCCGCTGGCACAGCCAGGTCTTTAACGGGAGCAGCTCTGTCTGGAGGCGCAATTCAGATGATAAGAGGTTCCACAGGGCCGGGGCAGACACCGAAAAGGCTCTTCTTCTGGTCCCAATCAAGTGTACTTCTTCCGTGGGAGGGACCAACACTGAGCCCCTCCGGTCTGCCCTCGTAGGATGGGTAGAATACCTTGGGGTGACGTGGCCCCTTAATTATCCCAGTCCACTGCTATGTAGGGCTTTAAAGGCCCCATCACAATCATATCCTCCTTTAATGATGTTCCTTGCCCAGTAAGCTCCTTCCTCCATCTTCTAATTTGGTTTTGATCCTGTGTACCCTCAAGAATGTTTGTTCTTGCCATGAATTTCTTCCTGGATCTGAGCCGGTGGACTTGAGGCTCATATCCATTCAGAGGGTGTCGAGGGTCATTCACTTGCTTAGTTCTCTCAGCGTCCGCTGCTACTTATCTCCTGATCTTAGGTGAAGCGATACCAACAAGAGGGTATATTTTCTCAACTGGTATAGGTTTGAGGCATCCTGTCACTATGTGCATGGCTTCATTAACAGTAATGTCAACTTGTTTTGCCTGTATGGATGTGCTCCATACTGGAGCAGCATACTCTGCTGTGGTGATGCTCAGGGCCAAAGCTGATGTATGCTACATGGATGGCTGAGTTCCCCATTTGTAGTTTGTGAGATTCCTGGTGATGTTGTTCCTTGTGCTAACTTTGGCTTTGGTATTCTGGTAGTGCTGCTTAAAAGAGAGTGTCTTGTCAAGTGTCACACCAAGATATCTTGGTGTTCGACAACGCTATAATTAGTTTCCTTGCCATGTAACATCCAACTCAACCCTTGCCTCTTGGTTTCAAAGGTGGAAAGCACACTTGAGTCTTGGGGGGGGGGGGGGGGTTAAGAGATGTCCTTCCTCTCCACACCTGCTACAGCCACAAACGTTTTGGAATTAGGATTATACTGCTAGTAGTTCACCAGTAGTATTTGTTGGATCGGGGCCCGATGCGGGCCGGGAGGTCCTGGAGGAGACTGGTCAAGTAAAGGCACACGAGGCAAAATGGAGCAAAGACCAGCGTTTATTGATCAGTAGACTCTAATCTTTATACCCTGCCTGGCTCGACCTCGTGCGTAGGTTGTGTGTGGCCGTTACAGGAAAAACTGCAAGTCTGCACTTTGAGATTACACAAGTTACTCATCAGGGATGACTTCACCGGGGGGAAGTTTCTTATCTATCTAATTTACTTCCGGGGGACATGCATTGTCTACTGCTATCGGGAGTAAACATGTGCCTAGGTTGACTCTTGGGCTCAGAGTCTCTGCGGATACAAGATTACTCATTACATGCCTATCGAGTTCATCACCCGGTGATCTTTTGCCCTCTATTGTCCGAACTGCCTGCCAGGTCAGCGATCGGTGAATTAAACTATGACTATTAATCCGCTCCCCAATTTCTGTCCCTTCGGAATCAAAGCTCCAAGGAGTGTTCCCCCAAGCCGTGGTTCTGTCAGGGACAGTATGCCAATTGTGTGCGTGGATCCCACAAGTATTGTTCCGCCTTCTGCCAAAGTCATTTTTTTTTAAAAAAAACCCCTCATAAATAAAGGAAATACGGGGAAACTGACACTACTGTTTTGAAACAAACTTGGAACCAATGTAAATAATTGAGTAGAGAGTGTTCTAGAATCTATCCCGTTGGCATATGTCAGGAGCCTATATCAGGGTAGAAGTACTCATTATTGATAGCATGACATTAGAACAAACTGCTGAAAATAGTCCAGTTGTTCTCGCAAGAGCTGTTTTTATTTATTTATTTATTTATTCAATTTATATCCCGCCCACTCAACACAAGGCCGACTCCGCATTCATGCATTCTTCAAGCTTTAGACCTTAACTTGTTTTGTGGTGGGTCATCAGGTTGCAAGCATAGGCTTTGTTTGCATGAATGGTTGCTCAGGCATGAAGGCCTGCTGGAATTACATCTCTGGAACACTAAAATGCTTTCCACTTTCAACAATATGTTGTCTAGAATGTACAGTTTGGCCCTTAGCTTTTGCTAGCTGGGTTCCTTCCTTCCTGTTGTGTTGGACTACATTTGGCCACCACCTCCCCCCAGCATGAGGTTTAAGACTGATGCTAAGTACAGCCTGTGGTGGGAATGGAGTATACACTGTGCTTTTTCATGCCTTGTTCTTTAGCCTCTGCAAAATGGCGATTTCAAATAAGTGGGAGTTAGAAAGAATGTAAACATTCTAGCCTCATGGTTGCCTCGTGGTTTTGGAGAACTGAAACCTAATGTGTGACTGACATGTCTTATTATAACATCATTGGTTAGAGTCCCTAAGAGGGAGGGCCAAAAGGTGGACCCTGTGGGAGGAGATATTACAGACACACACACAGCAGCTACTCAGACACTCTCTGGAAATGCTATGCTTTTGCAAGCAGCCAAAATGTAGAGAAGGCTTGGGAGAAAAGTGGGACCGGCTTGGCTATCCCTTATAGAACCAGTTTGGTTTCTGTGCTTTTGATGGACTGTATCCTGTATCTTGCTATGCTTTCAATACAATTATAAATTGCCTGAAGAGACTTGGAGTGATTTCTTGGCTCGATGCTACCTGATCCTACACACATCTGATGCCTGGGTTGTCCATGCAGGGGGCTGCAACTCAGAAGGACAATGGGGCCTACTCAAGAGTAAGGATCCTGTTGTCACACGGCCAAACATGTCTTGGAGATGATACCAGTTGCCAATTCCTCATTCTCTTTCAAACTCAGGGGTCAGGTGCAGAGCAGAAATCCCCAATGTCCCCCCCCTCCCCATTCAGATATTCTGTTGAAGGCTGGCAAAAGGGTCTTGCTCTTGTGTGTCTGCCAAATAATTGTAGTCAGCTTTTCTTTCCAATTCTTATTTAATGCAACGAGCTTTGGATTCCTCAGCTGGTCTATACAAAGATTAGGAGCTCACTTGAAGAACTGCATGCATTTTAGGGGGGGGGGGGATTTAATCCTCCGTTAAAGTGCTCTGTTCATTACATTCCTTCTGGCATGCAGCAACAGCACAATAAATTGAACTTAGGTGGCTCATACACTTAACCCCAGGACATTTTATTGTATCTTATTTATCATGTGTCCAACATGCAGCCGAACCCAGTCTAAGCAGAGAGACTCAATGAATTCTTTGCTTCAGTATTCACTGAAGAAGACAGAGGCCACATGCCCAAAACAGAGCCTATCTTCGTAGGGAGGGAAACCGAAGAATTAAGCCAGATAGAAATAACCAGGGAGGAGGTCCTTGCATGTCTTGTTAAACTAAACACTAACAAATCACCAGGACCAGATGGCATCCATCCACGAGTTCTCAGGGAACTTAAAGATGAGATTGCTGATCTCCTAGCCAAAATATATAATCTTTCCCTCAAATCAGGCTTTGTGCCTGATGACTGGAAGGTAGCGAATGTAACACCAATTTTCAAAAAAGGATCCAGGGGTGATCCAGGGAATTACCGACCTGTCAGTTTGACATGTGTCCCAGGTAAAGTGATGGAAACCATCCTAAAAGATAGAATTAATAGGCACATAGAAGAGAAGGCGCTGCTAAAGGAGAGCCAGCATGGCTTTTGCAAGGGCAAATCATGCCTCACTAATCTGTTGGAATTTTTTGAGAGTGTCAACAAGCATGTGGATAAGGGGGATCCAGTTGACATTGTTTATCTGGACTTTCAGAAGGCTTTTGACAAGGTCCCACACCAAAGGCTCTTGAATAAACTTACCAGTCATGGAATAAAGGGACAGGTCTTATCCTGGATCAGCAACTGGCTAAGGGACAGGAAACAGAGGGTAGCACTAAATGGACACTTCTCCAAGTGGAGGGAAGAAAAGAGTGGGGTCCCCCAAGGTTCAGTACTGGGACCCCTGCTTTTCAACCTCTTCATAAATGATCTAGAGGTAGGAGTAAAAAGCAAGGTAGCCAAATTTGCTGACGACACTAAATTATACAGGGTAGTGAAAACTGTGAGAGATTGTGAGGAGCTCCAGAGGGATCTCTCGACACTGGGGGAGTGGGCAAAACAGTGGCAAATGAGTTTCAACATTAGTAAGTGCAGAGTGATGCATGTTGGGGCAAAGAACCCCAATTACATTTATAAACTGATGGGGTCTGAACTCTCTGCGACAAACCAGGAAAGGGACCTTGGTGTCCTGGTGGACAGCTCAATGAAGGTGTCAACCCAGTGTGCCTCAGCAGTGAAAAAAGCAAACTCAATGTTAGGGATCATTAGGAAGGGTATAGAAAATAAGTCAGCAAGTGTCATTTTGCCTTTTTATAAATCTATGGTGAGGCCCCATCTGGAATATTGTGTACAGTTCTGGTCGCCATACCTCCAGAAGGATATTATGGAGTTGGAGAAAGTGCAGAGGAGGGCAACCAGAATGATTAGGGGACTGGAACACCTTCCTTACCGTCTGAGGCTGCAACGGTTGGGCCTCTTCACTCTTGAACGACGACGTCTAAGAGGTGACCTGATGGAAGTTTATAAAATCATGCACGGTGTGGACAAAGTAGATAAGGAAAAACTGTTTTCCCTATCGCATAACACTAGAACTAGGGGACACTCGATGAAACTTTTGGGTACTAGTTCTCAAACAAATAAGAGAAAGTACTTTTTCACCCAGAGGATTACTGGTCTATGGAACTCCCTGCCAGAAGAAGTGGTGACAGCTGTCAGTCTTGACAGCTTTAAGAAAGGATTAGACAAGTTCATGGAGGACAAGAGTATCAATGGCTATAATTATGGATACTTAAGGACAACCTCCGGGTTGGAGAGATAGGCAGGATATCTCTCAATATCATTTCCAGGGAATCCTAAGCAGGCATCTGCTTGGGAATACCCTGAAGGAAATGGTGAGCCACTGTGTGAGACAGAATGCTGGACTGGATGGGCTGTGGCCTGTTCCAGCAAGGCTGTTCTTATGTCCTTATATGTCCTTAAGCACTGAGGGTTTCTAAAAGATCTGAGGTTGCAGGACCGAGAAGAGGGTGGCCATGCAGCCTTCTGCAAAGCACATAGGTCTCCATCTGACAGTCTGAGAGAGAGCAGTCCTCTAAATACAAGAAAGGTGGTCAAGGTTGCTTTTTTGCTGGTGCATGTTAACATAAGAACAGGCTTGCTGGAACAGGCCACAGTCCATCCAGTCCAGCATTCTGTCTCACACAGTGGCTCACCATTTCCTTCAGGGTATTCCCAAGCAGATGCCTTCACCTGCTTAGGATTCCCTGGAAATGGCATTGAGAGATATCCTGCCTATCTCTCCAACCCGGAGGTTGTCCTTAGGTATCCATAATTATAGCCATTGATACCCTTATCCTCCATGAACTTGTCTAATGTTGCTTCTAGGCACTCCATGAAACTTTTGGGTACTAGTTCTCAAACAAATAAGAGAAAGTACTTTTTCACGCAGAGGATCCCTGGTCTATGGAACTCTCTGCCTGAAGAAGTGGTGACAGCTGTCAGTCTTGACAGCTTCAAGAAAGGATTAGACAAGTTCATGGAGGACAAGGGTATCAATGGCTATAATTATGGATACCTAAGGACAACCTCCGGGTTGGAGAGATAGACACCGGAGTGCATGGACTACTGTTACCTTTCCTGCCAAGGCGGTACCTATTTATCTACTTGCAATTTCTTGCTTTCGAACTGCTAGTTTGGCAGGAACTAGGACAGAGAATGAGAGCTCACTCTGTCATGCAGCTCCCGGGTCTTGACCTGCTGACCTTCCAGTCATCAAGTTCAGCGTCTTAACCACTAAGCCACCGCAATCCCACCAGCAGTCGTAAGTGCATCCAAAGGTGTTGTTGTTGGTAAGCACTCAGTGGAGTAAGATACAGCTTGCTCGGTCAGATTTGATGGGCATGTGGAGCCAGGACCACGTCTTTAGAAGCACTCTACTGGAAGCCTGCAACCACTGAAAAGGTTTCTGCTTTCTCTTTTCCAGTCTGGGAAGATTAATCCTTGTTTCAGGCTGCTCCCCACCTCGGATCACCCTCCTCCAGCAGTGTATAGAATAGCCCAGCTTTGGCACCAACTTTGTGTACCTCTCTACCTGTTGAGCTGTGCCAAATTCCATCGTTACCTATTTCTAAAGAACAACAACTCAATTCCTTGCTCTTTAAAGAGGCTTTTACAGACATATTACCAATGGTTGAGCAATAAGATGAACTAACCCAGGGGTGCCCAAACTATGGCCTGGGGGGCCGGATCCATCCCCTGGCACCAATTCATCTGGCCCACAAAGCCCTTGTCACTCCCAGAAGCGGAAGTAAAATGCCCCCATACGTATGGGCACGTTTTACTTCTGCTTCCGGGAGCGACGAGGGCTTCATGGGCCGGATGAATTGGTATCAGGGGCTGGATCCGGCCCCCAGGCCATAGTGACTAGCCCCTTGAACCATGTGACCAGCCCGCAGGCCAAAATGTTTGGGCACCCCTGAACTAACCTATACCGTTGCCAATATGTGTTGTTGTTGGGGCACTGCTTTTGTTTATTGTAAATATATATTTTTTAATTTGTTCTGCCCTTCCCAGAGTGAAAGAATATACCAGATGGGTGGGGTATTCTTTGATTCCTTGATTTACCAGACTATCAGGGGGTGAGTTCCTGCTGGTCGCAACTTGATTTTCATTCCTTTCGCTGTAGCGTTCTTCTCCTCCAGGCTCAACCGAATCTTTTCACGATTAGGTTTTCCCATCTTTGGGGGGTTGGGGCTGCCAAGGGGTCTTTTTACTGCTCTGGGATACCACTCGGTGACTGCTGCTGTCCAATGCCTGCCTGTCATTTAAGAGATGTGTCCAGTCCAGCACAATTTCCATTTATGATATTTAGCAATGGAGAGGCTGGTAAGAGGTGAGGAAGAGGCTGGTGTTGGTGGGAGCGGAGGGTGTGAATTGCATCAGTTAGAGCAGGGGTTCCCAAACTAAGGCCTGTGGGCCAGATCCGGGGCCCCGTGCCATTTCATGTGGTTCCCCAACCCTTCAAGGGCATTCAAGAAACAAAATGACTGCCTCCTTTGAAGCTGTTGGGATAAAATGGCCACCCCATCATGCAGGCAGGGCAAAATGGCTGTCCAGCCTTTGAAGCTGTCTGAGAGAGTGTGACCCGGCCCCTGGCTTGAAAAGGTTGGGAACCCCTGGATTAGAGAGATACATGGCCTCTCACTTTGAAACTATGGGATAAATGAATGTTTCCAGTGGTGGGTATCAGCAGGTTCGTACCAGTTCGCCAGAACCGGTAGCAGAAATTCTGGCTGGCCCCACCAATCCAAGTTTTAAAACAAAGTAGTCCTAATTCAGGTGCAATGCAGGGTTTTCCTCTGGCCACACCCACCATACCATGCCCACAGTGTGGTAGTAATTTTTTTTGGAGCCCACCACTGGATTTTTCTGTGTGAACAAAAAACATGAGCCTAAGCACATCTGAAATGGCCCCATTGCTCCAGTTGGTCCAGCCTTAGACAGCTTCCTTGTCTAGTCCAACTCATAACAACAATAATAATGAGAACATTATATGTCAATTTTCAGAGATAGGAGACATTTTTGGACTACAACTCCCAGCCTATGTTGCCTGAAGATTTCTGGGATTTGTAGTACAACACCCATGCACCCACCCACCTTCAAAACCAGCCTAATCCGCACACCTCTAGTTAATTCTTCATCTATACCTATAAGGAAGAGGTGTGGCCGTACATATGCAGAATACGTTTCCACACCCCTGGAGCAAATCCTGTGATACTTGCCATACATGTACCTTTTGCAACTGGGGTCAGCACTGTGAGGGTCCTGAGGCTGAGAGTGGGGCCTGCGCCCCACAAATACAACAAAACGTAAAAACTACAACTCCCAGCAGACACTGCAGCGCAACACCACCAATCAGGGAGGCCGGGCCAAGAACGAGAGAGGCAAGGTTCCGGTCACATGCGCACACAGACCAACTGCCACCCACAAAGCATAGTGCGGCTGAGAAACACAGCGGCGCCCATGGCCGGAATGCCCCCAGCCTATGTTGCCTGATGATTTCTGGGATTTGTAATACAACACCCATGCACCCACCCTCCTTCAAAACCAGCCTAATCTGCACACCTCTAGTAAATTCTTCATAGACTTTTAAGGCACGTTAGCAAGATTTTGCCAAAAATGAGATGGCTAGATGGGATTGTAGATGCAATAGGCACAGAGCTGGGTGGGCTGAGGAAGATGGTGGAGGACAGAGGTGCCTGGAGGACAATGGTCCATAGGGTCGCAAAGGGTCAGAATTGACTGTGCAACTGAAGAACAACAACTGAAGAACAACAACAAATTCCCATTTAAGGCATATAAGCTATACATGACTTCCTCTCCTCTCTTTTCCTTTCTTTCTGTGAATCAGACAGTCTAAGAACTGTGTTTACATTCCTGCGAAGTGAGGGTAAAATAACAGGGCTGTGCTTTTGGGACAATTTACTGAATAATCAGCAAACAGACAACAAGATCAAGTGCTTTCCAAACACGTTTCAGTGGAAATATCTTGGAGGAAACGAAGCAACCCAACAAATATTTTTTTAATATTCATGTTTCGCCCTGGTATCAACCATACCTTTGCACAGTGGGCTCGTGAAACCTCCTATTATTTTATTCTGTCGATTTAGCGAGTGGGCAGACGGAATTTCTGACCCTAATTAGTCTTGCTTTGAAGACTGTCCTTGAGCAAATGTTTTCTACAAGGAGTTGTCTTTGCAGGGCGTTTCTGAACTGCTGGCCCATGAAAGGTGGTGAGCTTGTGATTAATCAGCCTTTTATAATTTTAGGAATCTTCCCTCTCCCCCCTGTTTCGGATGCCTCTAGTTCCATGGGGGAGTTTGGTTTTTGGCTGGCAGATTTGGAAAGTGCTCATAAACGTCCACTTCCTGTTTTTGCTTGCTTCTGTGTACAAGTTGTTAAAAGGAATTCGTTTACTTTGCTCAGCTGTTGGCATGATTTTGCTGGCGGAACTAAGTCGCCTTAATCACCGTCCTCTGCTTTTTTTGCCAGTGGGGTTTTCTCACAGCTGCGAGGTCATGCAGCCATGCGGATGGGCGCCCCAACCCCTCATTTTTTATTAGAATTTTATTGAGGACTCGTTTGAAGGTTTGGTGCCATTTCTTTCCAGCCCAGAATTCTGCCCTTCTGATGAGGTCAGGATGTTTGCAAAAGAGGCCCAGTTCCAACACAGGTCACCCAAACGGGCCCAGCCCTTTTTCAGAGAGGCCAAAATTTCCGTCCCAATTTCTCTGAGTTCATCCTTGTTTGTTGCCAGGGAGAGGCAAGGCTCACCAGGGATTTGTATTCAAACTGTCCTTGTTGAAGCAACTCGTCTGAAAACCTAGAGCTGTGATTGCGAACCTTGGCACTTCAGATGTTCCTGGACTTCAATTCCCAGAAGCCCAAGCCACCATGAATCCACACAAATGGGTTTACTGCGATTCATCCGGCCCACGCTGCCCTCATCGCTCCCGGAAGTGGAAGTAAAACGCGCCAGTACAGTTAAGGCTCTTCAGGGTTAACCCTTCCTCCGTATGGGCATGTTTTACTTCCGCTTCCGGGAGCAATCAGGGTGGTGCAGGCTGGATGAATCACAGCAAATCCATTTGTGTGTATTCACGGGGGCTTGGGCTTCTGGGAATTGAAGTCCAGGAACATCTGGAGTGCCAAGGTTCACCATCATGGACTAGAAAATCTAACACAGGGGTTCCCAACCTATGGCCCGTGGTCCGGACCTGGCTGACAATGCCATTCCAACTGGCCTGTTGCCGTCTCCCCTGCTCCAGGAAGTAGAAGCAGGCATGTTTATGTCAGCCGTAAAATGCACCCACACATGCGCAAACGCACCTGCAGCTGACATAAACGTGGAGGTGGGCACATTTACATCAGCCATAAATGTGTCTGCTTCTGCTTCTGGGGGCGTGGTCCAGCCTGCTCAGCTGTTCCGGGGGCATGGTCAGGCCCGTGACACAAAAAGGTTGGCCAATCCTGATCTAACAATAACTATCAACTATGTCTTGTCAAGAGCCTGTGGAATGAATCAAGAGAGAAAGGGGCTGGACTCAATGGCCTTAAAGGCCCCTTCCAACTCAGTTATTCTGTGATTCTATGATTGCCTGTTAGTTGTGCGCTCCGGTGCATAACTGTCAAGTTTCAGGAAATTTCTGTCAAACCCCTGTATTTTACACTCTTTCCTGTCGTCATCCCATTTTAGTTAGACTGTAATTAGACTGGAGGCCAGTACAGGATAAGCATAGCTGTCCATTTTCCTGTTTTGGCCGGGAAATTTCCCTTATTTGACAGAAATTTCCCGAAACTTGACAGGTATGCTCCAGTGTCTAGTCATGCCTGTCACATGACCACGGGAATGTCTGCAGAAGCAGACAGCATTGGCTCTTCGGCTTTGAAACAGAGATGAGCACTGAGCCCTAGAGTCAGATACGACTGGCTTTCGAGCAAGGGAAACCTTTACCTTTACCTTTACTGTGTGATTGCTATGAAAGAGTTTTCACCGGACCATGATCCAAGCAGTCCAAAGGGTGAGCAAATACCTCCTCTAGTCCCATGGTTATACCCTAAGTTTCACTTTTGCAACTGAAGATGTCAACATTTCTCTCCCTCCCCATTTTTTGTGCCTTGAAAATTCTCCAGCCAGCTTTTCTCTTGAGACCGTAGAGCAGTGATGGCCAACCTTGGCATTCCAGATGTTCTTGAACTTCAATTCCCAGGAGCTCTGATCAGCAGGTGTGTTGACTTGGGCTTCTTGAAGTCCAAGAACATCTGGAGTGCCAAGGTTGGCCATCACTGCTGTAGAGCATCCTTCTTCTTTTGGATGCTCTCTACTGGGGCTGCTCTTCCTCCCCTTACCGAGGATTAGTTGGGGAATGGTTGAGGAGCAGTGCTCTTGTCTGAGATGTATGCTTAAATAGCCAAAGAAGATCCCTCCTTCCTCAAACTGTAGAAACTCAAGGTCAAGAAAACAACTTTTCTTCCAGCATGCGTGAATTTCCTGATAAGGCAGGGCAATCCCTCACTCCTCAGCCTTGGATCAGTTAGAGAAAGAGGCCAAGTGAGCTTTTTCCTCTCTTTATGGGACAAAAGAGTAGTATTATGAACATGGTTGAAAGGGATGGAACACATTTCAGGGTCAAGTCAACATACCGCAGCTCCTTACAGAGTTATTGCAACTCTGGAAGAGGTTACAGCCAAAAGGGCCTTTAGGTGGCAAAGCAGATATTTTCTCTATAAGCTTATTTACTTTATTTGAAAATCAAGTACATCAGCAAACACTGGAGGAAAAAAAAAATAAAGGCACAGATTTCAATGTTGATCTTTAAAATGCAAATCAAAGACTAATTCATACCCAAAATGTGTATTCTTCATGTTTCGGAATAATTCATCCCTCTGAAATTGCTTTAAGAGCCCTGGTGGTGCAGTGGTTAACCTGCTGTGTTGCAGCCAAAACATTGTGAGTTCAATCCTGATGGGAGCCAAGGTTGTCTCAGCCTTCCATCCTTCCTGAAGTTAGTAAAATGAGTACCCAGCATGTTGGGTACAAAATGCTAATTAATTTGTGAACCACCCAGAGAGAGCATTATGGGGTGGTATGTAAGTATAATTGTTATTGCTATTGCTTTGTCCTGGATGGAATATGTATATGTACCTGTGGTACTTATTATATGGATATTTCCACTTCCTTCAGAGGCTGAGCTTATTAGTCAAGTTTGGAATCCTAGATAAGGGAAATCTCACTATATGAAGTGGGGCTTAATTCTGAGTCAACGTGCATAGACTTGGGTTGTGGGACTGCATTATGTTCTACGCAACTCTGCACTATTCTATTTGTATGCACAATCAGCCATGCTAACCACTCACTCAGTGATGAGTGACCACTGGGCAGCATAATACGCTACATTACAAGCACCTCTCTTGAAAAGGACCCCCCCCCTTTGAATTTAATTGGACTTATTCCCCAGGACTGCAGCCTTAAGAGCTCATCTTAAGATCTTTCCACATCATAACATATAGACTAACCTAGTAGTTGACTGTGGTGGCTCAGTAGTTAAGAAGCTCACCCTGTTACTTGGAAGGTCGGCAAATTGGCAGTTCAAGGCCCGAGTACTGCATGATGGAATGAACACCGTCTTTGTTCCAGCTCCTGCCAACCTAGCACACCGAAAGTAAGAAATTGCAAGTACAGTAGGACCGCAGATAAAGTCCTAACTCCATTCTACAAGTATGGACTTTATCCGATTTTGGACTTTATCCGAATCAAATGGGCAATGCATTGGATAATGTCCAAAAATGGACTTTATCCGAGGTTCCTATACCAAATACCTTGGATAACGTCCATTTTTAGCAGTTTTGGACTTTATGCGATGCATCACGTGTGCATGAAAACTGTGGCTTTATCCAACTCGGACTTTATCCGAATCGGACTTTATCCGAGGTACCACTGTACCATAGATAAATAGGGACCACTTAGGTGGGACTAGAACTTGGGGACATGAAAGGAGCCTCATTCAGGTGTCCCCTGAGTGGAGTTCCTCCAGCAAAAATCTTTTCATCCAAGAAAGCACCTTTGTGTGATTCTGACATGATAAAAAATAAACCTAGGGGAAAAAACCAAGAAATTGCAAGTAGACAAACCAGTACTGATTTGCCGTGGAAGGTAACAATGTTTTGTGCACTCCCATGTCTAGTCTTGCCTGCCACATGACAATGAAAAGTTTTGCAGACACAGTCAGCATTAGGAAGGAGTTTCTTGCTTAAAATGTCAGTTCCCCCCCCCCCCAAAAAAAAAAAAATCTTGCCTGTTACCCAGCACGATGCCAGGAGAAGATCATCCAAGTTTATTCCAGAACATTTCATGTTGGCTGTATACAATTTGATTACTTTGTCTGATTGCTTCCTTTGGGGTGGGGATGGGGGGTGGGATTGTCATCAGCATGTGGTTTTGCTTTTACCATTTCAGTCTTCCCTTACTTTGCCTTTTCTTAAAAAAATTTAAAAAAGCTTTTAGTGGGTTAGATCCCAATTTATCATTTCATAAAAAGAAAGATAGCTTCCATCTGCAGAGGAGACCAAGATCTGGAGTACAGGAAGATGGGTGGATGGTTTTCACAAGACTATTTTTCTTTCTGCACTGCTTCTCTGACCATATTTCCCCAGCCTTGGCAGGTCTGCACTGGTTACCTGTTGCCCACCATGTCAGATTCAAGGTGTTGATGTTATCATACAAGGTCCTATACAGTTTGGGACCTTGCTATCTGTCGGAGCATCTCTCCCTCAGAGCAACTCTCCGCATCACCCGGTCATCACAGTTGGCGCAGCTCCATGTGCCAACACCAAGGGTGGTTTGAAAGTCAGAAACCAGAAATAGAGCCTTCTCGGTGGTGGCACCTACACTGTGGAATACACTACTGGTGGAGCTGCACCAAGCCCCGTCACTGGCTACCTTAAATGTTCCTGTTCAAGGAGGCCTTTCAGGACATTGTTCCCTTGGCAGTAGATTAGCCAGTTAGGTTCAGTTTCGATGTCCTCTGACACCAATTATTTTATTTTATTTTATTTTAGTCTAGTCAATGATGTACTTGGTGGTGGTGGGTTTTATTGTGTGGGTATTGTTGTCATTTATTTTTTGTTGTTTACTGAACAGAGTGGGATAACACCCAGATAGGTGGTATATAAATCTAATAAATAAATAAATAAGTAAATTATCCATGCTGTTCTAGGTTTTCAACCCTGTACAGCAGTGGTGGAGAACCTATGGCACACATGCCAGAGGTGGCACCCAGAGCCGTCTCTGTGGGCACCCATGCAGTCACTCCAGCACAGTGTTCACCTCGGCCCTCGGCCCAGAAGCCCAACGGGAGCATTTCCTCCCTCCCCTGTTGCTGTGTTGGCACTGTGCGATGAATAAGTGGGTTTTGGGTTGCAGTTTGGGCACTCGGTCTCTAAAAGGTTCACCATCACTGCTGTGCAGCATCTTTTCAGTGAGCAAAGAGGGTTACAGTGGGGTGATAATAATAATAATAATAATAATAATAATAATAATAATAATAATAATAATAATAATAATAATAATAATAATAATAATAATAATAATAATAATAATAATAATAATAATAATAATAATAATAATGCCAACCCAATTTGTGCTGATCTTTTCTAGCATTTTCTAGGTAGAGAATACACAGAAGCGATTTACAGTTTCCTTTTTCTAGGGGTACTCTGGGATTGTGCAGCTTGGCCAAAGTTACACAAGCTGGCTCTTCTCCCAAGAGGCACATTGGGGAGTTGAACTCCCAACCTACACTATTAATATGAGAGAGTAAACAAAACAAAACAGAAAAAAAGATTTTAAAATGTTGTCACACATTAATCCAGGGATCCTCAACCTTTTAAAGCCGGGGGCTGGTTTATGCCCCCTCAGACTAATGGTGGGCTGGACTGGTGGTCCTGCTACCAGGGGGGTGGGGGTTCAGGGTGGTCCTGCCGCCAAACACCCACCACTTGCACCACCACCACCACTAGTGGCAGGACCACCCTGAGCCCCCAACACACACCCACACAACGCTTCCCTGCTTACTGGCGGCCACGTGCGTCTGCTGGAAAAGCCACTTTCGGCCAGACCGGCTTCTGGAAAATATGCAGGTGACCACTTGCGTCCGCCACTTTCCTCTCTGCCACCTCAATCCTTGTCCCCCTGCTTGGCTTGGCAGGTCCCTAAAGTCGCTCCGTAGCAGGGCAGATGTTGTAAGCCTTCTTACAACATCCGTCCTGCTACAGAGCACAGTTAGGGACACGCCAAGCCAACTGGAGGGGATAAGGGTTGAGGCAGCGGAGGTGTAAGTGGTGGCTGGAGTGAGGGCATTGGCTGGATGAAATGGTACCGTGGGCTGGATCCAGCCCATGGGCTGTAGGTTGAGGATACCTGCCCTAAAGACTAACTCCTCTATTTCAATGTGAGCTTGGATTTGATCCACAAATGCTCACATTTAAATACTGTACAGGAATAAGTCTTTAAGGTGCCACAACATTTTTTGTCTTTTTTTTGCTGTTGTGTTTGGTTTACGTTCTGATATGCTTGCATAGACTAACACGGCTACCACTTCAAACATTTAAACTATTAAGTTATCTAGCCAGCTCACAGATTTCCAAAGTGCAATATCAGAAGTGGACACTAAAGGAATAAGAACATTATATCTTTTTGACACCCAGTGTGGTGTAGTAGAGAGAGTGACTGACTAGGACTCCAGAAGTCTTCATTTTGAATCCCTGCTTGGCCATTGAAACTCATTGGGGAAGGAACTGGTAAAACCATTTCTTAAATATCTCACATAACACACACACAAGCCAACATGAGATGTTCAAAATGGGTGACGGAGCAAATTGCTTGTGCAGCCAGAGCCACCATAGGGGTGAGAGAAACTTGACAACTGATATGCAATGAAGAAACCAATCAGTTCCTATTAAAATGTCCCATTCTGAACTCTGGAGAGTATTATTCCATTTCAAAGATGTTTGTTTTTGCCATAAGGCTCTTCCAGAATCTGAGCTGGTGGACTTGAGGCTCATATCCATTCAGAGGGTGTCGAGGGTCGTTGAGGGCCCTTAATTTTAGGCCCATGATGGTGAACCTTGGCACTCCAGATGTTCTTGGACTTCAATCCCCAGAAGCCCAAGCACCCTGTGAATCCACATGAATGGGTTTACTGCGATTCATCCGGCCTGCGCTGCCCTCGTCACTTCTGGAAGCGGAAGTAAAACGCGCCTGTACAGAGGAAGGGATAACCTGGAAGAGCCTTAACCATACGGGCATGTTTTACTTCCGCTTCTGGGAGTGACAGGGGCAGAGCGGGCCGGATGAATTGCAGTAAGCCCATCTGTGTCGATTCACAGGGGGCTTGGGCTTCTGGGAATTGAAGTCATAGGAACATAAGAACAGCCTTGCTGGAAGAGGCCACAGGAGCCCAGCCTTCGGTCTCACACAGTGGCTCACCATTTGCTTCAGGGTATTATTCCCAAGCAGATGCCTTCACCTGCTTAGGATTCTTTGGTGTTTTGGTGTCTTGCACGGAAGACAAAGAAGGAGCCGCAGTGGGGGCTAAAACACAGGTTTATTTCATGATGGTCAGGATGAACATGTGGTAATGGCGGAGGTACAGCTCATTTTATACTACAGTAATACATTTGAATATTGTGGCACGGTAGCTCATTGGCTGCTATTGGCGTGTCGTCATTCTGAGTCACGCCCATCTTCTCCAGGTGATCCTAGTGCGGGAAAGGTTCCCGCGGCTGCCGGTGATTGGGGAATGTGGACCATGTGAGCTGAACGCTCGCAGCTGCCCTCTATGGGCAGCTTACTCGCGTTCCTTAAACAGCTGGGTTACATTGTAATCATTGTCAGGTTACATCCATACATTCTAAAAGTAATACTGTTACATACACAACACTCCTCCCCCCTAGGATGGGACGAAGTCCCTCAACCATTGTGGCTTCCCGCACGTGCTCTTGGGGCGTGCGGCTGCTTGGTTTAGCTCAGGGGAACTAGGGGCTCCGAATTCCGCAGAGTCTCGTCCTGCAATGGAAAGGGGGGACTCATTAGTCATTTGGCGGTGACTCTGCGACAACCTTGCATTGGGAGAAGGGAACGGAACATACAGCTGAGATTTGAACCCCTGCCTGCTGCCTGTGGCGCCCGGGGACCCCCCCAGCACGAACCTTGGAACCGACGAGGAGACCCCTGTTGTCTCGCCATGGTCCCTTGCGCCTGCAACCGGCGTACTCGCGCCACCCCCTGCTGCCTGGCCCGGAGTTCTAGGGGATGGGGAGCGTGAACTTCCCCCTGCTGCCTGGCTCGGGGGGCTTGGTGATATGGTATACTCTAAAACAAAAGGGCTGGGGGGACTGGAGGTACCAGGGGCTGAACTGAAACCCCTCTTCTCGCTCGGACGGGTGGGGGACCACTCTGCGACACCCCCCTGGTACGGTAACATAAAGTCAAACTCATTCCACTCTTTCAAAGTATCGTCCTCCTCGGCTGAGAATCCAGGGTATGCATTTGTATCCGAGGACGCTTCCGTGTCTCCCCCTTGGGTTACGCGGGTGGGGGAGGACCCTAACGCTGATTCCCTTTCACTAGTGACTCGCCTTCTGAGTTGGTCAGCGTGCCTTCTCCAGAGTAGACCTGTGTTCGTCTCGACCCTATAGGATACTGGCCCCGTTTGTTCAATGATCGTCCCTGGAACCCACGTTGGTCCCGAGGCCGCATAGTTTCTGCAGTGAACCGGGTCCCCTACCGAAAAGCTTTTGGAACTCTCTACCACTATATTTCTCCCTTCATCCTCCACCCTGGTCAGATCCAACAGATCAGAAAGGGTTACCGGCCGCCTCCTCATGAGGAGTTCGGCCGGCGAAAGTCCTGAAGTTAGGGGAGTTGCCCTATAACAGATGAGTCTTTCGTAGTGTGCACTTGGCACTCTACCTGACCATTTGTGGCGGGGTGAAACGGGGCAGCGGTGATGTGCCGGATGGCATTCCTCTCGATAAACGCCTTGAATTCCGCAGAAGTGAAGGTACTGGCGTTATCGCTAACAAGGATGTCCGGCAGGCCGAAGCAACTGAACACCCTGCGCAAATGTTTAATGGTTGCGGCAGATGAGGTGCTAGTCATGGGGATTACTTCCAGCCATTTGGAATATGAGTCGACTATCAGCAGAAACATGGACCCGCGGAAGGGGCCAGCGAAGTCAACGTGTATTTGGGACCATGGCCCGCGGGCCATGTCCCATTCCCTATGGGGTAGCCGGGACTCCTCGGGCCGAGAGCTCTGGCAGCTCTCACACGTGCCCACTAAGTGTTCTATATCCGCATCTATTTGGGGCCACCAGAAGTAGCTCCTGGCCAGTGCTTTGGAACGCACTATTCCCGGGTGGCTGGTATGCAGTAGCCTCAGCACCTTCGCCCGCAACTTTCCTGGGATAACTACCCACTGGCCCCAGAGCAAGCAGCCCCTTTCAAGGGAAAGCTCTACTCTACGCCTGAAAAATGACTTGAAATGCTCATTGGGGGGAGTTGTGGGCCACCCTTTCCTTACCCAGGAACTGACTTGGGCCAGAATTTTGTCGGCCGCCGTGGCTTTGGCGAGGTCTGCCGGGACTATGGGGGGTGAGTCGAGAGACTCGATTAGCAGGGCTTGATGGTCCTGCTCTACCTCACATGTGGGATCTCCTAAACTGGGGAGAGGGGACCGGGACAGCGCGTCCGCATGGGAGATCTCCTTCCCTGGGCGATAGACCAGCTCATACTGGTAGGCGTTAAGGAAAATCGCCCAACGTAGCATTCTGGGGGACAGAATTTGTGGGGTGGGCTTGCCTGTAGTAAAGAACCCTAGAAGGGGCTTGTGATCAGTCACAACTGTAAACTCGCGGCCGTATAGGAAATCATGGAACTTCTTTGTTCCCGCGATGATGGCCAGGGCCTCCCTATCTGTTTGCGCGTAGTTGCGCTCCGCCTTTGAAAGGGACCTGGAATAGTACGCGACCGGGGCTTCCTGCCCGCTCTCCAACACGTGGCACAGCACTGCCCCCACCCCCACTGGGGATGCATCACAGACTAAAACTACTGGTCTCCTCGGGTCAAAATGGGTCAGGACAGCATCCGAGGATAAAAGCGCTTTGAGCTCCTTGAAAGCTTTCTCTTGCCTATCTCCCCACCGCCAAACCGCCTCTTTCTTTAGTAACGCGTGCAGTGTCTCCGCAACAGATGCCTTCCTTGGCAAGAAGGAATGGTAAAAATTTAGGAGCCCTAGGAATGACTGCAGCTCCGGTTTCGCGGTGGGGCGAGGGGCGTTTTGCACAGCCGCAACCTTGGACTCAGAAGGCTTGATGCCCTCCGGGGTTATCTTGAACCCGAGAAACTCAACCTCCCTCGCAAAAAAAACACATTTGTCCCTTCTCAGTCTAAGTCCCGCTTTCTCAAATATTGAAAGGACCCTGTCTAGCCTCCTCACTAGTTCTGATTCGCTCCCCGCTGTTATCAAGACGTCATCAAAATATGGGAGCATGCCTGGAAGCCCCTTTAAAAGGCGTTCCACAAGGGACTGGAAGATCCCTGGGGCCGAATTTATGCTGAACTGTAGGCGCGTTACCTTAAATGCCCCTTTGTGGGTGACGATGGTTTGTGCAGCGGCAGCAGCTGGGGTTACTGTGAGCTGCTGATACACCTGCGCCAGGTCTAGCTTGGCGAAACACCTCCCCCATGTAACGTGGCCAGTAAGTGGCTAACCACTGGCACCGGATATGCATTTGGCCGAATGGCCTTGTTAATTGTACATTTGTAGTCAGTGCAAATCCTGACCTCCCCGTTTGATTTTAAGGCTGTAACAATTGGAGTCTCCCACTCCGCTGAATCAACTGGAACCAAAATCCCCTGCCCCACCAATTTGTCCAGTTCCACCTCAATCTTGTCCTTGAGGGCGAAGGGCACTCTTCTTGGCTTGAGACGTATGGGCCAGATTTCTGGGTCCAACTCAAAAGAAACTGGGGGCCCCTTGTACGTCCCGAGCCCCTTCTTGAAAACGTCCGGGTGCGCATCGCACACGTCCTGCATTGGGTCAGTCTCTATGGCGTTAATGCCGGACAGTTCGATTCCCAGGGGAGCAAATCACTGAGTTCCCAAAAGGCAACATCTTTCCCCCTTGAGAACCACTAAGGGCAGTTTCTCTGTGTAATTTTTGAACTTCACCGTGAAGTTCCCCATCCCCAACACTGGGATCCCATAGCCCTGCACGTCCCGTAAGTGTGACTTCATGGCCCGCAGCTTGGGACGCACATTTGGGGGAATGCGCATGAACTCCTTCTGGGACAGGATGGAGTAGGACAACCCCGAGTCTATCTCCATCCTCACTGGAACCCCTTGTAACAGTACCTCTGCAAAGAAGCGCCGGTGCTCCAGGCCCACGCAGTTCACGCCTTCTGCGCCATCGTTGGCTGAGACCTTTCCGATGCCGGCCGCCTTTCGCTGGTGTGCTTGAGGGTGTCTCGATGTCCCCTTGTCCTCGGTTTGCCCGCGCCTGCAGACTCTGGTGATGTGGCCCTTCCGGCCGCAGTTGTGGCACTCGGCCTTCCGGAATGGGCATCTCATCCGGTCGTGAGATGCCCCACAGCCATCGCAACAGCAGCCTTGTTGTTCGCTGGTCTGGCGCCTCTCCCCGCGTTTCTTCACCTTCTGGACGTCGTCGTCCTCGCTGGAGCAGGAGTCCGCCATCGTGGACAACTCCTCTGAGGTTGCTGGGGTGCCTGCGGGCGACCGGGGTGCCCGCCAGGCCGTTTTCGCCGACGTCCGCTGGGCCGCTTGCACGGGTGACTTGGCCCTCTCAGGTGCGGCCCCTCCGGACTTAAACACTCTGACCCCGCTCCTGGCCACCTCGGCTGCTTGGGCCTCCCGCAATACCTCGTTGAACGTGAGGTGATTGTTGCGGGTCATCAACTTCCTCTGGACCTCCTCGTCCCTCAGGCCACACAGCATGCGGTCTCGGAGTGCCGTGTCCAGGTCCTCCCATTGGCAATTGACCGCCGCGAGCCTGAGGGCCGCCGCATAGGCAGACACAGACTCCCCCGGGCGCTGGTCCCGCCTGTGGAACGCGACCCGGGCCGGGAAAATCGACACGGGAGGCTGGAAGTGCTCACCCAGTAGCGCCAGGATGCGGTTGATGGGCACCACGTCTACCTTCCGGGGAGCCACCAGGTTCATCAGGATACGCAGTGTAGCCGGCCCCACCTGGGCGAGGAAGTGCGAGCGCATCTCCCCGTCGTCGTCGATGCCTGCAGCATCCATCGCGTGCCGAAACTGGCACTCGTACAGCTCCCATTGTTCTGGATCGCTGATATCAAACTGGTGAGGTTTGACCTTGGGACACGCCATGCATCCCATCCTTGTCGCCAATTTGGTGTCTTGCACGGAAGACAAAGAAGGAGCCGCAGTGGGGGCTAAAACACAGGTTTATTTCATGATGGTCAGGATGAACATGTGGTAATGGCGGAGGTACAGCTCATTTTATACTGCAGTAATACATTTGAATATTGTTGCATGGTAGCTCATTGGCTGCTACCGGCGTGACGTCATTCTGAGTCATGCCCATCTTCTCCAGGTGATCCTAGCGCGGGAAAGGTTCTTGCGGCTGCCGGTGATTGGGGAATGTGGACCATGTGAGCTGAACGCTCGCAGCTGCCCTCTATGGGCAGCTTACTCGCGTTCCTTAAACAGCTGGGTTACATTGTAATCATTGTCAGGTTACATTCATACATTCTTAAAGTAATACTGTTACATACACAACAGATTCCGTGAAAATGGCATTTATTGAGAGATATCCTGCCTATCTCTCCAACCTGGAGGTTGTCCTTAGGTATCCATAATTATAGCCATGGATGCCCTTGTCCTCCATGAACTTGTCTAATCCTTTCTTAAAGTTGTCAAGACTGACAGCTGTCACCACTTCTTCTGGCAGGGAGTCCAAGAACATCTGGAGTGCCAAGGTTCACCATCACGGTTTTAGGCACTGGAAGATAGCAGGAAAGAGAGTAGATTATGATCTGTGGCATACAGCATATGCTAGCTGAGTAGGTAGAGTTTCCAACAGGGTGGAAGGCACGTGATATCCATATTTGTGCCCATTAGCTTCGTAAAACCATTTTTTTTTTGCAGCAAATGCCAACAACCACAGCTTCCGCTGTTGTCTCCCACAGGGTATTACAGATTCTTCCACTTCCTCCCCTCTGTCAAATCCTGCCTAGCAAACAGCTTGACTGCTGGCCACTGAGTCTGAAACGCATTGCTAAAAAAGAAAGGGGCAGAGAAGAACGGCCATGTTGTTGTACTTTGGTTTCTAAGAACTGGTCCAAAAATGAAGCAAAGCAAACAAACAACTCACATCTGTTGTGTTATTATTATTATTGTTTTGTTCTTTCTTTCTTTTTTGGGGTTGGGCCAGCAATCTGGTTCATGGACGCAACAATACACCTGCTCGAAGAGCGACACGTAGTAGGGTCAATAAAAAGGCTTCAATTGCAGGGCGGCATGTCCCAAAACCCAGCAGAGAGTTAGAAATAAACTCTTGTAACAGATTCAGTCCCGGCTGGGGAATATTTAGATGCGTGCGCAAAGAGTTATAAGCTGCAGGCAGCATTCTAAGAAAAGACACCACACATTCTTGCTGTCCCGCAGATGGTGGCGTTTAAAGAGAAGATGCTGCGAAACCGCCTCTCTAATCCCACAGGGTTAGTTCATGCTTTTCTAACGAGAGAGCAGCATCGACAGGGAAACGGCCGCCAGCAACATTTCCCACAATTCAAGTAACACGAGTCAATATTTATTTATTTGCTCATATTTCTACCCAGTTCTACTCTAAAGGCTGAGGCCAGATTAAAATGTACAAAACACAACGCAGCATGGGTTGCCCTTGCTCGGAAACCAGTCGTATCCAACTCTAGCGTTCGGTGCTCAGCTCCGTTTACAGCCAAGGAGCCCAGCACTGTCTGCATCTGCAGACATTTCCGTGGACACTTGGAAGGCAGGATTAGACACCAGAGTGCACGGAGTACTGTTTACCTTCCCACCAAAGTGGTACCTAATTTTTCTTCTGCCATATCTGAATCCGAATATTGGCAATCATCATGGTGATCAGCCATGAAGACTGTCCTGAAAATATAATGTCATAGCCTTTCATCTGCCTTCGGAATCACAGAATGACACTCATACCACTGATCCAGTCACTTTCTGGTGCTGAGCCCTTTTGGCACACAAAGTCCCCATTGACCCCAGGCCAGGATGGATGAAGCTGCTACCCTCCACCAAGAGGGTTTTAAGCCATTTGGTAACCATCAACCTTCCCTGGGGACTTTGTCAAGACCACTAGTCCTCGGGGTTGTCAGGTTAGTTAACTGCCACCTGACACTCGGCATTGAGTCACTGGCAGTATGGTCTACTCTATTACCATAGCAGGATAACCTGGCCAGATTGTCAGGTACCTATTTATCTACTTGCAATTTCTTGCTTTCGAACTGCTAGGTTGGCAGGAGCTGGGACAGAGCCTGGAGCTCACTCCGTCATGCAGCACTCAAGTCTTGAACTGCTGACCTGCCAATCTTCCAGTTGTCAAGTTCGGCATCTTAACTGTCACTACAAACTCTTAATAACGACAAGGCTTTAGAAATACTGAATTCAGGAATAAGAAAAAGTAGTCAGAGTGTTGCTTGGAGAAGAAAATAGAAACCAATTTATTGGTATCTTGCGTGCAAAATGGTGCCTTCTCTACAAGGAGGGATCCTTACTGTATGCCATTGTACATCTTATATACTGATGAACAAACAATTTGCACTGTTACAAATATACGAAATGGCTCCTCCCATTATTATAGTCACAAAAATATGGTAAATGTTGCACACACCAAATATATGAACTTCGTAAGAAGAAACGCTAGAATATTAAACTTATGCAAACTAATAACAAAAAGCACACGTCCAACTTTCAAACAGATAATTACATGGACCATTCATATGAAGCAATGTATTTAAGCTGGTTTACATACTTCATCTTATCTATTTCATGTCAGGCTTGCCCTTAGCTCTTCCAAAGGGGTTAAGTTGCAAACAAGTGGCCACACCTCTGTCTCCTTATGCCCTTGATGGCGAACCTTGGCACTCCTGATGTTCTTGGACTTCAATTCCCAGAAGCTCCCATGAATCCACACAAATGGGTTTACTGCGATTCATCCAGCCCATGCCGCCCTTGTTGCTCCCAGAAGCGGAAGTAAAACACGCCCGTATGGAGGAAGAGTTAACCTGGAAGAGTCTTAACCATACGGGCACATTTTATTTCTGCTTGCAGGAGCGACGAGGGTGGCGTGGGCCGGATGAATCGTAGTAAATGTAAACTCATTCGTGTGGATTCATGGGAACTTCTGGGTACTGAAGTCCAAGAACATCTGGAGTACCAAGATTCACCATCACGGCTTGGCTGTTAGGACATCTGTTAGAATCCAGATAAGAAAGGGTGTGGATCTTCAGTTAGCTTACTTTGAAAAACAACTTTTGTACTTTAGAAATGAATTTCTTCACATCAAAATGATTCGGGTTCTGCTAGAAGTCACATTACCATGAAGACACTGCAGTCCTGCATACACAGCCTAAGATCACCTAAACACTGGGTTTGGTAGGCAGATGGTGGTCTTGTCTCCTTGCAATGAGATTTATCAGTGTAAGATTCCTCTCTACCCTGTAGTCTTGCAGGAAAAATATTGACAGGTTTTGTGGGTTGTCTCTGGTAATGATAACTTTGGGGAGGCATTTGCACAGAATTCTTAACAGTTCCCGTGCAAAATGTAATCTATCCTGTGCAGTGCGGATGGCGCATTGAACAGAACGGATTTTGCCAGTTTCTTGTCCAAAAGAACAGGAGGGGGAAGTAGTGGAGGCTCAGGAAAAATGAGACCAAATTTGGAGGAAGATTCAGTGATTCCCAACCTTTGATTTTTTGGACATCAATTCCCAGAAGCCTCAGCCAATTCCCGATTATACTGCTCAGCCAATGCACTGACTTAGGTTTCTGGGAATTGAAGTTCCCCTGTGGGGCGTGGGACCCATGTTGGGAACCACAGCACTATAGCGTGGCCCGAGTGAAGCCCTGTGGTGCAATGGCCCAAACTCTGAGTTCAATCCCAATGGGCTCAAGGTTGACTCAGCCTTCTTGCCTTCCAGCATCAGTAAAATGAGTGTGCAGCCTTCGAGGGTCAAACCGTAGTTTGCATAAATATCTTGTGAACCACCCAGAGAGTGTTGTTTGATTAATATCTTGACCTGCCTTTATTTTTTTGGATGTAGTTTTAAAGGATTCTTTTGGTGTTTTGAATTGATTCTCTGTTGCCTGCCCTGTCCAAAAAATTTTTTTGCAGCATTTTGAGTATTCACATTTGGTTTTATGTGTGTTTGAGTGCCAGATAGAACACAAATGGGGGAAAAACAAAACAAAAAAAAACACTAAACAGCCGGTCACTGTCATGTTAAATGAAAGGATTGGTGAATAAAAGTCCCAAAAATGAATTATTTCCCCTCCCCCACAAAAAAGAACCAAAATACTATAAATCAAAAGGAAAAGCTTCCCCCATACACATCCCCAACTCAGAAATTCAAAAGAATCCAGAGCTATGTTTGGGAGCTTGTTGTAGTCCAGGCATGCCCTAACTATGGCCTGTGGGCCAGATACGGCCCCTGAAGTCATTCCATCAGGCCCACAACACCCCACCAAACCAGGAAGTGAATATGGATGCATCTGCACATGTCCGTCGACATCTGTATTCGCTACCTGTTTTGGCACACACATGCTCATGCATACACAGAAGCTCCCGTATCCACTTCCTGGTTTGGTGCGGACGTGCTTACGCATTCACAGAAGCCTCCACACTGAACCAGGAAGTGAATACAGACGCTTTTGCACATGCGTAGAAGTGTCCACGCCAAACCAGGAAGTGGATATGGATGCTTTTGCGCATGTACAGAAGCGTCTGCGCTGAACCGGTGTTGTGTTCTAATGGTTTTATCTTCCACATGGATTACAATGTATCTGAACCAATGTAACCTTGCCTTTAGCAACAATGTAACCTTCACCTGTATCAGATGAACCCTGTAATAGGACGCGAGCTAATGACCACCAGCTGGCAGCAGCGAGCGTCCCAGCTCTCTTGGTCCGAACTCATCAAAGGCAACAGCGCGGGAAGCTTTCCCGCCACCACATACACCTGGACAAGAAGGGCGTGACTCGAAATGACGTCACGCAGGCAGTAGCCAATGGGCTACCATGGCACCACGTTCAAATGTATTACTACTGTATATAAAGAGCTATCGATCCGCCATTACCTCATGTTCCCTCTGTCCACGATGCAATAAACCTGAGTTAACCCAGCCCGAGGCTGTGTCCTGTGTCTTGGTCTTCATACACCAAATTGGCGACGAAGGTGGGATTATGGATCCCCAAGGAGCAGCCAGGGCACAGAGCGGGTTCAACATCACCAAACCGCAAGACTGGGAGCTGTTGGAGATGGACTTCCAGGCGGCGCTGGTGGAACTCAAAGTCAAGGAAGACGATGAGGAGCGGAAGAGGGCCATCCTCACCAGAATGCTCGGGGTGGAAACCAAGCGGACGCTGGTGGGCATCATCGCTCCGAAGAAGGTGAGCGAATTTAAGGCGGACGACATCATGAAGCTGCTACGGGAGCGCTTCCAACCCTCGAGGGCGATGTTTCCCGCTCGGAGCGCGTTTTGGAGGCGAGTCCAAGCGCCGGACGAGTCGGTTGAGGCATTCGTGGCCGCCATGAGGATAGCCGCCGTCCCCTGCAAATGGGGCGACATCCTAGACATGGCCCTCAGGGACGGCGTGCTGTGTGGCCTGAAAGACAAGGAGGTGCAGCGCAGCTTGATGAACAAGGAGCCGCCACCCACGCTGGCAGAGGTCGTCGAGGCCGCAGAAGCCGCGGAGTCCACGAATGCTGGAGTAGACGAGATGCACCAGTGGCGTGAGTGGCGTCCCAGGGCCGGCAAAGCGGAAAATTCGGTGCACGGGAAGTCCGGACAATCGGTGCACGCAACTCGACGGGCCTCAAAATCGTCCTCGGAAGGCAGCGACGGCGAGGAGGTCCAGAAGGTCCGAAAAGGGGGGCGCCGCTGCGATGGTTGCGGAGCGGCCCACGAACGCGCGAGATGCCCATTTAGAAAGGCTGAATGTTACACCTGCGGCCGTCGGGGGCACATTGCCAAGGCATGCAGAAAACGAAAGGAGGGCCGGAGGCAGTCGCCAGACCGTTCGACCAGACCGGACCGTCCCGCGAGGCCCAAAGATGGCGCCCAGACCACGAGGAAGAGGGACGGCGTGGGCCGCGTCTCGGACGGCAGCGAAGATGACGCCCCAGTGTTCAGCGTGTCCACGGGACAGTCCCATTACTTCGTTGAGGTACTAATACAAGGGGCCCCCATCAGGATGGAAATTGACTCAGGGTCCTCTTATTCCATAATTCCCCAGAAAGAGTACTTGAAAATCGACCCCCACGTGCGGCCCAAACTTAAAACATTGAGGTCCACGCTACGAGATGTACAGGGAAACAGCATTCCGGTATTGGGGGTCGGGAAATTTCGGGTTAGTTTTAAGAGACATTCTGCGGAACTGCCCTTAGTTGTCCTCAAGGGGGGAAGTTGTAGCCTCCTAGGGACACAGTGGTTTCAGCCTTTAGGCCTGTTCATAGGGGGAGTACATTCGGTGGGGGTGGATCCAATACAAGCGGTGTGCGATGCGCATCCCGACGTTTTTAAAAAAGGACTGGGAAAATTCAAGGGACCCCCTGTAGCCTTCGACCTAGACCCGGAGGTCCGCCCGATAAGACTCAAAACGCGCAGGGTGCCCTTCGCACTAAAGGATAAAATAGAGGCGGAACTGGACAAATTGGTGGGCCAGGGGATTCTTATTCCTGTTGATTCCGCGGAGTGGGAAACTCCAATCGTAACAGCTCTGAAGGCTAACGGGGAGGTGCGCATTTGCGCTGATTATAAGTGTACAATTAACAAGGCGATCCGCCCTAATGCATACCCGGTGCCGGTGGTCAGCCACCTTTTGGCCAGGCTAAATGGGGGAAAGTGTTTCGCTAAGCTCGATCTAGCACAAGCCTATCAGCAACTCCCTGTAACTCCCGCCACGGCCGCGGCCCAAACGATAGTCACACATAAAGGAGCGTTCCAGGTGTCGCGTTTACAGTTCGGCGTGAACTCGGCACCCGGTCTTTTTCAGTCGCTTGTGGAACGCCTCCTGAAGGGGCTGGAGGGGGTGTTGCCTTACTTTGATGACGTGTTGATAACAGGGGGGAGTGAGGCCGAGCTGGCAAAAAGATTGGACAAAGTACTAACTGTGTTCGAGAAAGCGGGACTGAGACTGAGGAAGGACAAATGTGTCTTTTTCGAAACCGAGGTCGAGTTTTTAGGGTTCCGAATCACACCCGAGGGTATTAAGCCATCCAAATCCAAGGTGGCAGCCATCAAGAAGGCCCCTCGCCCCACATCCAAAACCGAGCTACAGTCATTCCTGGGGCTCCTCAATTTTTACCATACATTCCTTCCGCGGAAAGCGTCCGTAGCCGAACCGCTTCATCGGTTGCTTAAAAAGGAGGAGACATGGATGTGGGGTGACGAGCACGAGAGGGCGTTCAAAGAACTAAAGCAACTCTTGACTTCTGACGCAATTCTAACGCATTTCGACCCCAAACGGCCGGTGGTATTAGTCTGCGATGCATCACCGGTGGGGGTGGGGGCGGTGCTTTGCCACGTGTTGGATGACGGAAGGGAGGCCCCGGTTGCGTTTTATTCAAGGTCCCTGTCCCAAGCAGAGCGAAATTACGCACAAACCGACAGGGAGGCATTAGCAATAGTAGCGGGGACCAAAAAGTTTCACGATTTTCTGTATGGCCGCCAGTTCAAAATCGTGACGGATCACAAGCCCCTGTTAGGGATTTTCACGGCAAGCAAGCCCACGCCGCAGATCCTATCCCCGAGAATGCTGCGTTGGGCTATCTTTCTCAACGCATACCAACACGAGTTGGAGTACCGGCCCGGAAAGGAGATCAGCCATGCTGATGCACTTTCGAGATCCCCTTTGCCCCTGTCGGACGACCAAAAGGCTAGAGTAGAAAGAGACCGCCAGGTGTTGCTAATCGAGGTCTTAGACGCACCCCCATTAGTACCAGCCGATATTGCTAGGGCGACAGGCAAGGACAAAACGCTGGAAAAAGTTAGCTCATGGGTACAGAAGGGGTGGCCGGCATCGTCCCCGAACACGGAATTCGACCCATTCTTTCGGAAAAAACTAGAGCTGTCCCTAGAAAGGGGGTGCCTGTTGTGGGGCCAACGGGTGGTGGTCCCTACGTCCATGCGGCCGAGGGTGCTCAAACTGCTGCACGTCAGCCACCCGGGCATCGTTCGTTCGAAAGCGCTGGCCCGCAGTTACTTTTGGTGGCCACAGCTGGACGCGGACATTGAGCACATGGTCGGCACTTGTGAGGCATGTCAGGGATCCCGTCCAGAGGAGGCCCGCCTCCCGCATAGGGAATGGGACGCAGCAAGGGGGCCGTGGTCCAGAGTACACATAGATTTCGCTGGTCCATTCCGAGGAACCATGTTTCTCCTGGTAGTGGATGCGTTCTCCAAGTGGCTGGAGGTTATCCCAGTAAAGAGCACGTCCTCCGCCACGACAATTAGCCAGCTACGGAAAGTCTTTTCCACGTTCGGTTTACCCGACACGTTAGTCAGCGATAACGCGAGTTGCTTCACCTCCTCGGAGTTCGGAGCATTCATGGCGGCAAACGCCATTCGGCATGTCACATCCGCACCGTTTCACCCGGCCACGAATGGCCAAGTGGAACGGTTGGTGCGTACAACAAAGGATGCGCTTCGGCGCATGGGCCCGGGGGACCTAAATCACCAAGTATGTCAGTTCTTATTAGCGTATAGGGTGACCCCCTTAGCGTCAGGTTACTCGCCGGCAGAGCTCTTGATGCGGCGAAAACTGACCACGATTCTGTCCAGGCTAGACCCGACGAGAGTCGAGGAAAAGGGAAAAAACATAGGGCTGGCAGTCTCGAAAGGATTCGCCGCCGGCGACCCTGTTCACTGCAGAAACTATGCCAGCGCAGGGCCAGCCTGGGTGCCGGGGACGGTAGTAGAACAGACGGGGCCAGTGTCGTACCGGGTCGAGACTAGCACCGGTCTCCTCTGGAGGAGGCACGCGGACCAGCTGAGGCACCGAGTGAGCGTACCAGCCAGTGGGGCTCAACAACAGGATTCGGCGTTAGGGTTCTCCCCCACCCGTTTAGCCCAAGGGGGGGACATCAGCGGACAACAGTCCCAAGCAAGGGGGGAAGGAAGAAGCAGCGGCCCCGAATCATACCCTTTTGATAAACCAGTTCCGTCAGAGGCCGGGGAAGGGGGAGAGGAGTTCGCGACCGCTGCCCCCGAATGTAATTTTGATTTTGATTTTGCGAGCCGGGGGGGTTTTCAGGAGTGTTTCCCCACCCATCCAAGCGAGAAGAGGGGTTTTTCGTTAGCCCCCAGTGCCCCCGGTTCTTCCCTAAGTGAGAGCACACCTCCCAACAACGCCGCGGAGCCGCGGCAAGTCACTAACGAGTCTCCCTCTCCAATTACAGGGCAGGAAACCAGGGGACAAAGAGAAGGTAGCAAACCCGGGCAAAGGCAGCCCGCATCGAGACCCCAGCGTGTTCGAAATAAGCCATCTTGGCTGAGAGACTTTGTCTCCTAGGGGGGGGGAGTGTGTTTGAGTGTGGGCTCGAGACTTTGTCTCATCCTAGGGGGGAGGGGTGTTGTGTTCTAATGGTTTTATCTTCCACATGGATTACAATGTATCTGAACCAATGTAACCTTGCCTTTAGCAACAATGTAACCTTCACCTGTATCAGATGAACCCTGTAATAGGACGCGAGCTAATGACCACCAGCTGGCAGCAGCGAGCGTCCCAGCTCTCTTGGTCCGAACTCATCAAAGGCAACAGCGCGGGAAGCTTTCCCGCCACCACATACACCTGGACAAGAAGGGCGTGACTCGAAATGACGTCACGCAGGCAGTAGCCAATGGGCTACCATGGCACCACGTTCAAATGTATTACTACTGTATATAAAGAGCTATCGATCCGCCATTACCTCATGTTCCCTCTGTCCACGATGCAATAAACCTGAGTTAACCCAGCCCGAGGCTGTGTCCTGTGTCTTGGTCTTCATACACCAAAACCAGGAAGTGAATATGGATGCGCATGTGCAAATATGCCCTATTCCAGGGGCATGGTCTGGCTCGCTCAGCTGTCACCATGGAAATGAAATATCTGAGGAAGGCTGTTGACATGACTAGAAGGAATAAAATCAGGAATGAGATTATAAAGGAAAGAAATGGAATAGAAAAAAATCTTAAACTACGTAGCATACCTGTCAACCTTCCCGGATTGGCCGGGATTTCCCGATTTTCGGTGCTGATTTGTGCCATTTCCCACCCGCAGCAGCCAAAATCCCGGAATTGGCAGCAGGGGAAAAAGAGGTACTGCACATCCCTTCTGCGCAGATCGCCTTCTACACATTCGTACAAGGCTTTTACGCTTGCGTAGAACCCTTCTACACATGCGTAGAAGGCGATCTTCGCAGAAGGGGATCGTAGAAGCCTTCTACACATGCGTAGAAGGGTTCTACGCAAGCGTAGAAGGGTTCTACACAAGCGTAAAAGCCTTCTACGCCTGCGTAGAAGGCGACCTGTGCAGAACCATTCTGCGCAGGTCCCGTATTTTCCGGAGCCGTGGTTGACAGGTATGCTACAGACAGAGACAACAAATAAAGTGGTTTGCTCATTTGAAGAGAATGCCTTGTTAATCCATACCTTACAAGGCCAGAGCAAGAACCTTGTATTTCCCATTACACCCAAATGGGTAGAAGATGAGCATGAAGGAAAAGAAGATGATGAAGAGGTGGTAGTCGTGGTGGTGATGGTAAGGGGATACATGTAATAAACACCATTACTTTTTGTTTTTAAATGCAAGTTGAAGTGTCTTAATGTGACTTTTGATATTGTCGTTATGCAGGATGCTGCTGGCAATCTGTTGCCTACTCCTGAGTTTGAATTGGCTGTCAGGGCTAACGAAGGTGGACCATCGGGAAGAGGACCAGAGGCCAGATGAGACAGCCTCAGGAGGACAGGTCAGATCATCAGAACATGGAAAAACGATTTCTTTGGGTAAAATGCCCCCTGCAAACTGGAGGTTTCTGGGGACTAGAATCCCAAAGAAGTATTTATTTCCCTGGCTCTGGGGCAGCTCTCCCTGTGAGTAACACAACAGCTACTCCCAAAGCACATTGTGCTGAAGTAAGGTGGACCTTTCCCTCTTTCAGCCTGCACACGTGTTAGGTGGATATTAATATACATCTTGTTGAAAGCGTTTTTATTTTTACATAATTAGAAAAATATTTCCAGCTGTTTTGAATGTGTCTGTGAGTCCTAAAAGACAAGCGGTATAAGCACTTCTCCATCCTTCTCTCTCTCTCTTTCCCTCCTTACTTTTTAAAGGACTTCCCGTTGTCATAACAAGTTCCATATTAATGTAAGCAAAAGAGCATGTTTGCTCATGGTATTTTTTCTTTTAAAAGGAGTGATTGGCAGCTGTGCCTTTGATGGGCTCAGTTCCTCCCACTCATTCACTTACGAATTGCAATCTTTTCGACTTATATAATACGGCTGCTTACATCTGCAGTTTCGAAAGAGCCGGCCCACCTGCTCTTCAGTTCTTCGTTTGGATGGCCCATCTGCACCTCTTTCCCTTTCTCTGCTCAGACCAATTGTTTTGTATTTCCAAAATGATTTATTTGCGTTCTGATAGAACGGAATGGGACTCCCCCTCTGCCCTGCATTTGCTACAAGATGTTTTCTTCCAAGCGTCTTTTTTGCGATGGAAGAATGCCAGTCCCGTGGCCAACAGATTTTGTCTTTTACCCCAGGTTTCCACCTTGTCTAGAACAGCATCCTTGTACCAGGGTTGCTTGGGACTGCGGTGGCTCAAGCGGTTAAGACGCTGAACTTGATGACTGGAAGGCTGACAGGTCAGCAGTTTGAGACCCGAGTGGTGCACAATGGAGTGAGCTTCCGTCTCTTCCCAGCTCCTTCCAACCGAGCAGTTTGAAAGCAAGAAATTGCAAGTATTGTAGATAAATAGGTACCACTTCAGTGGGAAGGTTAACAGCATTCCATGCACTCCAGACATGCCTGCCACATGTCCATGCAAAGGTTTGCAGATGCAGACAGTGCTGGCTCTTTGGCTATAAACAGAAATGAGCACTGAACCCTGGGGTTGGATACGACTGGCTTTTGAGCAAGGGTGACCTTTACATTTATGTTACCAAAGAGAAAACCAGGATTGACTCTGTTGTTCCCCCATCTACTTCCTATGCTGCCAACAGCTTCTTAGAAGCATGGCTGGAGGGGAAATGCTCAACTCGACCACTGCCGTCAGGACTTTTCCAGACTGAGGTTGTTGAGTGCATCCCATCTGATCTATCCCTGTGACTCTATAACCGTGATGGCGAACCTTGGCACTCCAGATGTTCTTGGACTTCAATTCCCAGAAGCCCAAGCCCCCATGAATCCGCATGAATGGGTTTACTGTGATTCATCCGGCCCACGCAGCCCTCATCGCTCCTGAAAGCGCCCGGACGGAGGAAGGGTTAACCCAGAAGAGTCTTAACTGTACGGGCACATTTTACTTCCGCTTCCAGGAGCGATGAGGGCGGCATGGGCCGGATGAATCGCAGTAAACCTATTCATGCGGATTCGTGGGGGCTTGAGCTTCTGGGAATTGAAGTCCAAGAACATCTGGAGTGCTAAGGTTTGCCATCACGGCTCTATAAGAAGCTGTGGGCTTCACTCTCCAGAAGGAGGATGTAGCATTTGGAGCAGAGCCTCTAAAAGTTCCTTTTCAAATACTGTAGTTCCCAGAGTCCCACAACCAGCATGCCTATGACAAGCTGGAGCATTTTAATAGTGGTGTTCCAAAAAAGGAGGGGTTGCTTCCCCTGCATTGAATATAGTTTCAGAGGTAGCAAAATGTGTTTTATTGGAGGGGAAGGATCTGATCCACTCACATTTTGCTAACTGTCCTCAACACCCATCTGTCCATCCAGGGCCATAGCCAGGATTCTAGATTTTGGGAGGGTGAAATTCTTTTTCAGGGGGGCAACAAATGTTCAGGTGGGGGGCAACAATGTCATACTCACATATATAACATTGGCACCATGGGTTGGGTTGGGGGGTGGGCTGTTAGCTCATGAGGGGGTTTCACCCCCCTGCCCCCTGGCTATGGCCCTGTGTCCATCCATCTGACTCCCTTCCCTCCCTCCCTCTCTGTCACTCGCTCGCTCACTCACACTCACTCACTCACTCACTTATTGTACATCTTTTAATGCCAGACCATAATATCACCTCTTCTGAGAGCTCTACCATAGCCGTAGCTAACTGAGCTCCCTCCTACTGGACTATGAACCCCCATCATGGTTTGACCACTCCTATCCCCTCTAGTCTCCATGCCGGGGGTTCCCACCCCAAGGCCTGGCCGTGGGCCAGATGCAGCCCATGGCACCATTTCATATTGTCCCCCACCCCTCCAAGGGCATTCAGGAAACAAAATGGTCACCCCTTTGAAGCTGTTGGGACAAAATGGCCCTGTGCAGGCAGGGCGAAAATGGCCACCCGGCCATTGAAGCTGACTGAGAGAGCATGACCCGGCCCCCGGCTTGAAAAGGTTGGGAACCCCCGCTCTATGCTGTCTGAGGCAGAGCTAATGGCAATGTGAGAGATGAGCAAATGAAAAACACTATTTAAATAAAAAACAAATCCTAAAGTCATAAAACATAATGTCATGCTGTCCGAAGCAGGCTGTAAAAACAGCTACAAATCAAAACCTCTGCATTCCAAAATTATGACATTGGCTTATATACCCTGTGGACTAGAGCCTCCGATGAGTGGAGGGTTCTTCCAGTAAAGTGGGGCATGATTGCACTCTGCTTGCACAGGAAGGATTCAGTCGAAACTCAATAGGACACAAGCCAAGTTCAAAAGGATGCTGGCCAATGATGGAACACAGAAGTTATTTAGGTAGGATGTAGGGTTTTCATCACATTTATAAAGAATTCCTTTTTCACTCCAGGCCCATATCTTCCTCCAACTAAGAGGTGTTGTCATCCCTTACTGACCTACCTATCACGCAGTTCTTCCCATGACCTCTTGACATGCTAATAGTAGATCTGGACATGCCTGAATCCCACCCACTCCCAGCTCATCAACAGTAATAAGTATGATATTAGTATGCCCATAATCTTTTCAAAGGGACTGCAGTGGCTTAGTGGTTAAGACACTGAACTTGATGACTGGAAGGTCAGCAGGTCAGCAATTCGAGACCCGAGTGCCTCATGATGGAGTGATCTCCCGTCTCTGACCCAGCTCCTGCCAACCTAGCAGTTCGAAAGCAAGAAATTGCAAGTAGATAAATAGATACCACTCTGGTGTCGAGTCATGCCTGCCACATGTCCACGCAAAGGCCTTTTCATTATGAATGCTCTCCCTCTTGGAGACTAGGAAATGACCACTCTTGTAGGACACAGGCCGCCACAGGTTCAGAACCACTGGCCTGTACGAGTAGAGTTATTAAAAGGATGGATGGAAAGACATTAGAAAGGATGAGAATTTTCTCCAGGCTCTGAAAAGCTGACAAGGAGGCAAGTCTCTCTGGGAAGATATTTGCACAATTTGGAGGCTGCTACCGAGCAGAAGCTGGTGGTACAGTATCTCCCCTGCTGTGGATTTTAATTTGAATTTAAAGGAGCTTTCCGTGGTGCTGAACCTATTTTGATCATTCGGTTCTTGGAGCATAGCCCCACTCACCATTTCTGCCAGCTTTTCCACAGGACAAAATGGCTCTTGGACTTTGAATTCATTAGCTTCAGGACTTGGAAACAATGGCCAGTGCTTTCATTTTTTTTATTAAAGCCAACAGGAATCTGGCTGTGGGGATTCCTACAGACTTTTGGGGGCTTAAATCCAGAGGTTCTGGAAATCTTATATCTATTACCTCCTATAAAGTTCTGGCTTAATCCCGGGGTGGATTCTTCTTCTTCTTTTGTGTCTAGATCAGTCTTCAAGATGTCAAAATGAAGCCACTTTCTTGGCTTTGCTGTTGGCCAAACTTAAATCTTCAACTGCACATGTTAGTGGTAGTAATTGTCAGGCAAGCAAATGAGCATACCTGTCAAGTGTTGCCTGTGAAAATACGGGAAATTCTACGGGCACACATGTGCAGCAACCCCTTCGTGCATGTGCAGTAACCCCTTCGCGCATGTGCACTGCTGCCTCTGACGGGCGTGCATGCACAGCAACCCCTTTCCCGGCCGCTCCAATATGGGATGATGGCGGGGGAAAATGGTATCTCCTGGCCAATACGGGATACTTGACAGGTATGCAAATGAGCCAGATTCTGTCTCTCTCCATATTCAACATTCCTCATTCTCTTTCAAACTCAGGGTCCAACACAGAGCAGAAATCCCCAGTGCCAAATGTCGCTGGCCAAACTTAAGTCGTCATGGGTGCACATTTCTGGCAGTCATCAGCAGACCAATAAAGGAGCAGGGGTCCGTATCTCTCCACATTCACACCGCATGTCGTTGTCCACCGGTAGCCCCCACTTGAGCAGGCTGGGCTTGCATTTAGGCACTCCGACTCTCAGCCTATTCAGGGTCCTCCAGGTGACGTAGGTTGAGTTCCTCAGCCAAATCCTCCTTTAAAGTTGTTCCTTGTCCAGCGGGCTCCTTCCTCCATCTTCTAATTTGGTTTTTGCTCTTGTGTACCCAGGGCAGATTAACCAACCCTACTACCCTGTCCTGTCCTCCGACTGTCAGCTTGCCCAAACTGGAACGCCAAACTTGGTCTGAATTTTGCTGTGAGGAAAGCCTAGATCAGGGGGTTCTCAACCTTTTCAAGCCAAGGGCCAGGTCATGCTCCCTCAGACAGCTTCGGGGGCTGGATGGCCATTTTGCCCTGCCTGCCACACATGGCACTTCCTGGTGTGGTGTAGGCAGTGGGGGGCCACATGAAATAGTGATGGGCCACATCCAGCCCCCGAGCCACAGGGGGACCTAGATCTTCACTTGATCAGGGTCTAGAGAAGTTATTTTTCCATACAAGAACTCTCAGAAATTGACTGGGAGATTCTGTCAGTTGTCCTCTAAAATAATACAAAAACACCAAGTAATTTTGCCCAGCCCTCCTCATGGTCTCAGATGGATTCTCTCCAATCCAGTTGGATTCCTGTGGGAGAAAGTCCAAGCACCCAAGCCTTGCCTCACCTGAGCCTCACCTCACCTCAGATCCAGGCAGGTCTGTCTCTTGCAAGAGTAAAAAAAACCCACCCAGTAATACAGCTTTGCACGTGAGACTATTTGGGTTGCTTAGCAATGGAGAGACGAACGTAGTGTCAATTCCCCATAGGTAGCAGCAGCTGTTTGTGCTATTTCACAGCTGCTAAATATGATATAAATCCAAAGAATTTCTCATGTTTTCATAAAGTTTATTTTAAAGAAAGAAGGGAAGAAAAGGGGGGGGAGGAACCAGACAGCAGATTTTTGGCCACTCTGATACTCTTACCAAATGACATCTGGTTTCATGCTGCTTATTTAAGCAATCCTTTAAAAATGTTTGCCAAGGGGCGTAACTCAAAACTCTCTGTCCTTCCCCATCTATAACTATACAGTTTAGATTACAGTGCAGTATGCTGAGTTTATTATAAGCAAGGCAACCCTCCTTTTTAATTTTCCCCTCTAAAGTGTGCTTTAAAGAGAATTGGATAAATATTATGCAATTAGTTAAGAGAGAGCTGCCTGGAAGATCCGAGAGATCCTGACGCAAAGCATGACTGTTGGGAAGAATTGTTTCCATATGGCGGGAGAGAGCTTGGCCATTGTGTGCAATGTATAGAGAAGCAAAGAGGAACATTAATAAGTGCAAACCAGAGCATATTCACCCATCCATCCATCTCCTCCTCCTCCTCCTCCTGCTCCTACCATGGTAGAGAAGCGGTGTAGCTCAATTTGTTGTTGTTCAGTCGCACAGTCGATTCCGACCCTTTGCGACCCTATAGACCATCGTCCTCCAGGCACCTCTGTCCTCCACCATCCTCCTCAACCCGCCCAGCTCTGTGCCCACTGCGTCCACAATGCCATCTAGCCATCTCATCTTTGATCGCCCTCTTTTTCTTTTGCCCTCCACCTTTCCCAACATCAAGGCCTTCTCCAGAGAATCCTCTCTTCTCATTTGATGTCCAAAGTACTTTAGCTTCCTCTTTACTATTTGACTTTCTAATGAGCAGTCAGGGTTGATTTCTTCTAAGATCGACCTATTTGTTCTCCTCGCTGTCCAGGGGACTCTCAAAACCCTCCTCCAACACCACATTTCAAAGGCATCTATTCTTCTGCGTTCAGCCTTCCTAATTGTCCAGCTCTCACATCCGTACATTACTACTGGGAAAACCATTGCTTTGACTATTCTAATTTTTGTTTTCAATGTGATGTCTCTGCTTTTCACTATGTTCCCCAGGTTTCTCATAGCTTGTCTCCCCAGAATCAGTCGCCTTTTTATTTCATGCCTGCAATCACCATCTGCAGTGATCTTTGATCCTAGGAAAGTAAAATCTGTCACTGCTTCTACTTCTTCCCCATCTATTTTCCAAGGACTGATGGGACCTGTTGTCATTATCTTGGTTGTCTTGATATTGAATCTCAAGCCAGCTTTTGCACTCTCCTCCTCCAACCCAATCAAGAGGTTCTTTAGGTCTTCCTCACTTTCTGCCATTAAGGTGGTGCACAATAGTAGTGCACAAATTGCTTTTCTTACAGACAGTCACAGGTTCAAGCCTCAGCATCTCCAGAGAGGTCTAAGAAGGCCCGTGTCTGCAACTCTAGAGAGTTATGGCTGCCAGCCAGAGCTGGGTTTCCTTTGGGGCCTTCGCGCTAGCCTTGAAGAATCTCCATCTTTAGTGTCTTGCACGGAAGACAAAGAAGGAGTCGCAGGAAGGACTAACACAGGTTTATTCATTGATGGTCAGCATGAACATGTGGTAATGGCGGAGGTATATCTCATTATATACAGTAGCACAATACATTTGAATCTTGCTGCACGGTAGCTCATTGGCCGCTACCGGCGTGACATCGCCCAGGTCACGCCTCTCTTCTGTAGTTCTTCTTCTGTAGTTCTTCTTCTGTAGTTCTTGATCATGCGGGGAAGTTCCCGCGGCTGTTCGTGATTTGGGGAATGTGAACCATGTGAGGTTGAACGCTCGCAGCTGCCCTCTATGGGCGGCTTGCTCGCGTTCCTTAACAGCTGAGATACATTGTGATTGTGGACTGGTTACATTCATATATTTAAGGTAACATTGTACATGCATACATAACATCCCTCCCCCTAGGATGGGACGAAGTCCCTCAACCATTGTGGCTTGCCACATGTGCGCCTTGGGCGTGCGGCCGCTTGACTTAGCACAGGGGAGCCAGCGGCTCCTGGTTCCGCGGAGTCCTGTCCTGCAATTGAAAGGGGGGACTCATTAGTGGCTCGGTATGGCGTCTGTGGTAACCTTGCATTGGGGGACGGAAATGGAATGAATAGTTGGGAAGTGAATCCCTGCCTACCGTTTGAGGAGTTTGGGGACCCCCCCAGTACGAATCTCGGGACCGACGAAAAGGCCCTCGTGGCCTCGCCACCCCCCGCTGCCTGTCCGGGAGTTCTAGAGACTGTGGTGGGCGGACTCACCCCTGTTGCCTGTCTTGGGGGTGTTGGTCTCCGGGGAGCTGGAGCTATGGTATACTCTAAAACAAAAGGGCTAGGGGGACTGGAAGTACCAGGGGCTGAACTGAAACCCCTCTTCTTGCTAGGACGGGTGGGGGACCACTCCACTACACCCCCCTGGTACTGCAACTCATAATCATTGTCAAACTGATCCCTCTCTTTCAAAGTATCCTCCTCTGTGTCTCCCCCTTGGGTAATGCGGGTGGGGGAGGACCCTAACGCTGATTCCCCCTCATCGGTGACTCGCCTTCTGAGTTGGTCGGCGTGCCTTCTCCAGAGTAGACCTGAACTAGTCTCGACCCTGTAGGATACCGGCCCCGTTTGCTCAACAATTGTCCCTGGTACCCATGCTGGCCCCGAGGCCGCGTAGTTCCTGCAGTGAACCGGGTCCCCTACCGAAAAACTTTTAGAGCTCTCTCCCCCTATGCTTATATTTCTCCCTTCATCCTCCACCCTGGACGGATCCATCCGGTCAAAAAGTGTTACCGGACACCTCCTCATGAGGAGTTCGGCTGGGGAAAAACCTGACGCTAAGGGGGTTGTCCTGTAGCAGATGAGGAACTGGCACAGATGCAGGTTCAACTCACTGGGACCCATGCGCCGCAGTGCGTCTTTCGTAGTGCGCACTTGGCGCTCTACCTGACCGTTTGTGGCGGGGTGAAACGGGGCAGCGGTAATGTGCCTGATGGCGTTTCTCTCCATAAAAGTATTGAACTCTGCCGACGTGAAGGTACTTGCGTTATCGCTAACAAGGACGTCTGGCAGGCCGAAGCAGGCAAAAAGATTGCGCAACTGTTTAATGGTTGCGGCAGAGGAAGTGCTGTTCATGGGGATTACCTCCAACCACTTGGAGTAGGAGTCGACTACCAGTAGGAACATGGACCCGTGAAAGGGGCCAGCGAAGTCGACATGAATCCGGGACCATGGCCCGCGGGCCGTATCCCATTCCCTATGGGGTAACCGGGACTCCTCGGGCCGAGAGCTCTGGCAGCTCTCACACGTGCCCACTAAGCGTTCTATGTCCCCATCTATCTGGGGCCACCAAAAGAAACTCCTGGCCAGAGCCTTGGAGCGCACGATCCCAGGGTGGCTGGTATGCAGTAGCCTCAGCACCTTGGCCCTCAGCTTCTCTGGGATAACTACCCGCTGGCCCCAGAGTAAGCAGCCCCTTTCCAGGGAAAGCTCTACTCTGCGCCTGAAAAATGGCTTGAACTGTTCCTCGGGGGGAGAAGTGGGCCACCCTTTCCTAACCCAGGAACTAACTTGGGCCAGCATCTTGTCGGCCGCCGTGGCCTTGGCGAGGTCGGCCAGGACAATTGGGGGTGAGTCGAGAGACTCAATCAGCAGGACTTGGTGTTCCTGCTCCACCTCGCATGCAGGGTCCCCTAAACTAGGGAGGGGGGGATCGGGACAGGGCGTCTGCATGGGAGATCTCCTTCCCTGGGCGATAGACCAGCTCATACTGGTAGGCGTTGAGGAAAATGGCCCAACGCAGCATCCTGGGGGATAATATTTGCGGGGTGGGTTTGCCGGTAGTGAAGATCCCCAAAAGCGGCTTGTGATCCGTCACCACCGTAAACTCGCGGCCGTATAGGAAATCATGGAACTTCCTTGTTCCCGCGATTATGGCTAGGGCCTCCCTATCTGTTTGCGCGTAATTGCGCTCTGCCTTCGAGAGGGACCTTGAGTAGTACGCTACCGGGGCTTCCCTCCCGCTTTCCAACACGTGGCACAGGACCGCCCCCACCCCCACCGGGGACGCATCACAGACTAATACCACTGGCTTTTTTGGATCGAAGTGGGTCAGGACAGCATCCGAAGATAGGAGTGACTTGAGCTCCTTGAATGCCCTCTCCTGCTTGTCCCCCCACCGCCAAACCGCATCCTTCTTAAGTAATGCGTGCAGTGGCTCCGCGACTGATGCCTTTCGAGGCAGGAAGGAGTGATAGAAATTTAGGAGCCCTAGAAATGACTGCAGCTCTGGTTCCGCGGTGGGGCGAGGGGCGTCCCTCACGGCCGCAACCTTGGACTCGGAGGGTTTGATTCCGTCCGGGGTTACCTTAAACCCTAGAAACTCTACCTCCCTCGCGAAGAAAACGCACTTGTCCCTCCTCAATCGAAGTCCTGCCCTCTCGAACACTGAGAGAACCCCATCTAGCCTCTTGGCTAACTCTAATTCGCTCCCCGCTGTTATCAACACGTCGTCGAAGTATGGGAGGACGCCTGGAAGCCCCTTTAAAAGGCGTTCCATGAGGGACTGGAAAATTCCGGGGGCCGAATTCACGCCAAACTGAAGGCGCGTTACCTTAAACGCCCCCTTATGCGTTACGATCGTTTGCGCGGCGGCAGCAGCCGGGGTTACAAAGAGCTGCTGGTACGCCTGGGCCAGATCTAGCTTGGCGAAACACCTCCCCCCATGTAGCGTGGCCAGCAAGTGGCTGACCACGGGCACCGGGTATGCATTTGGCCGAATGGCCTTATTTATCGTACATTTATAGTCCGCACAAATCCTGACCTCCCCATTTGACTTGAGGGCTGTAACAATCGGCGTTTCCCACTCCGCCGAGTCAACTGGAACCAAAATCCCCTGCCCCACCAATTTGTCCAGTTCCGCCTCAATCTTGTCCTTGAGGGCGAAGGGCACTCTCCTTGGCTTGAGGCGGATGGGCCGGATTTCTGGGTCCAGCTCAACGGAAACCGGGGGCCCCTTGTATTTCCCGAGCCCCTTCTTGAAAACGTCTGGGTGTGCGTCGCACACGTCCTGCATTGGGTCAGTCTCGATGGCGTTAATGCCGGACAGTTCGATCCCCAGGGGAGCAAACCACTGCGTTCCCAAAAGGCAGCACCTCCCCCCTTGAGGACTACTAGGGGCAGTTTCTCGGAGTTGTTCTTGAACTTCACCTTGAAGTTCCCCACCGCCAACACCGGGATCCCATTTCCCTGCACGTCCCGTAGATTGGATCTCATGGCCCGCAGTTTGGGCCGCTTCTCTGGGGGAATGCACATAAACTCTTTTTGGGACAGGATGGAATAAGATGACCCCGAGTCTATCTCCATCCTCACTGGGACCCCCTGCAACAGTACCTCTACGAAGAACCACCAGAGCTCCAGGCCCACGCGGTTCACGCCTTCCTCGCTGTAGCTGGCTGAGACCTTCCTGGTGCCGGTCGCCTTTCGTTGTTGCGTCTGGGGATGGCTGGAACTGCCCTTGTCCTCGACTCGCCCGCGCCTGCATACTCGGGCAATGTGTCCTTTTCGGCCGCAGTTGTGGCACTCGGCCTTTCGGAACGGGCACCTCGTGCGGTCGTGGGCCGCCCCACAACCATCGCAGTGGCGGTCCTGCCGTTCACGGGTCTGCCGCTTCTCGCCTCGCTTCTTGATTCTCTGGACGTCATCGTCCTCGCTGGAGTAGGGGTCCGCGGTAGTGGACGACTCCTTGGATGACGTTGGTGCGCTGGCGGGCGGCTTGGGGGCCCGCCAGGCCGTCTTCGCTGGTGTCTGCCGGGCCGCCTGTACTGGTGACTTGGCCCTCTCGGACGTGGCCCCTCGGGACTTGAACAGCCGGACTCCGCTCCTGGCCTCCTCGGCTGCTTGGGCCTCCCGCAGTACCTCGTTGAACGTGAGGCGATGGTCGTGGGTCATGAGCCTCCGCTGAAGTTCCTCGTCCCTCAAACCATACAGCATGCGGTCACGGAGGGCCTGGTCTAGGTCGTCCCACTGGCAATGCACCGCTGCAAGCCTGAGAGCTGCCGCATAGGCGGACACGGATTCGCCCGGTCGCTGGTCTCGCCTGTGGAACGCGACCCGGGCTGGGAAAATTGAGACGGGCGGCTGGAAATGCTCACGCAGTCTCTCCAGGATACGGTCGATGGGCACCTCGTCCACCTTCCGGGGGGCCACCAGGGTCATCAGGATCCGCAGCGTGGCCGGCCCCACCTGAGCCAGTAAGTGGGAGCGCATCTTCGCGTCGTCGTCGACGCCTGCAGCTTCCATGGCATGCCGAAACTGGCACTCGTAGAGCTCCCATTGTTCGGGCTCACTGACATCGAACTGGTACGGCTTGACCTTGGGATTCGCCATCGATCCCACCTTCGTCGCCAATTTAGTGTCTTGCACGGAAGACAAAGAAGGAGTCGCAGGAAGGACTAACACAGGTTTATTCATTGATGGTCAGCATGAACATGTGGTAATGGCGGAGGTACATCTCATTATATACAGTAGCACAATACATTTGAATCTTGCTGCACGGTAGCTCATTGGCCGCTACCGGCGTGACATCGCCCAGGTCACGCCTCTCTTCTGTAGTTCTTCTTCTGTAGTTCTTGATCATGCGGGGAAGTTCCCGCGGCTGTTCGTGATTTGGGGAATGTGAACCATGTGAGGTTGAACGCTCGCAGCTGCCCTCTATGGGCGGCTTGCTCGCGTTCCTTAACAGCTGAGATACATTGTGATTGTGGACTGGTTACATTCATATATTTAAGGTAACATTGTACATGCATACATAACACCATCTCAACTGACTTTGTCTGCTAAGGAGGGTTGGACACAGGGATTTGGTTAATCCTTGGATGGGAGATCAAATGGGATCTCCTTGCAGAGCAAAGAAACAATCCTGTCTGAATTGTGGGGGAAGCATTGCTGCAGAGCTGACAGTATCGGGGTACCTGGACCAATAACCTCATTCAATATAAAGCAGCTTCTGATCTTTCTTTACAAACATGGATCTAGGCCAGTTGTTCTCAACCTTTTAAAGCCGGGAGCTGGGTCACGTTCCTTAAACAGCTTTGGGAGCAGGATGGCCATTTTGACCTTTTTCCACCACATGGCACTTCCTGGTGTGGTAGAGGCAGTGGCGGGGACACATGAAATGGCACCGCAGGCCGCATTTGACCCACAGGCTGCAGGTTGAGAATCCCTCATCTAGGTCTACACAGCAAAGCAAAGCAATCACACTTATATACCGCCCCATAGCACTTAGTGAACTCTCTGGGCAGTTCACAAGTTATTAGCATTGTGCCTCCAACATGCTGGGTGATCATTTTACCGACCTTGGAAGGATGGAAGGCTGATTCAACCTTGAATTCTAGTCAGGATCAAACTCACAACTTTTTAGTTGCAGTACAGCAGTTTAACCACTGCTCCACCAGGGCATATGTCACTTGGTGATCAAGCAGCCCCTCGATGGCATGACTAGATTTGGAAACTCTATTTTTTTTAATTTTTAAATTCTTTCTCATCAGTAACCTATAGAATCTTTAGCTAAGCCTGCACAGTTGTAGATCTAACAAAGCAAGATCTTCCTTATCTTGAGTCTTGGGCAGCCTGGCTATTCTTTATTCCTTTCTCCTTTTGTGTTCCTGCCCCAAAGACATAGTTTGATTGGTGTCCCCCCCCCCCAACAACAACCTTAGGGGAGTCACCATGGGATCAGTTACCATGTCAATAGTATGGGATAAATGTGCTTCGATAGGTACCCACAGCAATAAACCACTTTGGAGTTTTTGCTGCCAAGCTTGAATACAAATGGGGCAGAGGAAGAATTGCTGGAATCCTTTTTGGTGTTTCAATATGTGTTGTATAACTTGCCAGGGCTAATTTACAAGTAGTTAAACAGGTACCACTTCGGCAGGAAAAGTAACAGGGTTCCATACACTCCTGCATCTAGTCATGCCTGCCACATGACAATGGAAATTGGGAGATTGGTTCTTTGGCTGTAAATGGAGATGAACACCACCACCCTAAGTTGGATATGACTGGCATTCAAGCAAGGGAAACCTTTACCCTTACTAGTTTTGGGGGTTACTTTACAGGTAATTTTGAGGGTGGGATCAGGGCACCTTTTAGGCTGCCAGGATCTGTTTCTAAAAACCAATGAATGACTCATTTGGTTCAGGAGACCAAAATAACGTTAAACTAGCCAGCTATGTTCACAAGAGGCTGCATTTTGCTTAATGGTGGTTTACAGAGAACAGATTCCATTTGCATTGTCACTGACATTCTCAATCTCCTTGATAAACTCACGCATTAGTCACAGGTCAGTGGAAGAGGGTAGAGCAGTGGTTCCCAATGTGGGGTCCATGCCCCACAGGGCAACTTCAATTCTCAGAAGCTCAAGTCAGTACATTGGCTGATCAGTGCTTTTGGGAATTGACGAAGGCTTCTGGGAATTGAAGTCCAAAACCAAAGGTTGGGAAACATTGGGATAGAGGATTGAAGAAGAGCCCAGTGGGATGAAACCACATCCAGTGCCTTCATCATAGCTAGACTTGAGGCCCCTCATCTTCCCCAGGGACCCTTGGTGAGAGTCATCCTGCCTCTAGTCCCAGAGGTCATTGATCATTATTAGCCATTAAGGATAATTATAAGTGATTAGTCTTATCCTCCTTGGTTTGTCAATGCACACTTAGACAAAGGATGTAAAGTTTGCAAGGCAATTAGCGGAGAGGCTTGCTTCCATGGTCTTTAAAAACAAGAATTCCACTGAAAAGAATCTTTCCTTGTTTGGGGTATGCTGTTTTTCCTGCCTTGTCTGCATTAATGGGTCAAACAGTCAGTTCACACTAGGGATGGATCGAGGGATTAGTTCAGGGGTACCCAAACTTTTCAGGCTGCGGGCTGCTCATAAGATTCAAGGAGCCGGTCACTATGGCCTGGGGGCCAGATGTGGCCCCCGATGCCAATTCATCCGGCCCATGAAGCCCTTGTTGCTCCTGGAAGCAGAAGTAAACCACGCCCATACGGGCATGTTTTACTTCCTCTTCCAGGAGCAACGAGGACTTCGTGGGCCGGATGAATTGGCATCAAGGGCTGCATCCGGTCTCAGGCTGTAGTTTGAGCACCCCTCGATTAGTTGGTTTCTGGTCTGTGTCATTTTTGCCTGTGTTCCTTTCCCAAGTCTCTCCATCTCTACATTCGTGTGTGTGTGAGTGTGTGTGTGTGTGTGTGTTTTACTTTGCTTTTCCATTCAAAATCCACATGGAGGGGGAGGGGGAAGCCTGCATCTTCAAATACATATTTCCTCACAAGACGCACATTTCTACATGTACATTTTTCTAAGCTTATGTCACTCTGGAATGGGAAATGTTTCCCGTGCCTTTTCCCGTGCCTTTCTTTTGTGCTTTTTCCAGCTGGGAACAGCAGTGCAATATTTGAAGCAGTATGGAACCCAAAATCATAACAAAGCCTGAATGCTGAATGAGTCCGTGAGGCAGGGGCCGGATTGCAATTTACGAAGGCTGGATTTGTCAATTATCTCACTTCTCAAGCGGTTGGCATGAGACCCTGGCAGCAGCCCAATGAGGTCATAGTGAGGCATTCGTTTGAGGTGGTACAAGTGTTTGATGTGAGGCTCCCTTGGCTAACAACACTTAGGAGTCAGCTCCAGGTAAAGCCATTCTACCTCCTCCACCTTTAATCCACTTTAGGACTTTCAGATCCACTTTAAGACCTCACCTTAAGATATTCTGGTCCTTGCACTTGAGAAATTGGGCTGTAGACCAAGGTCAAGCGTCTGAAAAGAAAATGGAAGCTTTTGAAATGTGGATCTAAAGACGGCTGCTAAGCATATCACAATGTAGAAGTGTTGCACCAGATGGATAAAGAACAAGGACTGTTTAAAACTATCAAATAAAGAAAGCTCCAATACCTTGTGCATATCATGAGTAACGACATAAAGTATTGGATACTCCAACTCATTAAGCAAAGGAAGATCCTTCCCAAGGATCTTCCTTTGCCTAATGAGTTGGAGTATCCAATACTTCTTCCCATACTTGGGAAGAAATAGGTCCTTGATATAGATGGACTTTGTAGCAAAAGAACCTGAGAGGCTGGTGTGGAAAGTCCTCAGAAGAATTGTTCTCAGGAGGTAAGAACAGGACGACTTTCACCATGATGCTAGCCATTATTTGGAATGGATACGGCACTTGAAGAAGGAGGAGGAGGAGACCCCAACAACAATGACCAAGTTCAAGTGTAGCTGTGTAGAGGATAAGTTGTATGTGAGCACTATCTGTGATTTGGCACAAAATCGTCCTTGTTCATGGAGAAGGTCCATTCAGATATCAGCCTGACCTTCCAGTTTCCAACTTCCTGGCTTTGTGGAAAACCAACAGGGGAAAGGAGCCAATTGTAACTGTGGTCCTAAAACAGAAAGATATTATTTCTTTTTTTAAAGCAAAACTTTGAATTTATTACAGATGTGAAATCCCTCAATTTCATTTTAGCTGCATTATTCAAATACTGCCAGCTCTTTTCCTATCATAGAAACTACGATTGATGCCTCAATGGGTGATTGGAATGATATTTGGGTTACCCATGAACTTGTTGTGATCCATAGTATGTGGGGGTTTTGTCTATGAAATTCTTTTTCAGTTTTTAAATCTTCTCCAACATCTATTTATGAATTTTACATATCTCATGCACTTTTCTTAGAAACTTTAGAAATAAACCATATATAAACCATATGTCAGGGGGTTTCAGGGGTCCTAAGAGGTTTTGGTGGTGACAGAGTGCTGTATATGATGCATTCCACCACAACTCCTTCCTTCCAGCAACTGCCAGCCTCTCGAAAGGACCCAGACACTCTGATTTTACCCAGTCACAGGGAGTGTGGTTTTTCCATAGTAGCATAGACGTAGCAGAAGCAGTGTGTGGTAGAAGCAGAGACTAGGTGCCAGTGCTATGCCCAAGTAGAAGCCAACAAGGTAAAGTCTCAAAACAGAACTTTATTTTCTATTCCATAAAATGAAGAAGCAAAACTGTAAAGAATTAACAATCCAGATACCTGTAGAGAATAAAATCCCAAAATCCCAAAGTCCATAGGGTTCTTTTAGATCCAGAAATGTCCATGAAATATCATATTTCAAAGAGCCAATGAGTCCATCAGAATGTCCATAAGCCTGTGGAGCAAAAGAACCCCCCAAAGTCCATCAATTCATGAAATGGCCAAATATCAGCAAAGTCCAATATCCATAGGATGTCAACATTTTAGGTTAATCCAGCAAAGTCCAAGTCTCTCAGCCATCCATCAGATGAATTGGGCTGGGTACATCTTCAAGATAAAATCCAGTCCAATCCAATTCCAGCCCTAGTGGGCTCATCCTGCCATGGGTTGTTGTTTCCCTTAGGGATATATTTCAGCCAACAAGGGCTTGGTAGCCCTGGGCTAGAGAACCGATTCAGGGTTTCAAAACCTCTGGTTTATATAGGCAAAATGAGTGGTTAACCACCCCTAGGAATGCATTATATAATGGGATTACATAATGGGATTACATCATGATCTCATCATGGGAAAGTCCCTGGTCTCTGCAGGTGTCTCCCTTTCCCCTTAGGAATTTATGACATCATGGGAAGGCACCTGACCGTCCATGGAATGTGTTTACCTCATGGAAAAGCACCTGGGCTCCCATGGGAATTGAATGTGTTTACCTCACGGAAAAGCATCTGGGCTCCCATGGGAATGGAATATATTTACCTCTTCCCTCTGTCTCATGATGTCATGTCTGGCTTGACACCTGGTGTTGACCTAATCTCTGTGGAATCTGAGATATGTATAAACAAAAGAAAGAATGCAGACAGCTGTATCACAGTTTGACCAGATCTAGCAAAAAAAGTAGCTATGGCGACCCTAGGATCATGACATAAGCAGTCACATTTGGAAGAATGTACTCTATGATCTAAAAAGTCGACTTTGTATGAGGCATTGTCGTGTGACTTTGTATGAGGCATTGTGGTTTTCCCAGGCTGTATTGTGCCTGGGCAGTATAAAAGGCAGGACACATGCGTGCATTGCTCTTGTGGGTTTTGCATGAGGCGAAGAGTGTTTAGGAGTGGTTTTGAACACGATTTTGGATTTTTTTGAATTTTTTCGTCAGAATTTTTAGAAGCATTCTTGGGATTTTTGCAGCATTCTTCAGGTTCTTGGACAATCAGGGTTGTTTGACATGTTTTTGTAATGTTTTTAGCCTTTAGACAATGATTTCTTAAAGTTCTGTCAGTTTCCTGTTTGTTTCCTTGACTTTGCCCTGAAGTCTGTGCTGTTACAGTACAATGTATCTCTATGGAAACGATGTTGTATGAGGCATCGCGGCAAGGATTTTGACGTTGTATGGGGCATCGCAGCTAGGATTTTGCATGCCTCATACAAAGACCAAATCTGTATAAAGTCCAAACTTGTGGAACCAAGTTTGGACGTTGTACGAGGTATCACTGTATATGGGAGCCTTTCAGCTGTCAAAGCTACTTCCAAGGTCATCTTCTGGTCTGCTAAAACATCTTACGAGCCACTTCAACATGTTGGAAATTGAACACTTCCCCTGATGGTCCACAAATGGTCTGTAGAAAATAAAATCACTTCCTCTGACCATTCACAAATGGGGAAGCATTCAATTAGACTAGAAGGGTTTGTACAGTATCATGTTTGGATAGGAGGAACGCCCAAATGAGAACTGATGCTTTTCGAGCTCATCCAGGCACACCAAATTGTGCAGTCTGAGTCCCATGGGCTGCAAGTGATACCAACATTTATTTGGCTCTGCAGCTGCTGTTATTCCCATTGTACATGCGGAAAGGTGTAAGAGGATTTCCACATTCCACACACAGTGAGAATAACACCGTATTTCCTAAGATGGCCTATGCATCTTTAGACCTGGCTCGGTTGTAGGAAAGCAACTAGCGGAAGAAAAAGTGGTCATTCTGTTCCAAAGGGCTCTCTGTATGAGCCAGCTCCTGCCAACCTTGCAGATCGAAAGCAAGAAATAGCAAGTAGATAAATAGGGACCACTTCGGTGGGAAGGTAAACAGCATTCTGTGCGTTCTGGTGTCTAGTCATGCCTGCCACATGACCACGGAAATGTCTGCAGAAGCAGACAGCGCTTGCTCTTTGGCTTTGAAACAGAGATGAGCACTGAACCCTAGAGTCAATTACAACTGGCTTTCAAACAAGGGAAACCTTTACCTTTACCTTTACCTTAAATAGGGACGACTTTGGTGGGGAAAAAATCTTGGGGACATGAAAGGTGCCTCATTCAGGCGTCCTCCGAGCAGAGTTTCTCCAGGAAAAATCCTTTCAACCCAGAATAATTTCTGACACAAAATTATCATTATTATGAGCCAAACGTCAGAGACAAGGGAGTTCTGGGTTGTATGAACCACGCAGAACAACCATCTGTTGTGTGACATAGCATAGAGCTCCCTTTGTTGAGCAGGGAATACACACACTTTCATGACAATATAGAACTCTAGTCTCTCACCTGTCTTCTTCTGGATGTGCTACATGGCTTCCAAAGCCTAACAAATCACCCACACCCATGGCTACTCGAGGCTCGGCCCCACTGCATTCAAGGGGGCTGACTCCCACAGAAAATGCCTAGGACTACAGCCGAAGTCTTTGCCAGTTTGCGTTCGGCCACAGGAACGCCCGCTCCGCGAGGCCCGAGTGAATACTTCGTAACAGGGTCAGATGGTTTCTATTTCCTCAGCTAAGAGTTGGATTTGAACCAAAAACTCCAAGGTGAAAGGGTGATCTATAACATACTGTGACATCTAAAATAAAATAATGTAATGTTTTTAATATTCAAAGAGAGCAAGTTGCCAGTAAAACATTTGTGCCGAGGGAAGTGAACACGGATCTCTATATATTTTAATTTTAAATGTGCACAGATGTTGGCTTTTTAATCACAGCATGTCAGAATTTGACTTTAACAATGGCAAAAATGTGGGATCTGCTTTGCTGAATTTCTTCCACGTTTAGTGTGGCGGATTTTTATTGCACTAAGCAGCAGGCTGTCATAGATTTATGTAAAATGCCATTGCCCATTGATTTAAGTGCATGTACTGGGATTAACACACAGTGCTCTTTATGAAGGAGGGCTGGAAAGTCTTCCATTCAATTTGCGTAATGTGTTATGATGTGGTCAGGTCTGTGCTTTTTACCAACATGGCCATGATCTAAGATGCTAAAGACAGCCTTTGTGTGAAAACATCTATCTATCTATCTATCTATCTATCTATCTATCTAGCTAGCTAGCTAGCTATTTTATCTAATCTAATCTATCTAATCTTAACCTATAAAACCAAGAGTTAACCGTTGGAACTTGCTATAGGTTCCTAAGCCTCGCCCTAATGACGCGCACCCACCATTCGTGCACATGGCCAAACTGGGTCCGCAGGTCAACAAAGGATTGAGAAAACTGGCAGTGGGGCAACAGCCCCACAAACACGAAAAAAGGGAAACAACTTCATTTCCCAAAGTTCTTTGTGACGCGCCGTGCCACAGCCAATCAGGCTGAGAGGCGCGACCACAAAGAACATTGAGAAACGTGCCGTGGCCAATCAAAATCAAGCCGCAGAAAAAAAATGCACCACAACAACAAATCACAAAGCCATAACTACAAGCCCCAGAGTCCTGCGCGCCGGCGCCTGAAAAATTAAAAAAAACAACTCACCGCCTCACAGCCACGCAAACACCAACCGCCCTTCTTTCCCTCACCAACGGCGCCTGAAGGTCTCGACTGGAGTTTCCTCTTTAATATCAGTAGGTGGGGGTGGCGATCCCCATCTCTGCTGGCTCACCTGGGTTTGGGAGGTTTGGGGGGACAAAAGGGGTATGTCCCTCCAACCCTTCTGGACCCAGGAGACCAGGGAGAGTGGATCGATTCCCCCCCTCCTAAAAAACCCTCCATCTTTAAAGAGAAGAAACCAAGCATCTGTCTGGCGACCTGAAATAGCAGAACCATTCCCAGTGATTTGGGCCAGCACCTGAAAACCTGGTGACTTGACTTCTACAGAAGTCCCGCTGTCAGGAGTCCCGCTTGGGTGGTCAGCCTTGACGTGTAGCCTCTCTGTCACACAAGGCTCCATGATAGGGTGTGACCTCACAGTGAGATAGATTGCTGTTTAGGCTGCTTGTGAAGTGGTGTGGTGCAATCCCCCCTCCCCAAATGATTCAACAACTCACAGGGAAATGAGTTCCAGCCCGATCCAAACCCATCCTCAAGATGGATCATTTGGGAACCCTTGTACGGCTCCAACTTTGTGGGGCAGTCTGGAGAGATTCCCCAGCAGACAGAAGGGTTTCTTTAAGAGAGGTCACCTCCATTAAAGTGCCTTTGTAGTCACCTGATCACACCCTTAGTATCACAACTAAGAGGAAGGCAACCAGAATGATTAGGGGACTGGAACACCTTCCTGACCATCTGAGGTTGCAATAGTTGGGCCTCTTCACTCTTGAACGATGGCGTCAAAGAGGTGACCTGATTGAAGTTTATAAAATCATGCACGGTGTGGACAAAGTAGATAAGGAAAAACTGTTTTCCCTATTGCACAACACTAGAACTAGGGGACACTCCATAAAACCTTTGGGTGTTAGTTCTCAAACAAAAAAACATGATGAAGTTATGAAGTCACAGCTAATAAATACATTCGGTTCTGATTATGGATAGGACTTTAACCCATCTTCCTCAGCTGTTGGCTTTGCCTTTTCTCTCTGCTCTCTCTTCATCAGGCATCTATGAAGGCTCCAGACACCTGTTGTGGTTCCTTTCCATTCAATGGGGAGAAGAACATAAATGTGCCGGAGGAAATATTGACAGCTATTCCCTTTGGGCAAGGAACTGAAGCTGTTCGGCTGAATTTGGAATGGTGGTTCTCATCCAGACAATGGTGCCATTGTACATCCCTCCCAAAGCTTGTCCCACATACCCTATACCTTCTCTTGTCTTTCAAAAGAAGAAGATATGTAATACCATGTCAGGAAACTATCCTTTTAAGTAGTGAATGGCTTGCATCCTTTTGTTCTCTGAAGACCGAGTGAAGAGCGGTCCAGAGGGAAGAGGCTTCATAGGTTTGGCTGCTTTTATCTTTCCTCTTTGTTTCATTTGAACTTCCTGAACTTGATGGGTTTTGATGGGTCATGTTTCAACCTAGGGTTTTCTCAATGCAAGGTCATTGTTGGGGGTTCCTCTGAAATTGAGTGCAGCAATAAGCAATATGGCTAGCGTGGAAAGGCAAGAAGACACCAGCTTCATTGTTTTTACTTAAACTCACACACATACAGAGAGCCTTGGAAAGTTGAATGAATCTTAAGCTTAGAAGTAGTTTGAACCTGTTGGCTAGTTTTCTGGCCTCCCAACATTTAGAGATGAAGGACAGGGTTATCGTCTTTTAAATCGATCAATAAGCAATTAAATAATTTCACAATAAACCAAGAGTTTAGTACAGGGGTGCCCAAACTTTTTGGGCTATGGGCCGGTCACATGGTTCAGTGGGCCGGTCATATTGTTCTTCCCACCAGAAATGGAAGTAAAACACACCTTGCAATCTGTTTTGCAACAGGATGAGATAGATTTTAGGCTGCCATTTTCTCTGCTTAAACCAGGGGTGCCCAAACTACGGCCTGGGGGCTGGATCCAGTCCTCGATGCCAATTCATCTGGCTCGCCCCACAGTCGTTGCTCCCGGAAGCAGAAGTAAAACCCCCGGGCGCGTTTTACTTCCGCTTCCAGAAGTGACGAGGGTGGCATGGGCCGAGTGAATTGGCATTGGTGGTGGTGGTGGTGGTGGGGATCTGGCATCCAGGCCAAAGTTTGGGCACCCCTGATTTAGTAGATGAGGGCCAGTTGAATATTTTATGTGGAAGATGAAATAGAGTCCTCTCTTATTCCGTCTGCCAAAGGTTGATTGGCAGCTGAATCCTCCATCAATTAGGGTAATGGATTACATGCTTGACAATATGAGAGGTACAAATACAAGAAATCACAAAACAATAACAACAAAAACCACATTTTTCTCCTTAATTATACATGATCAGGCTTTACTTGGAAGTTTTCACCTCTGTAAGGATGCAGATAAAGTCTGAACCCTTCTTTATTGTTGAGTGGACATTTAAAATTAGATGCTCTAGGACTGTGATGGTGAACCTTGGCACTCCAGATGTTCTTGGACTTCAATTCCCAGAAGCCCAAGTCTGTACACCTGCTGATCAGGGCTTCTGGCAATTGAAGTTCCAGAACAGCTGGAGTGCCAAGGTTCGCCACCACGGCTCTAGGTCGAATGTTTTTTTCTTGGTTCAGGAGCCAAGGAGTTCTTGTGCTCATTGTACTACTCTCTTTGTATACCTAGTTTCAAATTGGGAAAAACAACTGTAGTTTGTTGCAGCCCAGAAGACCCAACCTGGGTAGCTCTGGGAAAGCTGCACGGGGCCAGGGCACCCACAGAAGAAGGAAATGGGAAAACCACTACTGAGTGCTGTCTGTCTAGAAAACTTTGGAAAGGGTCGCCATAAGTCAGAACTGCCTTGATGACACACAATCATTGTCATTATTATACAGTGCCGAGAAATTTTGCACAGAAGGCAGAAAAGTCAACAAAAACAGGAAGCATTCGTTGTCTTGTTCTTGTGCTACAGGCGAGAACGCTCAATTTAGGATGATACAGCAGGAATTACTAACCCTCATAACAGGAAGAGGCAAGCTTGCTTCCTGATGCTGTTCAAATTTGACAGAGGCACATCTGAAAAGGGAGTAAAATAGGTTTAATAAAATAATTCTGACGCATATACATTTTTTTTGTTATTTTCTCCTTTTTTCTATTTTCCCACGCAGCCGTCTCATACCATTATTTCTCATGCAATAGACATCCAATGACAAATGCCTCCAGGGTAAAGCTACAGCACGGCATCAGCAAAACACAGGAGAGATAAGATTTTTCCGCAGCTTTGCTGAATATACGATTTCTGTCGCCTTTTGAAACTTGCCTCCTTGTTCTCTTGGCTTTGTCCCAGCTAACAACACATGATTTTCAGAAGTTGGACTTCCAGATTCAGTATTTGTCTTCTTTTGTTTTGCATGACAACAGCATTGCACAACTGGGTACCCACCAGATGCTTTGGTGGATAGGTTTCCATTCTCTGTAGTAATAATAATTTGGTGTCAGAAATTATTCTGGGTTGAAAGGATTTTTGCTGGAGAAACTCCTCTCAGGGGATATCTGAATGAGGCTCCTTTCATATCCCCAAGATCTTTTCCCACCCAAGTGGTCCCTATTTATCTACTGGTCTTGCTTTCAAACTGCAAGTTTGAAAGGATCTGGGACAGAGATGGGCACTCATACCATCATGCAGTACCCAGGTCTCGAACTGCTGGCTTGCTGGCCTTCCAGTTAACAAAGGTGAGCTTCTTTAACCACTAAGCTATCGCAGCCCCTTTCCATATCAAATAATTTCCCAGGTCTCTTCCCATAGCTTCAGGCTGGCATATAATGGAACAAAGCAAAGAGAAGAGTGTAACAAATTAAAACAGGGGCTTTTGCTTTTAATGAGTGAAGTAGTTTCTTTGAAGACTTTAATTTCTAGGCAGAGCTAGAGAGGCCTGGAAATTTGGCCTTCAAGGCAGGTGCTGATTAGTTTACTTTTAATGTAGTCATAACAGGCTGAAAACTGTGGGAACGGAACTAAGACAATGGACATTGTATGCTGTGCTTTGATTGGTTAAAACCCTGGAAGAGGAGGGATGAGTGGAAAAGATGGGTTTTGTTATACAGTACTGTATTGGAATGTGGGAGAGAAACGCCATGTTTTCGGCTGGACTTAGGGTTGCTTGCCATGATGCTTGCGTATGAGTAAATCTTAGCAAAATGTACTCAAATGTGTTAGTGGGCTAGGCCAGGCCAGAGAAATAAAGCTAGACACACTTTCCTTGTTTTATTCTGGGAAAGGGGCGAGCAAAATGTTTCTATTTCCTGTCTTGTGCCTGATCCTGAACCTTTCTAAATAAATCTGATTGTAACAATAAGGAGTCTGGGTTTTTTTCCCTTATAGAGCTTAAGCTGATGGGAGAAAATCCAGTTTTTCATCTCATTATTGGTAACGCTACCCTTAGTTTGGAGGACTGTGGGGGCTCAAGTGGCTAAGATGATGAACTCAAAGACTGGAAGGTCGGAGTTCGATACCCGAGTACTGTACTGCACAAAAGAGTGAGCTCCAGCTTCTTAACCACTGAGCCACCACAGAGACAACAGCTACCATCATGTGATATGGGGATCTCTCCAACTCTATAGCAACAGAGCCTCTGTTGTTGTTTTTTTTAAAAAGGTTGCATCACATCCTGTAGGAATCGGGGCCGCTAGGACGGCCGTTGGGTCCCGGAGGAGACTGATCAAGGAACGACACGAGGCAATATGGAGCGAGATCAGATCAGTGATTGAGGAAAAGGCATCATCATTTATAGATCAGAAGGCAAGGCAGGAAAAAACCGTCATCTGATAGAAAATCACATCACCCATTTACTCGGGTTAATGGGGAATCTCTCTTGGGGAAGTTAATTAACTTGGGCAAACACTGACAGGGGAAAACTATTGTCTAGGGCTTAGACCAGGGTAAATATGGCTTCTATTTGCACCAGAGATTACGCTTAACTCAGAGATGAGTGATTGCCTAATGGGTAACGGAGGTTAGCGATCTGCATTCTCGGCAGAACTGTCGGTCAGGTCAGAAGCAGGTGAATCAACCCCTATTATTAATCCACCCCCCTTAATTTCTGTGCCCGCAGAGCCCACGGGCCAGGAGCCTTCTCGACTGAAAGTGGCCTCTGCGAGGGCCGTTCCATGCCAATTGGGCATGGGGAATCCGCAACATCCATGCTTTTGACATTCTCCTATTGATTTTGGAAGCCGGGATGCAAATTTAATTCCCCTCTCCCCTTGCTTCCTTTCGTCCGGTTCCATGTTAGAGGGCCGTTTGGTGAGAACTTCCTAATTTTGTCAGGATGTTGTCATGCTGAGATGCCTTGGGCTCGGTTACCCCAGACTAGGGGTACGGCACCATATCAGAGGATGGGAAGAGCCTGGATCCATACCAGTTTCTGCTGGCCTAGTGTTGGCCCTTGGTCTTCTTAGACCAAGGGTGCCCAAACTTTTTGGTCCATGGGCCGGTCACGTGCTTCAGGGGGCTAGTCACTATGGCCTGTGGGCCAGATCTGGCCTCAATGCCAATTTATCCACGCCACGAAGCCGTTGTTGCTCAGTGCCTTTTACTTCCGATTCTGGGAGCGATGAGGGCTTGTGGGCCAGATGAATTGGCATTGGGGGCCAGATCTGGCCCACGGGCCACAGTTTGGACACTCCGTCTTAAACAGTTGCTGTTGGATCGGGGCCCGATGCGGGCTGGAAGGTCCCGGAGGAGACTGGTCAAGTAAAGACACACAGGGCAAGATGGAGCGAAGACCAGCGGCTTTTGATACCGTCGACCACGGTATCCTTCTGGGCCGGCTCCGAGGAGTGGGGGCCCAGGGCACTGTGTTGTCCTGGTTTTCCACTTTTCTGATGGGTCAGACTCAGTCAGTGTCTTTAGAGAGTGGGTTGTCCAGCCCTAGGTTGCTTCCATGTGGGGTGCCTCAGGGCTCGGTACTCTCACCTCTATTGTTTAATATCTACATGAAACCGCTGGGTGAGATCATTTGTTCCCACGGGGTGAGGTATCATCAGTATGCAGATGATACCCAGCTGTACATCTCTGCTCGTGGGGACCCCAGTGATGCAGTCGAAGTCCTGACCAGGTGTCTGGAGGCTGTTCAGGTCTGGATGGGGGACAATGGGCTTCAGCTGAATCCTGACAAGACTGAGTGGCTTTGGGTGCGGGGTCCCATGTTATCCCGGGAGTTACCATCTTTGGTCGTGGCTGGAACATCTTTGCCTCAGTCAGATCCGGTGCGCAATCTGGGGGTCCTCCTGGACTCGTGGCTACTGCTCGAAGAGCAGGTGGCAGCCGTGGCTAGGAGGGCCTTTGCACAGCTTCGTGTTATTTACCAATTGCGCCCACTCCTGGACCGGGACTCCTTGCTCATGGTCACTCATGCTCTGGTCACCTCCAGATTTGATTATTGTAATGCGCTCTACATGGGGCTGCCCTTGGTGACCATTCGGAGGCTTCAGCTGGTCCAGAATGCGGCTGCCCGGGTTGTGATGGGGCTTGGGCGTTATACTCGGGCCTCACCACTTCTGCGGGAGCTGCACTGGTTGCTGGTGTGCCTCCGGGTGCAATTCAAGGTGCTGGTTTTGACCTTTAAAGCCCTATATGGCATTGGACCAGGCTACTTAAGAGACTGCATCGCCACAAGGAATTCAGCCCGTCCTATTAGGGCAGACAGGAGGTGCTCACTGGTGGTCCCATCAGTGAAAGAGGTACATCTTACTGGGACCAGGAAAAGAGCCTTTTCCTTGTCTGCTCCAGCCCCTGTGGAACCTCTTACCACCTGAGTTGCGGCTCCAGACGGAACGACTCCCCTTTAGAAAGATGTTGAAGACATGGCTTTTCCAGCAGGTGTGGGGCACGTTTGACTCTACCAGTCAAGCTTGGTGGCTGATTTAGCCTATGTGAGGGGCTGCCCCCTGGCCTGGTTATTCTGTTTTAATGGGGGTAGGGTGGGGTGGGTTGTTTGTTTAATGATGATATGTTTGTGTTTTTTAATGTTGGTTTTAATTGGGGCTTTTAGATCTGTTTTAATTATTGTTGTTTTATTGTTTTACTGTAAATTTTTACTATGCTGTTAGCCACCCTGAGTGGTGTACCCACCAGGAGGGCGGGATATAAATGCGTAGAAATAAATAAATAAATAAATAAATATTGATCAGAAGGCTCTAATCTTTATACCCTGCCTAGCTCGACCATGTGCATAGGTTGCGCGTGGACGTTACAGGAAAACTGCAGGTCTGCACTTTAAGATTACACAAGTTACTCATCAAGGGTGACTTCACCGGGGGGAAGTTCCTTATCTATCTAATTTACTACTGGGGTACATGCATTGTCTACTGCTATCGGGAGTAAACATGTGCCTAAATTGACTCTTGGACTCAGAGTCTCTGCAGATACAAGATTACCCATTACATGCTTATCGAGTTCATCACCCGGTGATCTTTTGCCCTCTACTGTCCGAACTGCCTGCCAGGTCAGCGATCGGTGAATTAAACTATGACTATTAATCCGCTCCCCAATGTCTGTCCCTTCGAAACCAGGCTCCAAGGAGTGTTCCCCCAAGCCGTGGTTCTGTCAGGGACAGTATGCCAATTATGTGCCCAGATCCCACATTCCCCCTTTATTTGTTTGATTGGACCTGACAGACGGCTCGCCGTAGGAGTGGCATGAGCTGACATGGAGTGAGGAGATTCTGAGGTTTTCTCCATGGGGGACACATTGACAGCAATGAGGGAATACATTGTGCAAAGCAGCAAACTGCTATCCCCAAAATTGCAACACCCACAATCGCCTTGAGCGTTGTTTGAAGCCATCCCCATGGAAACCATGACCATAGCAAATTCCACCACCCCCACATGGCATCTTCCTTGATATTTTTAACCAGGGTATGGAGATCTGTGATCTGACTTTGTATCTTGCGAGAGTTGTCCGTGAGGTTAAAACAACACATGCCATGGACTGTCTCGCAACCCAAATGGTGTAAGACAGGAGGTAGTCTGTAGCTGCTTGATTTTCCAATATAGCATGATGAAGCTCCGTCTGCTCTTGATTGAGCAGCACTATCGCCGATGAGGTGTGGTTAATGGCTTTTACTAATGCGCAAGCCAGTTGACCAATCCTGCGAGCATTGCCTACGGCTAAGCCTGGCACACCGAACAAACTGACCGCCAATGAGACGTATTCAGCTTTGCTCAGAAGCCTAATATTACTGTCACATGAACTATCCAGCTGGGTGGCACGAGCGTGCCGTGTGTGGGCAGATATGTTGGTGCTTAGGGCAACCATATCCTTTGTGGGAAGCAACAGTGTCAAACGACTGATACAACAGAAAGAATCAGATACATTTGCGGGAATATAGTTCCATGTGTGTTGGTTACATGTAAAGAACCAGCCTGAAGACAAAATGACATGAACAAACATTGAGTCAATAGTCTCTGCGTGATTGCAAGTCCAAGTGCTGTTGCCGGGGTCGAGGCAATGGTGATGTGGCCCTTTGACCGCGAAACACCCGGTCATGCGAGCACAAGTTGAGTTCGGGCTGATTGCCACTCGGGGAGTGTACAGAGTGGCCGCATCAGCCGGTAGGACATTTGTGACCAGGGTTCCCCAGTGCGCATATGTTGAATACATGATCCTGTGAAACGGGCCAAATATCCGCTTCACTAACCAGTCACCGTGCCTGATGTGCGCACCTGGGGTATGACACACTGGGATGAGACAAGTACTAAGAAGAGAGGCAGAATCGGTGGCCTGCTTCAGGCAAAAATCGGACTGATTGACGAGGTTCGCCAATCTTTCCCAGATGTTGTAGTGCAGCTGGGTGGAGAGGTCTCCACCAGGCATCAGATCTTCTGCTTCAAATGAAGCGGCTTGAACCCCTTCCCCCATAAGCAAGGAAAGGATCAAGATGATCGTCGTCAAGGAATTAAAGGTGATCTATGACAAAACCGCAACCACGATGTTCTCTGGAGTTGGTTCTGCATTCTGCTGCCGTGCAATGTCAGTCGCCTCCTGGCACATGGACTTGACCGTTCCCCATGTGATCTTCGGTGCTGGCATTGGCTGTCGTCGCCTCCTCCGCCTGGTTTCCCCCATCAGAGTCAATTCCTCCATCTCCGGCAGCAGGTCCAGGAATGCCTGGCTCCACGCCATTGGACTCGAGATGAGGTTTCACACAACGAGCTGGAATCCAGACGACACCTGAAGGAGACATAATTGCGGCATACCCTCTTCCCCACATTATGAGTGGCACCGGGCCCCTCCAAGAAGGATCCGGTGGCACTCAATAATGCACCATAGGGTGCGGGAAAGCTTCTGTGTGACAGAACTGCTTCTCCTGCGGAGTGCAATCTGAAAAAAACGTTGAGGTGGTTGTACGTGAACAGTACCTTGTACAGACAATGCTGTGCCTGACCCTGATTTTTGGGGAGGGCTAGTTTCCCCCTTTCTGTTTGTTTGCCAATGTAGGACTTAGCGTCCGATTCACCCGCTCAACAATCACTTGCCCTTGCGGATTGTACGGAATACCAAAAGTGTGCTTAATGTCCCAGGTGGCCATAAACGTGGCCAGCTGCCTGGAGCTATAAGCCGGAGCATTGTCGGATTTCACGTGCTGTGTTTTACCCATGGCCGCGAAACAGGAGAGGAGATGCTGCTCCACGTGGGAAGCCATTTCTCCTTTCTGAGCCGTAGCCCAGACAAACTGTGAAAACGTGTCTATGCAGACGTGCATGAACTGCCATCTCCCAAACTACGGAACATGTGTGACATCCATCTGCCACACCTGGATGGCTTCTGTCCCTCGTGGGTTGACACCCCACGAGGGCCCCCACCCCCACCCCTGCACATTGTGGGCAGGAACGGACTATGCCCTGAGCTTGGGAAAGTGGCAGATTGAACTGCTGTGCAAGTGCTTTAGCATTTTGATGAAACAATGCGTGACTTTGAATCGGAGTCGTGAATACTCCCAGAACTGACTTCTGCTGAATTTCCTTTGCGGCCGCATCCGCTCTGTTATTGCCTGCGGAAATTGGGCCAGGTAAATCCTGGTGACTTCTGATGTGGGCGACATAGAGCGCTTCGGTGTGGTTACACAAATGAAATTGAGTTGCGAGGAAGAGACCTAACAAGTTTTTGTCTATCGCGGGAGTGATGTAGGTTCCCAGTAGACTGTGAAGCAAATTCCGGACATACTGACTGTCTGTAATTATATCCAAGCGTTCCTTGGCAAAAGTGCGCAAGGCAAGTTTCACTGTTGCCAATTCTGCCCGCTGCGCGGATTTCTGCGGAAGAGTCAGAAGTGTGCGCCAAGCCTGTCCCTCTTGCCAAGTAAGAACTCCATATGTTTTACCCCCATCAGTGAACACTGTCCTGGCTCCCTAAAGAGGAACCAGGGACAATAACTCACACAAGCTGACTGTCTGCGTCCGAAGCGAGACAAGTCTGGGGTCTTTCGGCAAATGGTATGCCAAGGATCCTGTGAATCCTTCTAATGCAATCAGAAGTGAATCACCGAGCTGCATCAGCTGCAGGACCTGATCCTTGGTGAATGGAACAATGATTTTTGCCAAATCGTGCCCTGAGATATCCCTTGCTCTCAACCTTCCTCGGTAAATCACTGCGGAAACCAGTTTCTGTGGAGGGACGATGTTTCGGGAAGAGGTGTGTGGTAAATACATCCATTCCACGATTTTTGCCCCTCGCTCGGAGTCTACGCCTAGAGCTCCGGAGAACATGGCTCCAGTTCGGACTATGTACAGGTTCAGAACAGGAGCATATGGCCCCTGACTAATCCTGTCCACCCATCTCTGGCTGAGAACTTGGTTGACCTTTTCGAGAGTCAAGCGAGCCTCTCGCAAAATGTGTATCCGATCTGCTGGTTGCTTACCTAGCGTTAGCAGTGAGAAGAGTGACTTCAAGATTTCTGTATCTAGCCTAAAATACGGTCTAGCCCAATTGATATTCCCCAGAATCTGTTGCAATTCTACGAGAGTGAATGAATCTTTGAGGTTAATTTGTGGCAAAACTGGTGCCACGAAAGAACGGAGAAGCCGGTGGCCCAAGTATGAAAAGGGCTCAGTTCTCTGAACTTTCTCTGGGGCAATGAGTAACCCCTTCTCCCCCAGAGTGGTCTGGAGGTCTTTAAACATTTCTCTGCCGAACTGCGGCACTGCGATCAAAATATCATCCATAAAATGACATACCAAGACTGTGGGGTGAAGGTTTCGAAACTTTTCCAGTGCGTTGTGAACATAAATTTGGCACAGAGTGGGCGAATTGAGCATCCCCTGTGGCAAATATTTCCGCGCAAAACGTTGCATAGGCTCTCTGTGGTTCACGACTGGCACCGTAAAAGCGAACCTTTCCCGATCTCTTACATCTAAAGGAATGGTGTAAAAACAGTCTCTCAGGTCTACGACCAGGATCTCCCAACCCTCGGGGATCATGTTCAGATTTGGGATGCTGCTTTGAAGCGGACCCATTGGCTGAATACACTTATTGATCTCTCTTAGATCGTGAAGGAGTCGCCACTTCCCTGACTTCTTTTTAATGATGAATATGGGCAAATTCCAGGGACTGGTGGACTGTTCTATGTGTCCTGCGTCTAATTGTTCTTTAACCAGCTGTTTTAGGGAGACTAATTTTTCCCCTACGGCCAGCCATTGCTCTACCCAGACTGGCGTGTTGGTAAGCCATTTGAGCGGTAAAGCCATTACCCGAAGGTAAGAGTGGCACGATACTGTTGCAAGATGTCCCACCCCCAGAGATTGACGTGCACATTTAAAATATGCGGCCGAATGACCGCTGTGCCATCAGCTCCAGGAATCGTGACTTCCACCCAATCTTGGCCTCTAAACGCTTCCTGAATGCTACCTCCCACACTTCGGAGACTGGCTCGAGAGCCTACTCTCGTGGCCACTGACTCTGGCTGACCATGCTGATGTCAGCTCCCGTATCTAGCAATCCATCAAAACGTTTTTTGTTCAAAAATACCTTTATGACTGACCGCCGCTTCCACTCTATGTTGGTTTCCACTGTCACTAAGACCTGGTATCCTTGTACTGCCCTTCTGCGCTCGAGCAGTCTACGGACCCGGACTCTGAGCTGTCTCTGAGCCTTTCCTGGCTACCTGCTTGCGGGTGACAAGGAACCATGATCAGTTGCGCTAATGTGTCTCCTTTGTGAATGGTTTGTGGTAGGTGTGTCCAAAGTTGAACCTGGAGTACACCCGAAAGATTGGAATCAACGACTCCTGGAATCACAAGGATTCCTCGTGTTCCTGCGATACTGCGGTGCAAAACTAAACCTATATAGCCCTTAGGCAGGGGTCCCATGTATTGGGAATCAACCAGATAGACTGTGCCTGGCAAGTCACACGTGACTTCTGACTGGCAAGTCAAAACTAGTCCCGTACTGCTCTTAGGTCTGGCCTGTGCCTCCGGAACGCAGGGTGGAATGCTTCGTGAATCTAATCCAGCTCTGACTCTTCCAGAGCAACTGTGGTCTCTGTTTGAACCGGGGCCAGAGACAAACCCGTGCTCCGGGTTTCCGAAGTCGTACAGTTCCTGGCCCTGTGAAAGCCCTTGTTACATCGTGGACATGGGGTGGTCGGACCCTTGGGACGACCTGTGTTTTGGTCATTACCCTTCTTGGATCGGCATTCTCTAGCAAAATGACCGATGTTGCCACAAGTGTGTCATGCTCCCTTGGTTTTGCCTTTGGGTCTCCTACCACCCTGCACCACTGCTGCTAACAGACCCATTTTATAGGAATCTGTACCAATGTCGGCACAAGCCCTGATCATGTCAGTAAGCATCAAATCGGGACGATTGCCCAGTGACTGCAAGATTTCACGGCAGTCAAGGTTGGCGTTGCCTTTAGCCAGCTTCATCATAAGCTCCTGCTGGGCTTGTTCATTGTCTATCTGCCTACTGATCGCTTCCTCCAATCTGTTAATGAAGTCCATGTAGGACTCCTGGGCACCTTGTTTAACCGCTGTGTAATTTTTGGCTGCTTTGCCAGCTGCTGGGACCTTGAGATAAGTCCTAAAGGCTGTCTCAGCCACCAGTTGGAGCATGGCAATTGGCAAGGCGGTCTGCACATCGATGGTTTCGAACTGACCCAACCCATATAGCTGGTCAGGAATTACTGCTCCTCCCATCCTGGCAGCCCTTGCCTGTGATTCGAGTCGATACTTGCTGTCCCATAGCAAATACTGGCTTGGATTGAGCATCATTCTCATGACGACCTTCCAGTCGTAAGGAATGAGCATCATTGTCTCACAAATCTGCTGAAGTGTACCTCTAGTGAAACGACTCTGAAGTCCCATTTCTGTAATTGCTTTCCGTATTGCCATGAACAGTTTGTACGGAACTGCCGAGTGGATCGTTTGCTGTTGACCCGTGAGGGTGTCCATCTCTATGCGGACTGGGCACAACTGCCTAAGTTCAGCTAGTTCTTCCGCTGACAACTCCCTTTTGATGGTTTCCTCTTCTACCATGCGCTGAATGGAACTTTTAACTGTCTGGGAACTTTTAACTGTCTGGGAACCGCCAGCATTTCCCAAAACTTGAATTCTTTCAGTGGCGTCTGCAGCTGTGGCTGAAGGAAAGCTCCCTAAGCTTCCCTGTTTTAGCTGGATTGTCGGATAGAGACCCATCGGGGCTGATGGCTCTGACTGCGCTGGGGGGTTCTCGGTCTCTATCTGGACTGGGTCTACCTCAGCAATGAGCTTTCTACACTTACTCCACGTGCTAATTACCTTAGCTGGGGCTCTTGGTTCTTGCTTAATGCAGGTCCCTATCCTGTCCCAAAGTTGGAGGCTTAGCATGCCCGCTTTTGGATAAAACAGACAGTGCTCCCCGAAGTACACCAAAAGATCCGCTAACTGGGCGCTGTGAATGCGAGTACAATTTACCCTGGCATGGGCCTTGAGCTCCATTAAGGACTTGACCTCTGTGAACAAGTCCCCATATTACCTGCCGGTCCGTTGAAGCTGCCTCCACCGGACAAGTTGATGCGTCTAGATGTAGGTAACTGGATTCGGTGTGATGAACCTCTGTGAAGGAATTGGAACATGGACTGCCACCACAGGCCCTCGGTGGCCTCTGCAATTGTGTCAGGGTTCACAGCTGACCCTGAGTGGGATGCGTTTCCGAAGTGCAAGATGCCTCAGAGCTTTGGAGCGTGGTCTGCCTCTGGAATGCCTCGCCTCTTAGCGTAGCTGAATTTAGATCGGATGGCTTTCCGACCTGAACCGCTCCGCAACCTCCGGGAAGACTTGGACGCGGTTCTGGCGTAGAACCGGACCAAGGATGTCACTTACTCACAAGTAGGATCACGTCGGGGTCACCATATGTTGGATCGGGGCCCGATGCGGGCTGGAAGGTCCCGGAGGAGGCTGGTCAAGTAAAGACACATGAGGCAAGATGGAGCAAAGACCAGCGTTTATTGATCAGAAGGCTCTAATCTTTATACCCTGCCTAGCTCGACCGCGTGCATAGGTTGCACGTGGACGTTACAGGAAAACTGCAGGTCTGCACTTTAAGATTACATAAGTTATTCATCAGGGGTGATTTCACCGGGGGGAAAGTTCCTTATCTATCTAATTTACTACCGGGGGACATGCATTGTCTACTGCTATCAGGAGTAAACATGTGCCCAAGTTGACTCTTGGACTCAGAGTCTCTGCGAATACAAGATTACCCATTACATGCTTATCGAGTTCATCACCCGGTGATCTTTTGCCCTCTACTGTCCAAACTGCCTGCCAGGTCAGCGATCGGTGAATTAAACTATGACTATTAATCCACTCCCTAATTTCTGTCCCTTCGTAACCAGGCTCCAAGGAGTGTTCCCCCAAGCCGTGGTTCTGTCAGGGACAGTATGCCAATTATGTGCGCGGATCCCACAAGTTGTGATTGTGCCTCCGAGTCCCGGGCTAAAATTAATGTAGTACATGGCTATACTTTGATTTCATGCCAGACTTGCTCCCCCCTGAATTACTATTATGCTGAGACAGGCACAGAATAAGGAACCTGCTGTTCAACTTATAATGTGGATTTTCCTTATAAGGATGGCAAGTTTAGTTTTCTTTGAAAAAACACCATTGGGGGAGAGGAAATGAGTGACTGGCAATGCAGGTTTGTACATCTTTAACTTGAATGGGGGTGGGACAGGATACTTGAGGGAAGAACAAAAGGGAATAATGCTGAAGCTATATAACAGTGATGGCTAACCGTGGCACTCCAGCTGTTCTTGGACTACAATTCCCAGAAGCCCAAGTTTCTGCGGATCCACATGAATGGATGGATTCACACAGACTTGGGCTTCTGGGAAATGAAGTACAAGAGCACCTGGAGCCCCATGCTATATAGCATGCTGCTAACCTTACATGGGTCTAAAAGGAATAGCTGATCTACAGATGTTTAGCTGTTATTTTGACCTGATGCTTGCTCTAGTTCAGGGATTCTCAATCTGCGGCCTGCAATATGGATGCAGCCCACAGCACCATTTCATGTCCCCACCCGCCTCCACCACACCAGGAAGTGTCATGACCTGGCCCCTGGCTTTAAAAGGTTGAGAACTCCTGCTGTAGTTCATAGTAATAAATTTAATGTCATCATAATCAGATAGGTGTGTGTTTTCATGTCAGAGATTACTCTGGGTTGAAAGGATTTTTCAGGGGACACCATTGTGCAGCTCGGGGAATTGAACCCCGTGCTTTTGGATTCCAAGCACATTGCTTTTACCCACTGAGCCACGGGGAGCTGCATCAAATAGGTTATCTTCCAGATTGTCGGCCAGTTTAAGTGCCTATTTATGGCTGTAAAAAAGGGTGCAAGATTAGATAGGATTTCATCTGATTCATCTGCACTCTTCTTGTGTTCTTTCTTAGCACCAGACCAAGGAGATCCGAATTCTAGCGGTGCAAAAAGCACACAGAATTCCCTTGCACTAATAAGTCATAGGTTTTTTTTTGGCAATCTGCTTCCTAGCAATAATCTCTTTTCCCCTAACATTAACACAGTTCCAGAATTCTATGGGGCATCCTGCAGTTTCAAACATCTGTCTTTCCACCCAACGCCCATGTCTAAGAGGGGCATTGTTTGCATGTGTCTCAAAGATGGAAGCAATTACCATAAAACATGTAAATGGATTATGTCAGAAATTCGCATCCCCACTCGACACGGCGAAGGAGCATTTCTGGTTTGCATTACAGAATTACAGTATGTTCTCTAATGGCTTGGCACTGGAGGCAGGATCTTGGATCTCCACCCCTGGTGTTTGAGATCAAGGGACGAAGCAATGCTGAATTTAAATATGACCAGCTGCTGTACCTTAATGCCTGCTCTTCCAGTGCATATGGCAGCTAGGGATTTGCATGTGTGTGTAAGGATAATACACCCCAGTGATGGTGAACCTTTTAGTGTCCAAACTACAACCCAAACCCCCCAGTGATGGGCTCAAATTTTTTTTACTACCACTCTGTGGGTGTGGCCAGGTGACTGGGTGGGTGTGGTTAAACTGCTGTATTTTAATATGAGCCGCCCTTCATGGATCAAGTCTGCTTCGTCAGACCTCTAGTTAGCAATTACACGTCGATGCTCTAATTTTCCTTTAAAGAATAACTGCAGCAGTTACTCTTTAAAGGAAAATTAGAGCATTGACGTGTAATTGCTAACTAACGGTCTGACAAAGTGGACTTGATCCACAAAAGCCAACATTAAAAGACAGCATTAAAATAAATTAAAAATTAAACACATTAAAATACATTAAAATGAAATACAATAAAATACAGTAAAATAAATACAGTAAAACACATTAAAAATTAAATACATTAAAATACATTAAAACTAACATTAAAATACAGCAGTCTGTCACACACACACACACACAGCTGGGTGGGTACCTGCCTTCCAGACAGAAGGGACACCCTGCTGCACCACTCTGGTGGTGGCACCTGCCCCACTCTTGCCTCCCGTGCTCTACTTGCCACCATGCCGCCACCGCTGCGGTTGCTGCTGCAGCCAGGCTCAGCTCACCCAGTGAGCCCAGCACCAAAAAAACCTCAGCTGGCTTGGTTTCGTGCGGTTTGTGAGGAGATCTGCCTCAGTACATGCGCACGGAGATCTGCAGCCACGCATACATGAGAGCATGGAGAAGGGCCTCCCCATGCTCTCATGCAGGCACTGAGGCAGATCTCCATGTGCACTGCACAAACCGAAGCTGGCCGGGGGGGTTTCAGTGGTGGGCGCCGGTGAGCCCGGCGCCAAAAAAATCCCCTGGCTGGCTTGGGTTTCCATGGATATCTGCCTCAGCACATGCGCACGGAGATCTGCAGCCACGCATACATGAGAGCATGGAGAAGGGCCTCCCCATGCTCTCATGCAGGCACTGAGGCAGATCTCCATGTGCACTGCACAAACCGAAGCTGGCCGGGGGGGTTTCAGTGGTGGGCGCCGGTGAGCCCGGTGCCAAAAAAATCCCCTGGCTGGCTTGGGTTTCCATGGATATTTGCCTCAGCACATGTGTGTGGAGATCTGCAGCTGTGCATGTGTGAGAACACAGGGAGGGGCCTCCCCATGCTCTCATGCATTCTCTGAGGCAGATCTTTGCACGCATACTCTGAGGCAGATGTCTGCGCACCAACCCAAGCTGGCCGGCGCCCACCACCGAACCCCCTCCCCCGACCAGCTTGGGTTGGTGCGTGGACATCTGCCTCAGCGCATGCATGCAAAGATCTGCCAGGTTACCTGTAGGCAGGTGGGTGTGGCCTTCCGGATGTTTTACTACCGGAACACGTGTACCAGGGCATACCGGAAGCAGCCCAACACTGCAAACCCCACTTACTTATCACAAAGTGCCAACACAGCAACAGGGAAGGGAGGAAACACTCACATTGGGCTGCTGGGCAGAGGGGTGGTGTGAGCTCTGTGCTGGGGGAGGGAGGAAGTGCTCCCATTGGGCTGCTCGGCAGAGGGGTAGGGCAAACTCTGTGCTGGGATGACTGCACAGGTGGCTCCGAGTGCCACCTCTGGCATGTGTGTCATAAGTTCACCGCCACTGACATAGCCCATTATCATACTATCACAGGTCCCACCTGACAGAGACCTCCACCCATTTAGGAAGCCAGCATAAGATCTTTGCTGCTTCAGAGTATGTGAAGTTCTGCCCCAGGCTAAGGAAATCTATGATAGCTTTCAATGCTTGACTGTTTAACTGAGCCAGATCAGGTAGGACTTAACAAGATCTAGATCATGAAGCAAAATGGCAATAAAGGTTCAAAAGGAACTGGAATACTCCCACCAGCTTATGCTCCAAATAAAAAAAGTCCAAATAGTCTTCCGTAAAAGGTCAAAGTTTTATTATATGAAGGAAAAATTAAAAATCAGGAACAGAACATGAAAATAAAAAGGAACATTCTTACTTTTACCATTCCCCCATTGTTAAAACAAGGAAGGAATAACTATCTATAAAATCAGGAAATTGCATTTTTCTACTTTTCTACTCACCAGCAAGCAATGGTAGACATCTCTCCTCCTGCCTTGAACATGCTTAAAACAATGGTGTTTCTTCTCTACCATTCTAAGATAACAATAACCATCTTTCATCCTTTGTCCCACCTTTTCCTCTCTCTCTCTCTATCCAACAAGACTCCAGCATCAACATCCCTCCTTACGTTCCCACATTAAAATACAGATTATTTTGACTATCCAAAAGGAAAAGAATTTGCACCAGGCCTGAAGGTCAAATTCCAAGACTCTCAAATTCCAAGACTCTTAGAAAGGAAAGTGAACAATAGCATCCATTTTAATTCACAAAATAAAGGTTCAATTTAAACTCATTATAGCATGTAAGGATTTTTGTGGAGGGGGATGAAGACTCCAGCTCCCAGAATGCAGCAAAAAATTCCCAGGCAGAATTCTACCAACCCATGATCCCCAACTAATAGTCACCTAGAGACAGTTAAATTCTAGGAAATGAGACACAAATAACCCATCTTATGCTTAAACAAAGACAGCAAAGGAAGCAATATCTGAGACATGAAGCAAGGCCATGAGGCCACGAATGAATGTCCTGCAGTAGATGAGCAACGTGTAGGTGTCTGTGAGCTCAATCTCCCAGAATTCGACCTTGGGGGATTTTAGAAAAATTATGGAGTTGGAATCTAAAGCCTCCTGTAAACGGCCCATCCCAAATGACAGCTTTTCTCAAATCCCGGAATCTCTAAGTGTGCTGGATCATATCTCACCCAGCATGGCCCAGGAGAACAGACATTGAAGTTCAACACATCTGGAGGGCATCTGGCTGAAGAATGCAGCTGTAGGCAGTTCTGGTTCAAACTGCAGCACTGGCGTTGATCAGAAGAACCAAACCCGCATTGACAGCCCAAGAGATTTTCCTGCTTTAGGTAGAAAATCAAAATTCTCCCTTACCCACATCCTTCTTATTATGGCATGCATTAGGATGGTCTTTTGACCGGAAGTAAACATGTTTGCTTTCTAAATGTGTAATAGAAGTGAGTGGCTGCAGATTTTCAATACGTGCAGAATAAAGGTAAAAAGAACATCTTGATTCGTACTACTACCCTAAAGAAGAAAATGTGGGTTTTTTCTCCTCCTTGCGACAAGCTGCTGCCCAACAACAAGCTAGAGTGGTGGTGGTCTTTGAGAACATCCACACACTTCACTTACTGTGTGTCAGGGTATTGCTTTTCAACCTCTTCATAAATGATCTACAAGTAGGAGTAAAAAGCAAGGTAGCCAAATTTTCTGATGACACTAAATTATACAGGGTGGTGAAAACTGTGAGAGATTGTGAGGAGCTCCAGAGGGATCTCTTGACACTGGGGGAGTGGGCAAAACAGTGGCAAATGAGCTTCAACATTTGTAAGTGCAGAGTGATGCATGTTGGGGCAAAGAACCCCAATTACATTTATAAACTGATGGGGTCTGAACTCTCTGCGACAAACCAGGAAAGGGACCTTGGTATCCTGGTGGACGAGAACTCAATGAAGGTGTCAACCCAGTGTGCCTCAGCAGTGGAGAAAGCAAACTCAATGCTAGGGATCATTAGGAAGGGTATAGAAAATAAGTCAGCAAGTGTCATTTTGCCTCTTTATAAATCTATGGTGAGGCCCCATCTGGAATACTGTGTACAGTTCTGGTCGCCATACCTCCAGAAGGATATTATGGAGTTGGAGAAAGTGCAGAGGAGGGCAACCAGAATGATTAGGGGACTGGAACACCTTCCTTACCATCTGAGGCTGCAACGGTTGGGCCTCTTCACTCTTGAACGACGGCGTCTAAGAGGTGACCTGATTGAAGTTTATAAAATCATGCATGGTGTGGACAAAGTAGATAAGGAAAAACTGTTTTCCCTATCGCATAACACTAGAACTAGGGGGCACTCCATGAAACTTTTCGGTACTAGTTCTCAAACAAATAAGAGAAAGTACTTTTTCACCCAGAGGATTACTGGTCTATGGAACTCCCTGCCAGAAGAAGTGGTGACAGCTGTCAGTCTTGACAGCTTTAAGAAAGTATTAGACAAGTTTATGGAGGACAAGGGCATCCATGGCTATCATTATGGATCCCTAAGGACAACCCCCTGGTTGGAGAGATAGGCAGGATATCTCTCAATGCCATTTCCAGGGAATCCTAAGCAGGTGAAGGCATCTGCTTGGAAATACCCTGAAGCAAATGGTGAGCCACTGTGAGAGACAGAATGCTGGGCTGGATGGGATCCTGTGGCCTGTTCCAGCAAGGCTGTTCTTATGTTATGTTCTTATGTTTTATACCATGGTTCAGCCTCGTTCCAAGATGGAGATTTCTATGCGGGGGGGGGGGGGGGGGGCAGGGGGACTGGTAACACATTCTTGAGAAGGATTGGAATTTTTAAAGATGCTAGCCTCATGGGTTAGAAGGAATGAAACCTAATGTGTGATGGGTAAGTTATACTGTATGGTCATTGGCTGGATTCCTTTAGGGGAATGGCAAGGGGTGGACCGTGTGTGAGGAGATAAAACACAGAAGGTTGGGGCAAGACTCTCTCTTGATCAGAAGCTTCACTCTGAGGTAGAGCAGTGAACTGAGACAACATGTAGGTGCTTAAGCCAGAAAATAAGGGGTGGTGGTACACTGGGCTTGCCCAATTAGAGAAGATCTCTTTGCTTTGATGTGCTTTCTGAACTTTTGGTAAACTTTCTTCTATAACATACTTTGATTACAATATATAATACTTTTAAAATACCCAAAGATGACTGGATTGTTTACTTGGCTATGCTCTACCATATTTACACTAAGCTAATATCCTGGGTTGCTAGGCTAGAGGAGTGGCAGGTCAGAAGCAGGAACCAACCACTTGTGGGCAGAAGTCCTACTCATGAGTAAACTTGATTCCTGACACTGGGATGTTTCTCCCAGCGATTTTAATCCCATATTGTGATTCCTCCATCCCTGCACTGCACATTATGTGCTCTGTGCATAGGTTGAATAAGCATGGTGACAAAATGCAGCCTTGTCTTACTCCTTTTCCTATTCCAAACCACTCTGTTATTCCATGTTCTGTCCTAACTGTTGCTTCTTGGTTCATGTACAGATTTCTCAGGAGGCATATGAGGTGCTCTGGTATTCCCATCTCTTTAATTACTTGCCACATCTTGTTGTGGTCCACACAGTCAAATGCCTTAGTGTAGTCAATAAAACAAAAGTAAACTTGTTTCTGGTATTCCTTTGTTTTCTCCATGATCCATCGTATGTTGGCAATGTGGTCTCTAGTCCCCCTGCCTCTTCTGAAACCAGCCTGCACCTCTGGTAATTCTCTCTCCACATGCTGCTAAAGTCTATCCTGTATTATCTTGAGCATCACCTTGCTGGCATGTGGGATGAGCGCGATTGTTCGATAATTTGAACATTCTTTGGCATTGCCCTTTTTTGGGATTGGGACGTATACTGATCTTTTCCAATCCTGTGGCCACTGTTTTGTTTTCCAAATCTGCTGGCATATTGAATGCAGTAATTTGACGCCATCATCTTTTAGCGCTTTGAAAAATTCAACTGGGATACCATCATCTCCACTAGCTTTGTTGTTTGCAGTGCTCTTTAGGGCCTTTATGACTTCGCTCTCCAGGATGTCTGGCTCATGTTCAATTTCTTCATCATTGTGATTGTCAGGAGTGTTGAGGTCCTTTTTGTAAAGTTCCTCTGTGTACTCTTTCCATCTTTTCTTAATTTCTTCTGCATCAGCTAGCTCCTTTCCGTCTTTGTCCCTTATCATGGTCATTTTTGCTTTAAATGTTCCCTTGATTTCCCCAATTTTTTTGAAAAGATCTCTGGTTCTGCCTCTTTTGTTGTTTTCCTCCATTTCTCTGCACTGTTCTTTTAGGTAGTTTTCCTTATCTCTCCTTGCTTTTCTTTGAAATTCTGTGTTCAAATGGTTGTAGTTTTTCCTTTCTCCTTTGACTTTTGCGTTCCTTCTTTCCTCTGCTATTTTAAGAGCCTCATCAGACAACCACTTTGCTTTCTTACTCTTCTTTTCTTTTGGTATGGTTTTCTTTGCTGCTTCCTGCATGATGTCCCTCATCTCCGTCCATAATTCTTCTGGTACTCTGTCTACCGAGTCTAAGCCATTAAATCTGTTCATCACCTCCACCGTGTATTCTTTAGGGATGCTGTCTAGGTGATATCTTTCTGGTCTCCGTGTTTTCCCTATTTTCTTTAGTCTAAGCCTGAATTTTGCGATCAGTAGGTTGTGATCTGAGCCACAGTCTGCTCCAGGTCTTGTTTTTGCTGACTGTATGGAGGTTCTCCATCTTTGGCTGCAGAGTATGTAGTCAATCTGGTTTCGGTGTTGGCCATCTGGTGATGTCCATGTGTAAAGTCGCCTCTTGTGTTGCTGGAAGAGAGTGTTTGCTATGACCAGTGTGTTCTCTTGGCAGAACTCTATCAATCTTTGCCCTGCTTCATTCTGTGTTCCAAGACCAAATTTGCCTGTTATTCCCTCCACTTTTTGATTTCCTACTTTGGCATTCCAGTCTCCTAATATGATTTGGACATCATTTCTTGGTGTCTGTTCTATGAGGTGTTGTAAGTCCTCATAGAACTGGTCCATTGTGGCTTCATCTGCACCAGTGGTTGGTGCGTATATTTGGATCACAGTGACATTGAAAGGTTTGCCTTGAATTCTGACTGACATCATTCTGTCATTTTTAAGGTTGTATCCCATTACTGCTTTTCTCACTCTTTTATTGACAATTATGGCTACTCCATTTCTTCTAAGGTTTTCTTGCCCACAGTAGAGGATTTGATGGTTTCCAGAGCTGAATTCACCCATCCCTGTCCATTTTAGCTCACTGATGCCCAAGATGTCAATGCTTATTCTTTTCATCTCATTTTTTACCACTTCTGAATGGTTTATATAAATATAAGATTACATAACAATAAGACAGATGTATCATGACAATCTTACTGTTATGTATTGTATGTAGTTTGTACATTATGTACAAAGAGCCTCCTCGAAGATTGTGGTATTCTTGAACTACAATCGGATGTACCCTGATAACGGCAATCTTGTGTTTCTCACACTAAGTCAGGCGAAAGGAACTGCAGAATGAACTCACCAAAAGGTGGCAGTTTCACGCCTGGCCTAGACATGGAAGAAGAAGCATAAGATGGGTTATTTGTGTCTCAGCTCCTAGAAAATAGAATCATAGAATAATGGAGTTGGAAAGAGGTTATGAGGCCACTGAGTTTAGCCTTCTGCTCAAAGCAGGAATCCAGATCAAAACAGGGGAAGGACCCATGGTCTTTGATGCTCTAGAACAGAACTTTTCCTCTAAAGTAGTGTTTTCCAACTTTTGGTTTTTGAACTTCCATTCCCAGAAGCCTAAGTCAATTCCCCAAAGCACTAATCAGCCAATGTACTGACTTAGGCTTCTGGGAACTGAAGTCCCCTGTGGGGCGTGGGCCCCACATTGGGAAGCACTGCTGTAAAGGATGCTGAGAATATGCATTTGATGACTCCATTGTTATTAAATGTGTAGCTCAATCTTTGTCTTCTAGGCATAATATGAAATCAGTTAATTCATTTAAGAAACTGGCATTGTGGGCATAATCGTGGAGCATGGCCATGTCTTATCCCTGAAGGGTGAGAGATCCTTTGGATGCAAAAATATTCCCCAAAGAAGGGAAGGATATTCTCTACCTAGAAAATTGAGGAAAGAGTTGCCATAAATTGAAATGGACTTGCTGACCCTCTACTGTTATTAATTATTTACCAAACAGAACAAGCATCATTGAGAGAACAATTGGTGGGTGGGTGGGGGGAGATAATAATAATTTCGTGTCAGAAATTATTCTGGGTTGAAAGGATTTTTGCTGGAGAAACTCCACTCAGAGGATGCCCAAATGAGGCTCTTTTCATGTCCCCAAGAGCTGGGACAGAGACGGGGGCACAATCCATCATGCAGTACTTGGGTCTCGAACTGCTGACTTGCTGGACTTCCAGCTAACAAGGCAAGCTTCTTAACCACTTATTTAGGGGGGCAAATATGTTCATAATATTTGCACATGCTCATTCATACCTACAAATACAGATTTAGAAATAGCTGTCATAAGTGAAAATAGAAATGTGGCAGGCCTCTCAAAAGTGGGTAGGAACAAGAAGGAATGGTTACTGATGTGTCTGCTACTGAGATAGATGCCGAGTGTCTAATTGCCCATTCCCTTCTTAAGTGTCTTTATCTCTTTGCCATCCAATCCCCTGTGCACAAAAACAACAGACTCTGGCTTGGGGAAAAACTTTGGCCACTTTATTTATAACTATGTACAGAAGAAAAACAAGTCCCTAAGTTAGGAGCCAAAAAGCATGGAGGGGGAATACCATCCCTCTACTCTTGGGGGAGAGTTCTTACGACCCCAGCCAGGGTCTGGCTACTCTAGCCCAAATAGAATGAACCCCTCCCCCTTCCAAAATTTTTAACCCCCTCCGTGCCTTCTACCAAACCCCTCGATCAGAACATCTGATCGAGGGGCACCCTTCAGGACTTTAGCGATACCTCCTTTTAAGTCCCTCAAGAAAATGTCCAAATCCTTGTGGCTGAGCTGCCTCCCATCCCCTCTAAACATTGACACATCATGTCTTGATATCCTGGTATGACCAATGACGTCCTGTCCTTGCTCAAACATCATTTCAAGAATCTTTGCATTAACCAGGAGCCTGGCCCTCTCCCGCCCATTCACCAACGCCGCTTGCTGTGAGAAACGGTATGTGCCACCCATCCCGCCAGCACTGATTTCTTGAAGGACCCCAAAGCATCACCCCCTAAGTGAAGTACCACCACCTGTGGGTCACCATACATCAGGAAAGCGTCCAGGTCCCCCGGAATGCTCTAGAAGCCCCGGCCGAGCTTTCCACCCCATACCACATTGTGCATATGAAAACCAAGATTTCATCCAAAAAAGTGACCCGCAGCACAAACTGCCACTCCCCCAATGTGTTTGTCCCCAACAATCCAAATTGAGAACTTATTTACAACAAAACATTAACAATGCCCATTTCAAACCTTTGGCACGCTTCCCACATACGAATGAAACTTGCTAGATGTCCATCTCCCTGCATGTTTTATGATGTCCTCCCCATAACCCAAAGCAGCTATGGTGGACACTGCCCTAATTCGGAAAGAATGTGAAGAAAACTTCCAACCTTTAATCCCTGCCTTTTCCAGAGGCCTGGAAAAGACCGCCCTGAATTGGAATCTCGTAAGAGGGCTTCCATCAGCATTTATCAGGAATTTTCCCAGACGATCTCCCCTTACCCACCGCTATAACCCGGCAAATTTCTTTTATGGTACATTTTGGAGAAGCCCAAGTCCCATGCACCAAACACTTACCTGTCCCCATGTGATCCATCTTGGATAAACGTATAAAGACAAAAACTTTGTTACGTGATACTATTACGTCTGTAGCATCCAAGGCCCTTGGATCCGGCTTGGTTTTTGACATGGCAACCAACTCGCAACCTACCTCTCTGTAGTTTCTGCCTATAAAAGGTGTGTCTCGTCATTGGCTGCTACTCGTATCCGAGCACACATTTCCCCTGGAAGTCATTTTCTCAGTTGATGGATGCATCTCTGGTGACTTAATAAACCAATCTTGGCATGAAATGTGCGACCACACACAGTACACTGTGGAGGGCAGAGATGGTAGAGGGCATACAGGTGAAACTTGGAAAATTAGAATATCGTGCAAATGTTCATTCAGTCCAGTAATGCAACTTAAAAGGTGTAACAAATACATGAGATAGACTCATTGCATGCAAAGCGAGATAGTTCAAGCCTTACTTTGTTATAATCTTGATGCTTATGGCTTACAGCTTATGAAAACCCCAACCCCCCCATTCTCAAGTACCCCATAATCCTTAAATAATCTAATATACGCTGTACACCATGATCATCACTATTATAACAAATTAAGGCATGACATCTCTTGCTTTGCATGTAGTGAGTCTATCTCATATATTTGTTTCACCTTTTAAGTGGAATGAATGGAGGTTTGCATGATATTCTAATTTTCTGAGTTTCACCTGTAGTTGAGTATGATGAAGTTTTTGTGTTTGTCGCTTAGCCCCTTCATGTCTGCGGCGTTCTCCTTCAAAGTGATCGGCGGCAGCAGAGATGGTTTGGTGTCAAAGTGGGCGATCTACGGCTGCTGCCTCCCATGGGTGGGCTTGTGGGTTTATACCTGACACCTTCATGGTTTGTTTCAACTGGTCCTTATAATGCTTAAAAGGAACTCCACAAGGTCTTGTACTGTTTCTAAGTTCCCTATAAAGAATTTGATGAGGAAACCTGGAACCATCCATACGATGGACATGCCCTGTCCATCTAAGACAATGGTCTATGCTGGAAGCTTCTGTGCTATTTGCATGTGCCTTCTTGAGTGCTCCGCTGTTGGTGACATAGTCATCCCACTTGATGTTCAAGATGGATCTTAGCTTCTGTTGCTGAAAGTGCTCAAGTTTTTTGAGTGTCCATGTTTCACAGCCGTACAATAACGTTGAGATAACAACAGCTCGGTATACCATGAACTTAGTCTGGATTGGTACATCTTTGTTCGTGAATATGTGTCTAAGAACTGCTAAATTGTTCCTCTCTTTGATAGAAACCGGCCTGCAGGTGTCTGTTTGTTCCTGAACAAATTACCCTTTTCACCTTCAAAAAGGTCTGCAGATTACTCTCTGCACAACAGCATGCAAACTTTCACACCATGAAAGTTTGGCAATTAAGAAATGCAAGTGGAAATACAGTCGGTCCTTCGGCCTTTTATAAAGACGCAACTGCACAATTTGCTACTGTTGAGAAGAGGGTAGGAAGCAGAGGGGTCTGCTGGAATAATGAAATAGTATCAGTGGAAATCACTTTGTATGAATTTCATATTATTTGGGTTTTTTTGGGGAAACCCCAAATAGACATATAATATCTGCAAAAAAAAAATTGTAATGGGAATGGAATCTGTCAGGCTAATGAGACAGATAGGATCTCTTTGGCAGAGAAACCAATGGCGGGAGGAAATGTATATTGTTCTAAGCCACAATTAATTTTATCCAGCCTATCACCGAAAACAAATGATGGTGTCAGACGAAACAAAAGCCCAGAAAGGAAAAGGGGGAAAAAGAGGGAAAGAGTGGAAGAACAAAGCTAATGACTCCCGATTAACGGTTCAAAGCCCATCTGTATATTTAGAGTGTCCAAGGAGATTCATTTCTCTCCAAACTGTGTACGAATAATGGAAGGTTGTTTCCTATCCCAGCTTTTAATATTGGTGGGCTGATGACTGTTGAAAGTGCCAATAGGCAAACAATGCTAAGATATCAGTCAGCAACCTTAACAAGCCCCTTCTGTAAATAAACCAATGTGAACAAATGATTTGGGGCTGGGGTGTTTTATAAGTTCCCTGGCTGCTGCTAATGTTGCATAGAGCACACTGAGAGAGGAGAGAGGTATACAAGGACAGCTTATGCTGTCGGGATAAAACTGAGACTTGGAAGGGCCACACTGAAGGAACTAGACAAGATCATCAAGGCTGAGTCACTGGAGACCAAGACCATCCACTGTCTTGTATTCTTGATGACTATTTATATCTAAAAAAAAAGGGGGGGGGCAGTGAAGAAAGTTGACTGGGAAGGAAACTTAATTACCATACCTCTATTTGCTGGTGTATGAGACCCACTTTCCCCCTTAAAATACACTGGAAAATGGAGTGTGTCTTGTACTGTATGTATTGGGCTATTTTGGTAATAACGGGGTGTGTCTTAGACTCTGATCTGGGCTACTATGCTTTGCTCATCATTTTGGAGAAGCCCAAGTCCCTGCGAATCCACACGAATGGGTTTACTGCGCGTACGTGCTGTTCTTGGACTTCAGTTCCCAGCAAACCCATTCATGTTGATTCACAGGCAGGGCCGGCCCTAACATAATGCAAACGGAGCGGTCGCTCCAGGCGCCTACTCCCAGGGGGCGCCGCAGTGGTAAAGGAAAAAAAAATAATTTAACCCCACATATTAGGGGTGACCAAGGGTGCGCAATAGTTGGATCTCGCTCCATCCTAAAACTTGCTTCGGGCCAGCACTGTTCACAGGGACTTGGGCTTCTGGGAATTGAAGTCCAAGAACAGCTGGAGTGCCAAGGTTTGCCATCATGTACATAGGTCAAAACATCCACTGAAGTTTTTAAAGCTCCCAATATGTTCTTGCTGTGCTTAAATTTTTAAATTGTACTGTATGGTACTATCTTAATTGGTGTTTCTGTAGCTGTTTTAAATTAAGGGGTATGCCTTATTCGAGTTGATATATAGCAACCGAGAAATTTCGTTGTTCCCGCAAGGGGACAATGACAATAAAGATTTATCTTATCTTATGTTTTGTTTTCCTTCAGTCTTGGGATAATCCTCACTGAGCTGTTTTGGCCTACTGGCCCCCAAGCACATTTGGATGGCAGCCACCTGATTTTGCAAACCAGAAATTAGTCACCTATAATGTTGACCCGGAGATGGCCAATTTTCACCTGAATATGTTTATGCTGTGCAATGTAGAGACATCTGTATGTCCTGTATGGGAGCTTAACTAAAATACAGAAGGATCCATCTTATTCACTAAATGTGGAAGAGAGGGAGATGTATCGTAGGGGTGGGTTTAAATGGCATAATGAAAAAAACCTATAAACTATAGATTGCTGCGTAGAGATAATCCCAAAAGCAAAACAAGAATTCTGGGAAAGTTTTGGAAAATAGTTAGCAGATAACGAGAGAGCAGTGCCACAAAAATTTTCAAAACGGTAGTTAAAAGGGCCATCTCAAGTGAGTCCTCTCTTCTCATTTGGTGGCCAAAGTACTTGAGCTTCAGCTTCAGTATTTGTCCTTCCAAGGAGCAGTCAGGGTTGATTTCCTTCAAGATGGACTGATTTGATCTCCTTGCAATCCAGGGGATTCTCAAGAGTCTCCTCCAGCACCACAGTTCAAAGGCACCTGTTCTTCTGCACTCAGCCTTCCTTATAAGAACATAAGAAGAGCCTTGCTGGAAGAGGCCACAGGAGCCCATCCAGTCCAGCATTCTGTCTCACAAAGTGGCTCATCATTTGCTTCAGGGTATTCCCAAGGAGATGCCTTCACCTGCTTAGGATTCCCTGGAAATGGCATTGAGAGATATCCTGCCTATCTCTCCAACCCGGAGGTTGTCCTTAGGTCTCCATAATTATAGCCATTGATACCCTTGTCCTCCATGAACTTGTCTAATCCTTTCGTAAAGCTGTCAAGCTTTCACAGCCATACATTACTACTAGGAAGTCCATTGCTTTAACTATGCAGACTTTTGTTGGCAGGGTGCTGTCTCTACTTTTTATTATGCTGTCTAGGTTTCTCATAGCTTGCCTCCCAAGAAAAAAAAGCATCTTTTTAATTCATGGCTGCAGTCACCATCTGCAGTGATCTTAGATCCCAAGAATGTGAAGTCTGTCACTGCTTCCAATTCTTCCCCTTCTATTTGCCAGGGAGTGATGGGGTCGGATGTCATGATCTTGGGTTTTTTGATGTTGAGTTTCAGAACACTTTAAAGAACTCATCCATCTCCAGTAGTAGATATAATGATCACCTGAAGTAAATTCACCTATCCCTGACCACTTTAATTCACTGATTCCCAGGATGTCAATATTCCATCTGGCCATTTCATTTTTGACCACGTCCAGCTTGCCTTGATTCATAGATCTTAAATTCCAGGTTCCTATGCACTATTGTTCCTTACAGCATTAGACTTTCCTTTCATTGTCAGATCCATCCACAAGTGAGTGTCCTTTTGATTCTGGCCCAACCACTTCACTCTTTCTGAGGCTACAAGTACTTGTCCTCCATTCTTCCCCAGTAGCCTACTGGACACCTTCCAACCTGAGGGGCTTATCTTCCAGCATCATATCATTTAGCCTTTTGATAGTGTCCATGGGGATTTCTGGGCAATGATACTGGAGTGGGTTGCCATTTTCTTCTCCAGTGGATAATTTTAGCCTGAGTGCTCCTCGATTGCCTGTCTGTCTTGAGTTGCCCTACACTGCGTAGCTCAGGGAGTGTTCCAACTATGGCCTGTGGGCCGGATCCAGCCTGTGGTGCCAATTAATACACCCAGTGCCACCCTCACCACTCCCAGAAGTAGAAGCAAAAAAGAACGGGTGCGGGTGCGGGTGCTGAACATGCTTGCGCATGTGCAGAATGCTGCCGTAAATGACCTGTAGCTGTCGGCACACTCGACCACATGACCGGCCCACAGTCCGAAAAGTTTGGGCACCCCTGGCATATCCCATTGCATCATTGACCCACACAAGCCCCCTCGCCACATCAAGGCAATGATCCTTGAGAGGCTAGTATGCTGCATCCACTACTGAAAAAGCTCAACATTTTCAGTAAAATTTGCCCAAAATTTTGCTGACGTTAACCTACAGGACAGAACCTCACATTGAAGCTCCCCTGGTTGCTTTCTGGTTAAGATGCTGTGCTTGGAGACTGGAAGGTTGGGTTTTGATACCCAAGGGCTGCACTTGGGGGCATGAAAGGAGCCTCATTTGGGCGTCCCCTGAGCGGAGTTTCTGCCGCAAAAATCCTTTCAACCCAGAGCAACCCTGAATGTCAGCAGTAGATTTGTAGGGCCTCTTTCTCCATGTACTCAGTTCTAAAAGAATCTTCTGTTCCATGCATTCAGCATTTCCCCACACCTTGAGTTTATACACTGTAAACAAACATTAAAAAAAATTCAAAAAACCCCCATTAAAAGGCAAACGGGCTTTTACAACCCCAAATAAAAGAGAAGAAAGCAGCCTCTTGGCAGGCTGTTAAGCAAAACCACATGCAGAGAGGTAATTCTGGATGTTAATTTTTCGTGACTTCAGTGGGTGGTGATGTCATCTGTGGAGTTACATCTGAGTAGTTTTCCAACAGCCCAGGAGGGTCCGTTTGCTATGCAAATGTTCGTGGCAGACAGAAGATTTGGAGTAGCCTATGGTGATCTTGGGTTGAATTTTATCCTTGGGACTGAGGGGTTTCCACAGCATCCATATGTCATTTTCCCAAGATAAGGGTAGAGAAATTTAGACCGCAATTCCATAGACATGTATCTACGAGGAAACTAAGGGAGTGATCACACATCTGCAAGGGCATGTACCTGATTGCACCAAAATGGTTGCTTTAATAGTAGCAATCTTCCTTCTTCTTTTGTGTCTTGATCAAACCCTTACAAAATGAACCCACTTTCTTTGCTTTGTTGTTGGCCAAATGTAAGTCCTCATCGATGCATGTTTCTGGCAGTAATTGACAGAGCAGTAGATGAGCCGGATTCTGTGTCTCTCCACATTCACACCGTATGTTGTTGTCTGCCAGCAGCCCCCACTTGAGCATGTTGGTCTTGCATTTAGGCACTCTGACCCTCAGCCTATTCAGGGTCATCCAAGTGACTTAGGGGGAGGTTGAGTTCTTCCGCTATATCCTCCTTTAATGTCGTTCCTTGTCCAGTGAACTCCTTACTTTATTGAATCAGGCTACGGGTGAACTGTGTTTCCTTGTAATTGCAAGCAAACAGATCACACCGGACAGTTTAACTAGATGGGGAAAGCTATGAGGTGCAGGTGCTGCGGAATTCAAAATTTGTTTTTCTACAATAATGCCTCCATTACCATTGCTGTGAAAGTACTTAGAAATAGATAGATTAAAAACAGTCATGTTTTAAATTATTATCTAGCTTCTACTGCGCAATGGGGCGTGTTGCATGGCCAATGTGCATAGATGGGAATGAAGCTTTTGGTACGATGGCTTCCCCCTGACCTATAATTAGAGCATGAAGAACAAAAGGATATGTATCAGGACTATATGTCCCAAGATGGCCCAACTAGCAGGGCCTTTCATTACCCTGCCTGTGGAATTCTGGGAATTGTAGGGGAGAAGTTTACAAGCGGACCTTGATAATGCAGAGGTTCGGGGTGGTGCGGGTGGTAAATTACCATTCAACCTGTAACTTCCAGAATCCCAAGACTGGAGAATGTTCACAGCTGTAGTCTAAGAAAGTAATTTTCCCATGGTCCCTAATACTGATCTTAACCTTAAGAACCCGCTACAGGGAGACCTTTCTGATTGTCAGCCAAGAACAGTTACTGTTGGCACGGAAGATCTGACCGTGCAAAGATTGCTTAATCTGAAAGTATTTCAAACATTCTTGAGTACAACATTTCCCCAAGCACTTAACCTACATGAAACATTCTCCTCAAACAGCCACAGAATTGAAGGCTTTTGAATCCCTAAAAAAATGTGGTATTTTCACTGTTACTCCTTGGTGGGACCTTGCGTAGATTTAAAGATCTAGAAAGGACTTCTTTTTCTTTCATGTCCCAATCAAACCCTGGACTGCCAAAATGCAGCCACTTTCTTGGCTTTGTCGTTGGCCAAGCTTAGGTCCTCACCAGTACATGTTTCTGGCAGTAATCAGCAGACTGGAAATGAGCTGGATTCTGAAACTCTCCACATTCATACCACGTGTTGTTGTCCACCAGAAGCCCCCACTTGAGCCTGTTGGTCTTACATTTAGGGACTCCAACCCTCAGCCTATTCAGGGTCCTCCAAGTGAGGTAGGGGAGGTCAAGTTCCTCAGCTATATCCTTCTTTAATGTTGTTCCTTGTCCATTGAGCTCCTTCCTCCAACTACTGAAGAATGTAGTTCTACTTGTTGAATTTAAATCCTCTTGATTCCATTGGAAGCAATGTAAGACTATTTCTAAAGTCTTACTTTTGTACCGCTCAGGTACATTGGATGAATCTCCCTCCATATGTTCCTCAATGAAAGGAAAAGGTAAGGGAAAGGTCACCCAGTTGTACGCGACTATAGGGTTCAGTACTCATCTCTGTTTACAGCCAAAGAGTGCTGTCTGCATTTTGCAGACGTTTCTGTGGACATGTGACAAGCATGACTAGACACCGGAGGGCACGGAATGCTGTTACATTTCCCACCGAAATGGTACCTATTAATCTACTTGCAGTTGCTTGCTTTCAAACTGCTAGGTTGACAGGAGCTAGGACAGAGATGAGAGCTCACTCCGTTATGTAGTACTTGGGCTGCGAACTGCTGACCTGCTGATCTTCAAGTTCAGTTTCTTAACCGCTAAGCCACCACAGTCCTCAATTAAAACTGAGCTTTAATTATCTTTACCTATAAGAAGGGGGTAGGGTGGTGCGTGTCCGGCATTAGCAGCCACACCCGGCCCAACCATCCCATACCGAGCTGGCCACACTTACCTTTAGACCGTCTGAGGATCACCGCAAGGGTCCGGTCGCCGAGAGTGGAGCAACCACCCCACAAAGATGGACAAAAAACCCTACATTTCCCAGTGTCCTCCGTGCCATGCAACCCATCAGCCAATCAGGCTGAGGGACGCGAGCATGGAGGAGGCCAGGAAAGCAGCACGTGCTTTAAAAAAAACGGCCAGCCATCTCACAAACCACTGTGTGTATTGTGTCTGTATGTGGTTGTGTGTGTGTGTGTGTTGTGTGTGTGTGTGATTGTGTTGAGTGTATGGTTGTGTTGTGTGTGTTTACCCACCAAAACTACCCCAACCACCAACACACAAGTTGTGCCAGCCCTGCAGGGCCAGGCAAAAGATGCTAGTTTATTTTTTAAAAAGGCGATGAAGTCAAGGACTCCCCCAAAGTTCTCAGATTCTGAAATGCTGGGCCAAAAATCTGAGACTACATGGCAGAATGACTTCCGTGTTCTGCTGAGATGTTCCACATTGATTTCAAAATGATTTCTATACTGTACTAGCAGAGATTGCCCGGACTGTTTTAAATTGTGTTGGAAGGTTAAATTGTGTTAATGTTTTTTAAAAATTGCTTAGTCTGTAATTTTAATTTTTAAAATGTTTATTTATGTAAAAATTTTTTGGCTTGGCTGTTATTAACTGTGATCTGCTTTTTTGGTTTTTTTTGAGGATTAATAAAAGAACAAAGTATGATATAAATTTTTCAAATTGTTTTATGTAAGCGAATAATGTTTTAGTTTTTTGAATTTTTTGAATTAGTTGTACCGTAGGTAATAATTTTAATAATGTAAAAGTAAATGTTTTTTACATTCAATGTTTTTAAAATGTGTTTAGATGTTTTGGGTTTTAATTTGAGTTAAAACTCAGCACAGGATTTTTAAAAGTTTCTATTGTATTTTATTGACATATGTTTGTGATTTGTGTTAAAGTGTGTTTTAGTGTAATTTTTTAACTTGTTTTTATTGGTGTGACCTTTTGTGTAAAATTGTGAATTTGTGTTATGTTTTTGATTTGTTTTTACTCTTGTGGCCTTTTGTTTGGAGCTGTTGTGTGTTTTTGAATTGTTTTTACTATTGTGGCCAGCAGGTGGTGCTGGTAGGGGTTATTGTATTTTGACTGTTTTTTCTCTTCTGGCCTCTGGGTGGAGCTTCTTCTGGTAAGTAGTCTCTTTCTTTATTCATTTCTTTTCCGGTCCTCGTGGAGGTAGGACATCTTTTGGTAAGTTTGCTTTCTTGCTTTCTTTTGTGTGTGTGTGGTGGTGGTGGTTGGAATTTGTATTTTTTGTCTATTTGTTTTGTTTTTGATTGTGTTTTTGTTTACTTCATATTGTTTTTGGTGTTGTTTTTGTTTGTTTTTGTGTATTTTTGGATGTTTTTGACTGTGTTTTTTGTAATTTTTAAAAAATATTTATTTATTTGGTGGTGGGGAGGGGGCGTGGTTGTTGGGGGTTAGGAAGGGTGGGCTAGGTGCTGGGGAGGGGGCATGGTTGTTGGGGGTTAGGAAGGGTAGGCTAGATGGTGGGGAGGGGGCGTGGTCATTGGGGGTTAGGAAGGGTAGGCTAGGTGGTGGGGAGGGGGCGTGGTTATTGGGGGTTAGGAAGGGTGGGCTAGGTGGTGGGGAGGGGGCATGGTCGGTGGGGGTTAGGAAGGGTGGGCCTGGTGGAGGGGAGGGGGCGTGGTTGTTGGGGGTTAGGAAGGGTGGGCTAGGTGGTGGGGAGGGGGGCATGATCGGTGGGGGTTAGGAAGGGTGGGCTAGGTGGTGGGGAGGGGAGCATGGTTGTTGGGGGTTAGGAAGGGTGGGCTAGGTGGTGGGGAGGGGGCATGGTCGTTGGGGGTTAGGAAGGGTGGGCTAGGTGGTGGGGAGGGAACATGGTCGGTGGGGGTTAGGAAGGGTGGGCTAGGTGGTGGGGAGGGGGCGTGGTCGGTGGGGGATAGGAATGGTGGGCTAGGTGGTGGGGAGGGGGGCTTTATTGTGTTATGGTGCTTTGATTGTGTGGAGTCGTGAAAGTAGATCGGGGTTTCCCCTTTAATATCAGTGGGTGGGGTGTTGCGACCCCCCTCTCCGCTGGCTCCCCTGGAGTTGGGAGGTTTGGGGGGACAAAAGGGGTATGTCCCCCCAACCCTTCTGGACCCAGGAGACCAGGGAGAGTGGACCGATTTCCCCCCCTCCTTAAAACAACTCCGTTTTTAAAGAGAAGGAACCGCTTGGTTTCTTCTCTTTAAAGAGGGAGGGGTTTTTTGGGGGGGATTCGAACTCCTTTCCCTAGTCTCCTGGGTCCAGAAGGGTTGGGGGGCATACCCCTTTTGTCCCCACAAACCTCCCAACCCTAGGGGAGCCAGCGGAGAGGCGGATCACAACCCCCTACCTACTGATATTAAGGGGGAAACTCCATTTGGGACCTTTAGGCGGCGTGGGTGAAGGAACGAAGGGCGGTTGGTGTTTGCGTGGCTGTGAGGTGGTGAGTTGTTGTTTTTTAACTGCTAGGTTGGCTTCCTCAGCATCCTGTGCGCTCATGTCACGCAGGAGTCTGGGGCTTGTAGTTATGGGTTTGTGATTTGTGGTTGTGGTGCGTTTTTTACCCCTGCGGCTTGATTTTGATTGGTCGCGGCGTGTTTCTCAATGTTCTTTGTGGTCGCGCTTCTCAGCCTTTTTTCACATTTCTGGGGCTCTTGCCCCACTGGCGCATTTCTCAATCTTGCGTTTACCTGCGTACCCAGTTCGGGCGTGTGCACAAATGGTGATTGTGGGCTAGTAGGGCCTGGCTAAGGAGCCTATGCAAAGTTCCAACGGTTAACCCTCAATTTTATAGGTTAAGAAGAAGATGTGGAATGGAATGGAGAAGGGCCTTTGTGTTTTTTTCTGTCTGCCTTGGCAAGGTCAGAGTTTATCACACTCCCCCGAATTTCTTTTTTAAAATGTAGCAGTGCTGATTTGCACAGACACTCACAAATTAGCTTTCAGCCCAAAAGGCACCTCCGAATATACCACTCTGGCTACAGCAGGTATATGAAAGCCGATGCCTTAGAGCAGTCATGGTGAACCTTGGCACTGCAGGTGTTGTTGGACTTGAATTCCCAGAAGCCCAAGTCTCTGTGAATCCACACAAACGGCTTTACTGCGCGTACACCATCACAGCCTTCGAGAGCCAAGGAGAAGCAATTTAGGTCTAAATTATCCCAACTCTGTCTCTTGGATGAAAATCAACCATCTTCAGAAACCACATGCATCAAACCCATTGCCTAAATAGGCTTGTAGACAGGACGTCTCGTATTTCCATCCGAAGTGGCTCTACTCTCTGTTTAAAATAGAAATGCAATTCCACTCGCAGTGTTTACTTAGTCTATTTACAAACAGAAATATTTTTGCTTCTGTGAAACAGAGCGCCAAGTGGCTAAGGTTTCTCAGGAGTTCAGGCTTTAATCATCTTCAACCTTCCCCCCACCCCACCCGCACACATATACACCACCACCAAAAACTTTTTTAAAAGGTGCTGTACTATGTTCTCCCCACATGCCAGAGGTCTGGAAGGAACAGAAATGCTAGTGGTGTGGGGAGAGTACATTTCCATGCACCCCCTTTTGTGTTGCCCTGGTTCATCTCAATTGCATTTTGAAGTCTGGGTGCCCACCCTGAATCCTGCCCAACATGTCTCAACAACCTTGTGTGTGGCATCCATTTACAATGTAGATGGCAAAGAGTGGCCAACCTTTTTGGAATCTGTCCACGGACCCTGGGGGATTGTAAAAGAATGGGCTAATAGGTTGCAGCTGGACCGAATGTTCACATATTTCAGTCTCGGGGCCAAAAATGTAGTTTTCAAGGGGCTGGAAATATTTCCTTTTCTTCCTGACTGTATGGTAATTGTTTTCAGAAACTGCGCATGTTTTCTTTCTTTCTTTCTTTCTTTCTTTCTTTCTTTCTTTCTGTCTTTCTTTCTTTCTTTCTTTCTATGCCAAATGTATTTGATTGTTCCCCCCAAAAACTTTCTGCTTTCACTTCTACAAACCAGACAATATTGCTTCCCATACTGGTGTGAACAGGAACTAAGAGTACATCCAGACAAGACATTCAGGACACTCATTGGAGCCCTCAGGGGCCACTCCTACCTCCAGCACCCAGATGTTGCAGATGCTGAAGTGACCCAACCTTTTCCTAAATGCTATTTTTAAAGGTTTTTTTTTACTTTTTTTTGCTGTGTCCTGATATATACCATTCCAAGCACCTGTTGATGCTGGGTACAGTGTATACCATACCCAGTATCTGCAACCATCAAAGGATGCTTCTGGTATCAACATCCATGACATCCAAAATGATCCTCCACATCCTCTTAATGGAGATGTGCCTTTAGGCTGCCAACTCAAATCCAGGAAGAGTCTTATGGGAAGAACAAACATTCTTGAGGGTATAAAAGAGCAAAACCAAATTAGAAGATGGAGGAAGGAAGTCATTGGACAAAGAATAACATTACAGGAAGATATGGCTGAGGAATTCAGCATCCTTTAAGTCACTTGGATGACCATGAATAGGCTGAGAATTGGTGTGCCTAAATGTAAGACCCACATGCTCAAGTGGGGGATGCTGGCAGACAACAACACACTGCGTGAACGTGGAGAGAGACAAAATCCAGCTCATTTACTGGTCTGCCAATTACTACCAGAAACATATGCAGTACTGATGAAAATTTAATTATGGCCAATGACAAAGCTTAGAAAGTGGCTTCATTTTGGCAACTCAGAGTTTGGACATGAAAAAAGAAGATCCAATACACTAAAGGGGCTAATGAATCCCTTTAGCACATCAGATAATACAATGATATTTTTTCACCTCTTAGCTCGTCATTGTAGCATTTCCCCCCCCATTCCCCCCCTTTTTCCTAGTACTGTAGTGTTGATCAAGAAAAGGTTCACAGCCACCATTTCAATTGATACTACAAGAACAAACAAGGAATAACGTTTTCTACTCTCTTAACAGATTCAGTGCTGCAATGATCTGCTAGAAAAATGGAAACAATTACACTTTCCCTGCCCCTCTGCAGAAAAGCAAGGACAGTATTTCATTTCCCATATGGTAAAGTGGCCACTTGCATTGTTTGGATGGGGCAAATCAAATGAACAACCGGAAAACCCGCCATCTCCTACCACCCCTCAAAGGGAAATCTGGATATGCTTCAAGAGGTTTTTACCATTGATTTGTTGGAGCTTTTTGACTCTACTCAGCCTGTTGAGGTTTTTTCCCCCCTATTGCTTCAACATGCCCCACTTTCCAACCCAAAATCCACCCTTTTAACCATTCTCTTGCAGACATTTGGGGGTTCCTTGTTACTTTTACTTGTGGCCAAGTTGTTTGTGGATTTTCTTTTAGGCTTGATTTGCTCTTATTTGTCTTTTTCTTGATATCTATAATGTTCTCATTCAACAACCTGAGTCGGGTTCGCCGCCCAGAGTTGGGTTTTTACCTGAGTGGGCGGCATAAAAATTGAAATAAATAAATAATAAACACCATCTTTTAGCACAATCCTTTTCTTCTCCTAGTCAGGTTTCTTCACTCTTCACCTATCTCACCTAAAGGTAAAGGTTTCCCTTGCTCAAAAGCCAGTTGTATCCGACTCTAGGGTTCAGTGCTCATCTCTGTTTCAAAGCCAAAGAGCCAGCGCTGTCTGCTTCTGCAGACATTTCCGTGGTCATGTGGTAGGCATGACTAGACACCGGAGTGCACAGAACGCTGTTACCTTCCCACCGAAGTGGTCCCTATTTATCTACTTGCAATTTCTTGCTTTTGAACTGCTAGGTTGGCAGGAGCTGGGACAAAGATGGGAGCTCATTCCATCCTGCAGTATCGGGAATCGAACTGCTGACCTTCCGCCTCCCAGTCAGCGTCTTAGCCACTTGAGCCATGCAGTCTCTACCTATACACCACCTCACCTATACACCATAATTGGGAAAACCATAGCATGAACAGCTTAGCTGTGGTGTCCAGCAAACAAAGATCTTGGTAGAAGATTTTTACTCGTCTCCTGATTTCTTTGCTTGTCCCCCTGTAGATTGCAGACACAATCATAGCACATGTAATTTAAACAATATCATACATTTCATCATCAACATTAAAGCTACTTAATATTTCAACACTCAGCTGTAATTTTGCTTTGGCACTTCTTTTTTCTCCATCAGTAGTTTTCTCAAGTCATTGCTGTTTTCTGGCAGCAATGTGGTATCACCTGCATGTTTTCTATTTGTGATGCCTCCTCCATCAATTTTCACTCTTTCTTCATCTGAATCTAATTCAGCTTTCCATATGATATCTTCTGCACAGAAAGTGAACAACAGGGAAATAAAATGCACCCTTGCCTGACATCCTTGCCTGTAGGAAACCATTCTGTTCCTCCATATTCTGTCAGTAGGTTTTCATAGTCAACATAGGGGTTTACTGTAATATATAAAGAACAAATTGGTTTTCTTCTGCTCTGGTAGCCAACTTGTAGTTGCCCTACAACCTTTAGTTCTTCTGTTCTGAATCCAGCTAGAACATCTGATGTTTCTTTTTCTGTATATAGTATAGGGGAAAAATTGTTTGCAAAACCTTGAGCATCATTTTGCTTGCATGGAAAATTAATATATTTTAATTGTAAATATATATTCAATGTTTCCAGTCTCCTATGTTCATTCTTCTTCTTCTTTGCTTTCTCTTTTACCCCTTTCAGTGTCGAGGGTGAGGCAAGGTTCTTGCTCTGGCACTTCTAGCAGCCTCCATCAGTGTTATTTGGTGTTCTTGTAATGTTTCTTTGATGTTCTCTCTCCACCTACCTCTGGGTCTGCCTTGGGGTCTTTGTCCTTCTCCTCTTTCCACATATGCCTTGTATGATATGGAATCCCAAGACATTATCTCCAGATGGGCAAACCACTTTATTTGTTGTCTCTGTATGTATTTTAAGATTAGCTCTATTCCAATTCCTTCCCTTATAATCTCATTCCTGATTTTCTCCCTTCTGGTCAGTAACCTTTCTCAGACATCTCATTTCTATGGTGACCAATTTTAGTAAATGTTTGTTTTTATATTTGTTGGCATGTTCTTTTCAGGAGCTTATGATTGCATAAGCAACAGGATTCTGGCTAGAAGATTTATGAGACATGCCCAAGTTGCCTTTTTACTCAACATGGCTACCCAGTATTCTATGTCACCATCACTATCTTTGAATTATGTTGATTGAAAACTGACAATACTGTACTCCAAAAATTGTCCATAGATTTAGCCTCTTCCTCAATTGCTCAGAAATACAGTTGCTCTGGAGATTCTCTTGTAGAAGACATTTTAAACCCAACCTCCCTCTTGTTGATTTCAAAGAATGCTATACCACATCCCCATAGATAACTATGTACTACTTAGTACAGGGGTTCTCAATATTTTTGAGCCTTTGGCAGGACCATGCCCTCTCAGATAGCTGAGCAGGCATGACTGGTGGTTCCCTCTGCTGTAAATGCTGCTGTAAAACACATCTGCAGTTGTCATAAACGTGTTTACGACGGCTGTAAATCAGTCCATGGCCGATTCCGTGGCAGCGGCTGGAGCAAGGTTGGGGGCTGGGTTATTTGGTGCTGTGGGTCAGATCCGGCCCATGGGTTGTAGGTTGTAAACCCCTGTCTTAGTATAACCAACACTGATGGTGTCCTGTTCCTCTCTCATCACGTACACACCCATGCAACAGTTATTTTCGGCTTCCACTGATGAAACTAATTATGCTTTGATCTTGTTAAAGCAAGAGAGAACCAATGTGGCTTCATGGATCACATCTTGGGTTTCTGATGTGGCAAACCAATCTTCATCTCCATCATCATCTCAGAAACCTTTGCATCTGGAAGAAGCCAGCTCTACCACCAAGGATGGTGGTCTTCAGAATGATTTAATATCTTTTTCTTTAAATAAAAAAGTTTGTGTTTTTGGTCTTTCAAGACCCCAAAGCAGTCTGGGTCTTATTTCTGAGAGCAGTTTCTACCACATAACATTTCTCCACCCCATTTTTGGGACATTCTGTAATGTGCTTCCATTGATGGAGGTGAAGCTATGGGTCATGTGAAGCAGGGCCCCCACAATGCAATGCAACCAGCATTGAATCTCTACAGAGGGATTCCACAATATGTTGCCCACCAGACAGGCTGGTCTCTCCATCCAACATGGTCTGTACACCTGATGGTCCAGTCATATCCAACTCTAGGGTTTGGTGCTCAACTCCGTTTACAGCAAAACAGCCAGCACTGTCTGCATCTGCAGATGTTTATGTGGTCATATGGCAGGCATGACTAGATATGGAATGATGTTTACCTTCCTACTGAAGTGGTACCTATTTATCTACTTGCAATTTCTTGCTTTCAAACTGCTAGGTTGGCAAGAGCTGGGACAGATGATGGGTGTTGCTAACTCTGTCATGCAGCACTTGGGGCTCGAACTGCTGACCTGCCGACCTTCCAGTTGTCAAATTCAGCATCTTAACCACTAAGCCACCTTCCCTCCTATGGGAGGGAGATGCACTGCAATTCTTTTCTAAATGTTACACATGGTTTCTGATTTGCCAACTGTGCACATAAATTGGGACAAATATTTTTATGTGTCCTCTTTTGTCCTTCCTTTGTGTCTCTCTCCCTCTTGAAGGAAAGCGACGTGTGAGCATCTCTCCCCAGGACAGCTGGTCAGGAAAAGGATTCCAAGATGGGGAACAGGGAAACGTCTCCTGAAAATCTTGGCCTGTGTGCGTGTGTGTGTTTGTGTGTGTACTGCTGACTGTGGACAATGTGTCTCTGTAAAAACAATCGAGTGGAATTTGGGATGGCTGGTGACCCTACTTGACTTGACATGAAGGCCCCATCCCCTCCAGCCAACTGTTGTGCAATATGCTGCTTTACTTGAGGCCGTTTGGCCGATGTCCTCAGGAACGCACGGATTAGCCCAGTTTGGCTGAGAGTTCAACAGGTGGCCAACGGAGGTTGGGGTGGGGGGGGGGGGAGAAGCATGCTAATCGTTCATGCTTTTAATGAGTTGTTGGGTCACAGACAACCAATGGCTGGAGTTCAAAACCTGAGAGGAAACAACCTCTACTGCATGCTTTGCCAAAAGTTTTCTTTCTGAAGTATGCGCTTACCCCATGGGGGACTCCGTGGTGTGCATGTTGGGTGTTGCCAACTATAGTGAAGGGCCAGGGGAGGGGGTTTCCCTCAGTTGCTACAGGAAGTGCTGAAAGCCAAGTGAGCAGGGCCAGATCCGAGTCTCCTCAATCAAAAGGGAGAAGATAGGAAGAGTAAGTGGTGGCCGATGCTCCGAAGAAGACCATAAGAGGAAGCCTATATGGCTGGACTAGACCCAGCCTAATCTGGAATCCTCTTTCCCATGTGGACTCAGCAAAAACTTCTGGGAAGTCCCAGATGTTTCCAAGAAGGCAACACAAGAGTTGAATGTCCACCGTGGGACATCTTCATAGTTGGCCTTTAAGCCCTGACGTTACATTGGGATCAGCTTGAGAAATATTTTTTTATCATGTCAGAAGCACATAAAGGTGTTTCTGGGTTGAAAGGATTTTTGCTGGAGAAACTCTGCTCATGGGGACGCCTGAATGAGGCTCCTTTTATGTCCCCAATATATTTTCCCACTAACGCAGTCCCTATTTATCTACCTGCAATTTCTTGCTTTTGAACTGCCAGGTTGGAAGGAGCCAGGACAAAGATGGGCACTCATTCCGTCATGCAGAACTCTTGAACTGCCGACTTGCCAACCTTCCAGCTAACAAGGCGAGCTTCTTAACCACTGGGCCACTGAAGCCCTGCTTGAGAAATTAAAGTGTGTGTATTTGTGTGTTGAACCGGGGGGGGGATCCAGATTGTGGGGAAATTCTGTGTTTGGATCACAGTTCCCAGAACTTCAGTCATCTCTGGAGTTCAAGGGGGAGGGAGAGTTGCAACCCCCCACCCCCAGGTCTCTGGGTAGATCCAGCTTTCCCAGCACTCTTGGGAATATTTCTAAACAGGTGGGCCCTTAGTTGATTGTCATCAATGTGGGTTGGGATGAGGACCCCGGGGACTCTGGCTGTTCCTAAATATGTTGGGGGCTCACACTGGCCTGATGTACCAAAATAAGCACATGCTCATTCTCCACTGCCTCCCCCACAGCCCCATGTCAAGATGTAAGAAAATCCTGACAATTTTAGGAGAGGTCAAGATGGTCCCATATCAACACCCTTGCACTGGCTTAATCAGAAACATCTGATTCAGCTACAGGCTACATTAACACTTGTTATCAGCAGTCAGCAAATTGTGTGTTATCCAGCCTGGCTTCACCTCAAATTTAGGGACTCTCCCATAACAAAAGCACAATGATGATCAAATTGAATCTGGGGTGCTGATCACAGATGCATGTGTGCAAGTCCTAAAAGTGGACCATGTTTTTCTCTCTAGTTCACTCATCAGTTTTCATCTCAGCCTTTGTTATTACAAGTTAAGAGTATTGCACCCTTTACAATAAATTAGCTGGTCAGTTGACCCTGTGCCCACAGAGACCAGGTATTTTATTTTATTTTATTTTATGTACTGTACTTATTTTGTTGTTTTATTTTGTTGTTAGTTTTATTATGTTATTTTGCTATTTGTATGTGCATTGCCCAGAGTGGGAAATATCTCAGATGAGTGGCATAAAAAATACAACCAACCAACCAACCAATGGTAGTTCAGTGGTTAAGAAGCTCATCTTGTTAGGTGGAAGGTTGGCAAGTCAACAGCTCAGGACCTGAGTACTACATGACAGAATGAGTGCCTGTCTCTGTCCCAGCTCTTGCCAACCTAGCAGTTCGAAAGCAAGAAATTGCAAGTAGTTAAATAGGGACCACTTCAGTGGGAAAAGATCTTGGGGACATGAAAGGAGCCTCATTCGGGCGTCCCCTGAGTGGAGTTTCTCCAGCAAAAATCCTTTCAACCCAGAAAGCACCTTTGTGTGCTTCTGGCATGATTAAAAATCCATTCATCCATCTGTAAATCAATAAACAAACAAATAAATATTAATGTATAGCATGGATTGCTGTTTACCATTTAAGGAGCACTGGATGTGTTTTTACACCAATGAGAATTTGGAAAAGTTGCTTTTGGACTAGAGATCCCAGAATTTCCCAACCCACACAGCCACTTATTAGGGTTTTGGGGGAATAATAATCCAAACACCACCACAGACTTTAGTTCTAGAACATGTTCAAGGTTCAGGCCTGGCTTGTCAGGTGACAGTCTCCCCATTGATGGATGAAGTGTTAGCTAGGATTGCACCCCCAAACTGGCATCCCATCCTGTCTAGCCCAAGGCTCCATTGACTCAGGAGGAGGAAGAGAAGGAGGTTGCATGCCTGTATACCTGGAGCTGTGATGGCGAACCTTGGCACTCCAGGTGTTCTTGGACTTCTATTCCCAGAAGCCCAAGCCTCTGTGAATCCACATGAATGGGTTTACTGCATGTACACAGGATTCACATTGACTTGGGCTTCTGGGAATTGAAATCCAAGAACGTCTGGAGTGCCAAGGTTCACCATCACGGACCTGGAAGATGCTGAGTATAGAAAGAGGAGTCCACAACCTACCCATTGCATTCCTTTGCAGTTGCACATTTGAAGGAAAGATGGACTGTGATGTCAGAATGAGGCTGGGTGCAATATGTCTTTTCAGGTAATCTCGCCTGCCATGGCTCAATTTATGATTAATGATCTCCTGATAAACTACAAAGGCTTCTCCAGACAGAGTTTCCACACTGCTGGGGTGGAGGATCAAAGATGACCGAGCCAAAAGGAGCTGGGAAATATATATATATATATATATATATATATATATATATATATATATATATATATATATATATATATATATATATATATATATATATATATATATATATATATATATATATATATATATATATATATATATATATATATATATAGCAAATATTTCCAGAGATGGGAAACATTCTAGCTTTGGACTCTATATCTCCCAGATTTTCTGGGGAAGACATGCTGGGAAAGGTGGAAGGAAGCAGAAAAATAAGAAGGCCATATTTGAGATGGATTGACTTCTTCTTGTGCATATAGGCAGGGGTGCCCAAACTTTTCTATTATTATTATTATTATTATTATTATTATTATTATTATTATTATTATTATTATTTTCACATTTATATGCAGCCCACTTGATTATGCGACTCAGGGCGGCTAACAAAAATGCAAGTCATAACTGCGAATAAATCACATAACAGTAAATAAATCACATAACAGCAAATAAATCACAATAGAAATCGCCACATCATAAAACATCATAAAATACTAATAAAATATTCACAAATGACCATATTCGTAAATGGTTGCACAATAAGTCCGTTCACTATAGCGAGAAACGAACATGAAGATTCAAAATAAACATCTGGAAATTGTTTAATTCACAAGTATATCTCTTTACTAACTTAAGTATTTTCAATCTTGATTCAAAAATGTCCAAAAATAAATGGTACTTTTCTTCAGTAAAAATAAATGTATAAGTTCTTCCAAAATATCAGGTAGAAATGATTCCAGTAATTCCAATAAAGTTCATGTACTTTCACAAGGAGTTTGTTTCAAAAATGTCAATCCAATAAAGTATAATTCCATACAGATATAAATTTAAATTTCCTTTCCGAAGATAATTCAATACATCTCTTTTCATGCACTATCATCAGGAAAAAGAAAATATTCTGTAGAAGATACAATAACAATTTTCAATATACATAACAATACTCATTTTACATTTTCCCATATAGCATAGTACAATGCAAAAATGTATACTAATTATATATATTAATCAACTTACCTATATAGTTCTCAAAGTTTTTTTTGCGTCTAAGCCTCTCATGTTTTTTCTTTCTGGGCTATAACGTTAGATCTCTACTCACCATTACTCACATTTAAGTTCTCTATAATTGCATCAATCTCTACACCTGAGAAATTACTGACATCTGGATGTAACCTAGTATCATTCTTACTTAAAGGAAACATGACAAGTCTTGCTCTGCATTCAATCCATTAGGATGCAATGAATTAAAACAATGAATAAAGTAAGCCTCCCTCTTCAATAGTACAGTCGAAATATCTGTTCTCTCAAACTGCTTGCCTTTCACTAACTCTAATACTACAAATCTCAAATCTTCAGCTTTGTGTCCCTTTTCCAAAAAATGTTCGACAAGAGGTGACTGTAGAACCCTGTTCTTTATCCTGGATTTATGTTCGTTTATTTTTATTACTTTAATTTTTCGTTCCTTTTCCCCGATGTAAGCTAATCTACACGGACATGTGCACAAATAGACACATGCCGAACTATTGCAATTACTCCAGTGTTGTAGCACATAAGGTTTCTTAAAACTTGGCAACATAACAATTTTTGTTTCCCAAACCAGATCGCAAAGCGCTACACTCTTGGCATCTAAAATGTCCGGTACCAATACTTCTAATGGGTCGCTCAATAGACAAGTCCATTTTCATAACTATGTTGCTAATACTATGGGTTTTTCGAAAACCTATCTCTGGTCTTTCCTCACTGCCTGGAACATCCAAACTATGCCAATATTTTTGTATAATCCTCCTAATATTGAACGCTAAAGGAGAGAATTCTGTTGACCACTGAATTTGCCCACTCTTCCGTGTGTACTCTTTCTCAATTAATTTACGCCTGTCCAAATTTGTCACTCTCTTACACGCCTGGTCAATAATAGTTACAGGGTAACCTCTGTCTAATAAATTCTCTTTGATGGATGTGGTAGCTTTCTTAAAATCTTCATGGCGAGTACTGTTTCTTTTAGTTCTTGCGAGAACTCCGTATGGAATATTATCCTTGAGGAACCTAGGGTGGAAAGAGTCAAAGTGGAGATATGTATTCCTATCCGTTTTCTTTCTAAAGAGGCTCATACTCAATTTACAATGTTGATCCTTGAACACATTTAGATCTAAAAATGGGATTGATTCCTGCTCAGTAACATGTGTAAAAGTAACATTAGGGTTCTGACGATTAGCCCATTCTGCAAACTCCTCTACATATTGACTGCTTTTGAAAATAAAGAAAAGGTCATCAATGAACCATTTGCAAATTATAATTTCTGAAAAAAATGGGTTAACTGTGGCATTTAATAAAAAAATCCCTTTCAAATTTGATCATGAATAAATTTGCGATAACCACATAGCCACATCCGTAGCAGCACAAATAACACGTCCTCATCCGTCTACAGGGGCCGCAGCAGCTCCTATCCTATCACAAGCTTTTCTTTTCCCCGGTCCCGGGAGGATAGGGCCCGGTTCAGTTGGGCGGTGGTCGGCCGCAGAAGCTGACAGCCTTTCTTCTTCCCGTCCCTGGGAGGGAGGAGCCCGGGTCAGCTGGGCCTATCTCACTTTCCATGGAGTAGAAAGTGAGGTAGGAGCATTTTCACACCGTTTTTGAAATGCGGTACTTCTGGCACTTCTGGCGGTGGCACATAATTTCCAGTGTCGGCTACAATCCGGCCCGTGGGCTGGATGGTTATGTCATGTGGGCCAGATCCAGCCCACAGGCTGTAGTTTGGGCACCCCTGGTCTAGGCTTTACTTGAAACTGCCGAAATGAAGGCACCTTTTGGCGAATTCATTCTGCAGTTCCTTTTACCTGAGAAAGTTGCTGTTGGCAGGGTACACCTGGTTGTGGTTCAAAAATACCACACTCTTCCGAGGAGGCTTTTTCTGTGTACCCCAATTGACTCTCTAAAAAAGACAAACACGGCCTTGAATTTACAAGAACTCAACAAAGACGACTCTTTTATAAGGTTGCCATAAATCAGACGGGATTTGATGGAATATCACAACAACATGCAATTGTGGAATCTGTATCCCAACTCCTCATATATTTCCCTCTCCTGGAAATATTTTGATCCATTCTAAACGAGAAGGTAGTAAGCCACCATACACCCCTCCAGTTTCTCCAGCTGTAATTTTTGTGTGTGATGGTCCTGAGTCGGGTTGGAAATGCAGCCTTTCATAGGTTTCCAGGGGCCTCAACGGGCAAACTGGAGATATGAAGTCCAAAGATGTCCAATTTCCGAAGGAAGGATGGCTTCGCCTGCCCTCTGCTGAGCTGCACCACCACCCCTGCTGCGGCTGACCAAAGGGTGGTCCTAAAACTATCACGTCAACATGGGGTCAAGTGGCTTTGCTTCCCTGTAGTTTCGTCTCTGAGAGACTGGCCAAGTTATCTTGCTATGGTAATAGAGTAGACCCCACTTCCAGTGACTCAACACCAATCATCAAGTGGTGGTTAACTAACCTAACCACCCTGAGAACGAACAGCCTTGGGTGCTGAAGTCCACAGGGAAGGGTGATGGTCCCCAAGTGGATTAAATCCCACTGGAATCCATCTTGGTGGAGGGCAGCAGCTTCATCCATCCTGGCCTGGGGCTGAGGAGGGCTTTGCATACTGTTTACCTTCTCACTGAAAATATTACCTATGTATGGAAAATAAGTCAGCAAGTGTCATTTTGCCTCTTGATAAATCTATGGTGAGGCCCCATCTGGAATACTGTGTACAGTTCTGGTCGCCATACCTCCAGAAGGATATTATGGAGCTGGAAAAAGTGCAGAGGAGGGCAACCAGAATGATTAGGGGACTTGTTGTGTATGCATGTCTTGTACTGTCAGAATGTAACCACCCCAATTACAATGTATTGCAGCTGTAAAGGAACGCGAGCAAGCAGCCCATAGAGGGCAGCTGCGAGCGTTCAATCTCACATGGTTCACATTGCTCAATCACGGACAGCCGCGGGAAAACCTTCCCCGCATTCAGCAGCAGGAAAGAAGAACTACTGAAGAGAGGCGTGCCTGGGCGAGGCCACGCAGGTAGCGGCCAATGAGCTACCGTGCTACAAGATTCAAATGTATAACCCTACTGTATATAAAGAGATGTATCACCGCCATTACCTCATGCTCCACCAGATCCCCAAGCAATAAACCTGTGTTAAGCCAACCCTTCGGCTGTCCTGTTGTCTTTGGTCCCATACAGTAAACTGGCGACGAAGGTGGGATCAATGGCTGCCCACGGGACCAAGACATGCGCCGGCTACGAGATCAGGAAGCCGGGAGACTTGGAGCTGTTTGAGATAGACTTCAACGGAGCGCTGGTGGAGCTCGAAGTCTCAGATGAGGACAAGAAGAGGGCCATCTTCGTCCGCATGCTCGGACACGAGACAAAGAGGACTCTGGTGGACCTGATCGCGCCGAGGAGGGTGAGCGACTACAAAGCCAAAGAGCTTCTGGCTGTGTTGCGCGCCCACCTCCGGCCCGCGATAGCGATGTTCCCCGCTCGGAGCGCGTTCTGGAGGCGAGTCCAAGCGCCCGGGGAATCGGTCGCCGAGTTCGCCGCGGCCCTGCGGCTGGCCGCCGGCCCCTGCAAATGGGAGACCCCAGAAGTCACCCTCCGCGACTGCCTGCTCTGCGGCCTGAGGGATACCGAAACCCAGCGCGCGCTGATGAAGCAGGAGCCGCCCCCCACGTGGCAAACGGTCCTCGACACAGCGCAGGCCGCGGAAGCCACGGCGGCCGGCGTGCAAGAGCTCCAGGACTGGCGGCCGAAAACCGCCAAAGCAGAGAGCTCGGTGCGCGCGGCCCGGCGAGCCTCGGACTCAACCACGGAGGACGGCGACGACGACGACGATGTCCGGAAGGTCCAAAAGGAGGGCCGGCGCTGCGACGGCTGCGGCGCCGCCCACGCCCGCGCCAAATGCCCGTTCCGTAAGGCCGAGTGCCACAACTGCGGCCGGCGCGGGCACATCGCCAAGGTCTGCCGGAAGCGGCGCGAGGCCAAGAGGAGCTCCCCAGACCGCTCGGCGAGGCAGGATCGCACCACGAGGCCCAAGGGCCACGGCACCCGGACCACGAGGAAGCGGGACGGCGTCGGACGCATCTCCGACGACAGCGAGGACGACGCCCCGGTTTTCAGCGTTTCCACGGAGCATCCCCGATACTTCGTCGAGGTAGTAATACAAGGGGCCCCTGTTAGGATGGAGGTGGACTCGGGTTCTTCTTACTCTATCATCTCCCAGGGAGAATTCCTAAAGATACCCCCCCACGTGCGGCCCAAGCTCAAGGCGTTGAGGGCCACACTAAAGGACGTGCAAGGGAACCGCATCCCGGTACTGGGGGTTGGGAAGTTCCAGGTCCAGTTCAAAAAGCGCACTGCAACGCTTCCCCTAGTCGTCCTCAAGGGAGGTAAATGCAGCCTCCTCGGGACTCAATGGTTTCAGCCCCTGGGGTTGTTCATCGGGGGGGTGCACGCCGTGGGAATACACGCCGCCGGGACTGATCCAATACAGAGCGTGTGTGAGGCGCACCCCGAAGTTTTTAAGAAAGGACTCGGAAAGTTCAAGGGCCCCCCAGTGACTTTCGACCTGGACCCTGGAGTGCGTCCAATCAGACTTAAACCGCGCAGGGTGCCTTTCGCCCTAAAAGACAAAATAGAGGCGGAATTGGACAAGTTGGTGGGCCAGGGGATCCTTGTTCCTGTTGACTCTGCGGAGTGGGAAACTCCAATTGTAACAGCACTCAAGGCCAACGGGGAGGTCCGCATATGCGCTGATTACAAGTGCACCATCAATAAGGCGATCCGCCCTAATGCGTATCCGGTGCCGGTAGTCAGCCACTTGTTGGCCAGGTTGCACGGGGGGAGGTGTTTTGCTAAACTCGACCTGGCCCAAGCCTACCAGCAGCTCCCGGTCACCCCCGCCGCGGCTGCTGCGCAGACCATAGTCACACACAAAGGGGCGTTCCAAGTATCGCGCCTCCAATTCGGCGTGAATTCGGCGCCCGGGATTTTTCAATCACTCGTGGAACGCCTCCTAAAGGGACTAGAGGGGGTGTTGCCATACTTTGATGACGTGTTGATTACGGGGGGCAACCGGGCAGAATTGGCAGAAAGGTTGGGAAGAGTCCTAGAAAAATTCGAAAAGGCGGGGTTGCGGTTGCGAAAGGACAAATGCGTCTTCTTCGCAACCGAGGTCGAGTTCCTAGGGTTCCGCATTACTCCCGAGGGAATACGGCCATCCCAATCCAAGGTGGCCGCCATCAAAAAGGCCCCTCGCCCCACCTCCAAGCCCGAGCTGCAGTCGTTCCTTGGGCTGCTCAACTTCTACCACTCCTTCCTTCCTCGGAAGGCAGCCGTGGCGGAACCGCTACACAAATTGTTAAAAAAGGACGAGGCATGGAAGTGGGGCGACGACCACGAGAAGGCTTTCAATGACCTGAAGCGACTCCTGGCATCAGATGCTGTACTGACCCACTTCAATCCCAAACGCCCAGTGGTCCTGATTTGCGATGCATCCCCGGTGGGGGTGGGGGCGGTGTTATGCCACGTGCTGGAGAACGGGAGGGAGGCCCCGATAGCGTTTTACTCTAGGTCCTTGTCCCAAGCGGAGAGAAACTACGCCCAGACAGACAGGGAAGCACTAGCGATAATTGCGGGGACCAAGAAATTTCATGATTTCGTGTATGGCCGCCCCTTCACCATAGTGACTGACCACAAGCCCTTGCTAGGCATTTTCACCGCAGATAAGCCCACACCCCAAATCCTGTCCCCGAGAATGCTCAGGTGGGCCATTTTTCTCAACGCGTATCAGCACGCGTTGGTATACCGGCCCGGAAAGGAGATCAGCCATGCGGATGCCCTGTCGAGGTCCCCCATTCCCCGGGATTGCTGCCACGTGGGCGAGGAAGAGAGAGACCACCAGGTTTTAATGATAGAGGTCCTAGACGCCCCTCCAGTAGTACCGGCCGACATCGCCAAAGCGACCGGCAAGGACAAAACGTTAGCCACAGTCTCCTCCTGGGTACAGAAAGGGTGGCCCGTGTCTTCCCCAGCAGCGGAATTCGACACATTTTTCAAAAAGAAATTAGAATTGTCCCTAGAGAGGGGTTGCCTTTTGTGGGGACAGCGGGTAGTGATCCCCACGTCCCTCCGGCCGAGGGTGCTTAAACTGCTGCACGTCAGCCACCCCGGAATCGTCCGCTCTAAGGCACTAGCCCGTAGCTACTTCTGGTGGCCCCAGCTAGATGCCGACATCGAGCACATGGTCGGCACTTGCGAAGCGTGCCAAAGCTCCAGGCCAGAAGAGGCTCGTCTGCCACATAGAGAGTGGGACGCAGCGAGGGGGCCCTGGTCCCGGGTACACGTAGACTTTGCAGGGCCGTTCAGGGGAACGCTTTTCCTCCTAGTGGTGGATGCGTTCTCAAAGTGGTTGGAGGTCATCCCAGTCTCGAGCACCTCCTCGGCCACCACAGTTAAACAGTTACGGAGGGTCTTTTCCACGTTCGGTTTACCCGACACCCTCGTCAGCGATAACGCTAGCTGTTTCACCTCCGCCGAGTTCAGGGAATTCATGGACCTCAACGCCATTCGGCACGTCACCTCCGCCCCTTTCCACCCGGCCACCAACAGCCAAGTAGAGCGCCTCGTGCGCACCACTAAAGACGCGCTGCGGCGCATGGGCTCCGGAGATCTAGACCGACAACTATGTCAGTTCTTGCTAAGGTACAGGGTCACCCCACTAGCGTCAGGATACTCCCCCGCGGAGTTACTAATGCGCAGGAAGCTGGCTACGGTAATCTCCAGGCTAGACCCCACCAGAGTGGAAGACAAAGGGCGAAATGTAGAGATGGATTCCTCAAAGAGTTTTAGCGTAGGCGCCCCCGTGCATTGCAGGAACTACGCCAGCGGGGGACCAGCCTGGGTGCCCGGCATTGTAATAGAACAAACCGGCCCCGTCTCATACCGCGTGGAGACCAATACAGGCCTCCTGTGGAGGCGGCACGCGGATCAACTCAGGCGGAGGGTCCCCGGAAAGCAGGACGAAGACGGGAGCAGCAACGAATCAGCGTTAGGGTACTCCCCCACCCGTTTAACCCAAGGGGGAGGGAAAGGGGAACATGGGTCCCCACCAAGGGGGGAGGAAAGGGAGTCCCCACTAAGGGGGGAGGAAAGGGAATCGATCCTCAGAAATCTTTTGCGGGAGTTTGCGGCGGAAAGGAAGAGCCCCGATCCCACACACATCCCCCGGGAGCGTCCCAGAAATACAGATTCCCCAAGAAGTTTAGACCTTGATTTACAGTGCCAGGGGGAGTTAGCGGAGTGGTCCCCCACCCGTCCTAGCGAAAAGAGGGGTTTCAGTTCAGCCCCTGGCACTTCCAGTCCCAGCAGCCCCTGTGAGTTAGAATGCAACATAGCACCAATTTCCCGGAGACCGACACCCCCAAGACAGGAGGCAACGGCGGGGCCGTCCGCCACAGCCTCAAGGTCCCCTGAGCGGGGGACGGAAGGGAGCAGAACCACAAGGGCATCCTCATCGGTCCCGCGGTTCACGATCAGAGGGTCCCCGGGGTCCGAGGAAAACAGACAGGGGTTCACTTCTCAGTTGTTCATCCCATTCCCTTCCCCCAACGCAAGGCAGGCACAGACGCCCCACAGAGCCACTAATGAATCCCCGTCTCCCGTTGCAGGACAAGCACCCACGGAGTCAGGGATCACAGGCTCTCCGGTACTAGGGCAGGCGCAAGCATGCCCCAAGCGAATGTGCGGCAAGCCACGTTGGTTGCGGGACTTTGTCCCATCCTAGGGGGGAGGAGTGTTGTGTATGCATGTCTTGTACTGTCAGAATGTAACCACCCCAATTACAATGTATTGCAGCTGTAAAGGAACGCGAGCAAGCAGCCCATAGAGGGCAGCTGCGAGCGTTCAATCTCACATGGTTCACATTGCTCAATCACGGACAGCCGCGGGAAAACCTTCCCCGCATTCAGCAGCAGGAAAGAAGAACTACTGAAGAGAGGCGTGCCTGGGCGAGGCCACGCAGGTAGCGGCCAATGAGCTACCGTGCTACAAGATTCAAATGTATAACCCTACTGTATATAAAGAGATGTATCACCGCCATTACCTCATGCTCCACCAGATCCCCAAGCAATAAACCTGTGTTAAGCCAACCCTTCGGCTGTCCTGTTGTCTTTGGTCCCATACAGTAAAGGACTGGAACACCTTCCTTAGCATCTGAGGCTGCAACGGTTGGGCCTCTTTACTCTTGAACGACGACGTCTAAGAGGTGACCTGATTGAAGTTTATAAAATCATGCACGGTGTGGACAAGGTAGAGAAGGAAAAACTGTTTTCCCTTTCGCACAACACTAGAACTAGGGGACACTCCATTAAACCTTTGAGTTCTAGTTCTCAAACAAATAAGAGAAAGTACTTTTTCACCCAGAGGATTACTGGTCTATGGAACTCCCTGCCAGAAGAAGTGGTGACAGCTGTCAGTCTTGACAGCTTCAAGAAAGAATTAGACAAGTTCATGGAGGATAAGGGTATCAATGGCTATAATTATGGATACCTAAGGACAACTTCCGGTTTGGAGAGATAGGCAGGATATCTCTCAATAAATGCCATTTCTGGGGAATCCTAAGCAGGTGAAGGCATCTGCTTGGAAATAATACCCTGAAGCAAATGGTGAGCCACTGTGTGAAACAGAAGGCTGGACTGGATGAGCTGTGGCTTGTTCTTATGTTCCTATGTTCTTATCTACTTGCAATTTGTCGCTTTTGAACTGCTAGGTTGGCAGGAGCTGGAACAGAGACAGGAGCTCACTCCGTCATGCAGGCCTCAGGCCTCGAACTGCTGATCTGCTGACATTCCAGTCATCAAGTTCAGCATCTTAACCACTAAGACACTGCAGTCCTTACCATTGTCAATACAAACCAAATATGATTTTAAAAACAACCACAAAATATTGACTTTTCCACTTTTTGATGTTTTTTCTCTCTCCCTTTTTTTGGGTGGGGTGGGGTGGGTGGAGCAGCGAATGATTCTATTTCTCCAAGCCATGATTTCGACCCGCAAAAACTGATGCTAAAACTACGCTAGTAATTTCATAGCATAACAATGCAATCGTAACTATAAGGTATTACAAAGCATTGTCCAAAGCCGCTGGGGAATGATAATGCTTTTTTGGGGTGGAAAGGAAAGAACAGCTGGTGTTTTTATTTTCTTCAAGGCATGGGGTAAAAGACAGCAAGAACTTCTAGGTCAGAAGACAACGGTCTCAGCTGGTCATGAACTGGGCTGTTTGCCACAAGTGAAAACGTTGGGTCCAAATCACAGGAATTCTTGCCTCTCCCACTTGTTCTTCGTATGCATTCTAACAGGAATTACAGCCTGGGGTATAGAATGATTTCCAATAACCCCATCACATGAATGCAGTCTATGGCTGTACATGCAGTAAACCCGTTCGTGTGGATTCACAGAGACTTGAGTTTCTGGGAATTGAAGTCCAAGAAGAGCTAGAGTGCCAAGGTTTGCCATCACTGGTCTAATGGGAGGTAAGTGAACCACAGAAGAGTGCGCACGCCCCGGACCCCCTGTAATGCAAGAGCCAAAACCGGACATTTCAGGAGATCTGTTTCACGGGTTTCGGTGGTTAATGGAGCAACTCCAGGCTAAACCCTTGCACAGGTCTCAACATGAGGGATAAATTAACTGACACATGGAAAACGGGGGTTGGGGGGTGGGGGGTGGAATAAGGAAAACGTCTTCCCCCCTCCCTCAAAAATCCCCCCCCCCCTGGCTCTTGGCCTGATGTGTGTCCCCACCCCCCCAGCCCAGCCCCACAGACAGACACACACATCGCCTGCTGTCGAACATCCTGGAGCCAAAACCCGAGCGCCTTTCCTGCCTATCATGTAAACAAATGGCCCAGCTGTTTTCTGCTAAGATTCCACTTTTTTTCAAAACTTGGGCTTTCTTGTATAAACTCCAATGTAATGGTATTTAAAGTGTCACACACAATAAGCATCTAATCCCCGGCCATAAATCACAGGTGGGCTGCTCAGACTTCAAGAGCTGCTCAGAAAGCAGCTGTGTTTTCCTCTGGAACGGCAAGTCATTTCCGCCAGAATGGGCAACGCTTGGAAAAAAGTTACTTTTAAAAAGTAATGAGTCACAATTCACTTCCACTGGTACCCAAAGCCATTTGGCATCTCTACAGGGATGGTTTTCTCTCTTTTTTAAAAAAAGTTATTTTGTTTTCCTCCCCCATTCTCTAAAAAGCCTAGTTAGTTAGTTAGTTAGTTAGTTTGTCCGTCCATCCATCCTCTCTCCCTCCTTCCCTCCTCTTCATGATCTTCCCCATCCACATAAAATTACAAAGCAGGACTCAAGCAGACAAGAAGCAAGCTGTAGAAGTGAAGTGGATTCATTCGGAAGTAAACTTTTTCCAACTTTGCAAAGTAGCATCAGAGCCTGACTACGCAGCCTATGAGAAAATAATCTACCTAACTGTGGTTTGCCCACGTTCATAAATTGGCCAAAACCTTTCCCGATGGGTTTGCTCACTTACGCACATGGCTGAGGACCACCACGGGCTTTGATGGAAGGGAAATTGGGGTGAGGGCTAGATTAATTGGAATAAATCATATTGCCTTGGCTGGAGGCTCTGAGAGAAGTAGGGCAAATGTCATAAGGTGATGAACCCAAGAATGCACAGATACCTAACCAGGGTAAAACTCGCTGTTCCTCTTCTGGCCGAAGATATGGCTGGGTTGGGCAAACTCGCTGAGTCAACAGCTAAGCAAGTCAGTTTCCCGGAGACCATATGGGCTCCAAGATAAGGCAAAGAACAATGGGTTTCGCCCATCCTGTTGATTAGTTCCTCAGCAGAGGTCCAGGGTACTCAGTAATTCCCAAGAGCTGACGAATGTAACTTGGCCAGCAAAGTGTCATGTATGCATTAGCCTTCTGTGACGGAGTCACGTGTTCCTTTAGGCACGGAGACCTCGAGGTAGGGCAATAAATATGCCACCCGACTTAGGTCGGGGCTGGACTGTCACCGCACATTCATCTCACGTGCCTTCCTTTGCGGCCAGATCCTCCGTGGGCCATTGCAACACTAACATATCAGGGTCCTCTTCTCTGGAGGGAATGCCCCTGCAGACCAGAGCAGTTTGAAGCAGAGACATGAAGGAGGTTTTGCTGTCAGGGAGAAGAGAGCTTGATCCTTTCCAAACCTTACTGTTTCTGAGTTCCAGCTTGCCCCCCATCCTTTCCACTGTTTCAATGCCGCCACCCCATACCAAATGCATGGTTGCCTTTGAAGTGCCCGAAGTTCAAAATCTGAGCTAAGTTAGTGTCGTTGTAAACAAGGGAGGACCCGCTTCGATTCCAGCTTGTAGGGCTGAGCAGACATCTGCAAGGCATTTCGAAATGTTACATTTGAAAGCGTTTCTCTTGGGGGTCACGGCAAGGTGCAGTGATGAGATCTGGCTAAGATGAAAAGCAGGTGGGCCCCTGGATGTTTTTGCAAAGATTCCTCTTCTGCTGCATTTCTCCCTAAGCCAGTGATGGTGAACCTCGGCACTCCAGGGGTTCTTGGGCTTCAATTCCCAGAAGCCCAAGTCTCTGTGAATCCACACGAATGTGTTTACTGGGAATTAAAGTCCAAGAACAACTGGAGTGCCAGTTAAACCCTTTCGTGTGGATTCACAGTGACTTGGGCTTCTGGGAATTGAAGTCCAAGAACACCTGGAGTGCCAGTTAAAACACGCCCGTACAGAGGAAGAGTTAACCTGGAAGAGCCTTAACCGTACAGGCGCATTTTACTTCAGCTTCCAGGAGTGACGGGGGCAGCGGGGGCCGGATGAATCGCAGCAAACCCATTCATGTGGATTCATGGGGGCTTCTGGGAATTGAAGTCCAAGAACATCTGGAGTGCAAGGGTTCGCCATCATGGCCCTAGGCTCTACCAAGGCAATTTCTCCAGCAACCTCTAAAGAAATACCACTTGTCCTACAGGTGCTGTTTGGCTTGGCAGGAGAGAGGCACCACTTTGAATCACATCGCATCCCCGAACTCAGTGCCTTTGGATAGGCGCAGTTCTCTTAGCCTCAGTCTCCCCATCCGTGATATGGGGAAAATAATAAACAAAGCAATCACACTTCTATACCACCCCATAGTGCTTAGTGCACTCATTGGGCAGTTCACAAGTGAATTAGCATTTTGCCCCCAACAGGCTGGGTACTCATTTTACTGACCTTGGAAGGATGTAAGAAGCTGAGTCAACCTGGCGCTCCGTCAGGATCAAACTCAACGTTTTGGCTGCAGTACAGCAGTTTAACTACTGAGCCACCTGGGCTCTATAATGACAGGTTGCTTACCTGTAACTGCTGTTCTTTTTAATGGTCACCTGTAAATCCACATAAATGGGTTTACTGTGTGTACACACAGTAAACTCATTTGTGTGGATTTACAGAGACTACGAAGAAGAACTTGATAGAGCAGTGATGGCAAAACGTGGCACGCCACATGTTCTTGGACTTCAATTGCCAGAATTGTCATGTGGCAGGCATGACTAGATGCCAAAGAGCCCAGAATGCTGTTACTTTTTCTGCTTGAAGCAGTACCTATTTATCTGCTTGCAATTTCTTGCTTTCAAACTGCTAGGTTGGCAGGAGCTGGGACAGATGACAGGAGCTCACTCTGTCACGTAGCACTCAGGTCTCGAACTGCTGACCTGTCGAATTTCCTGTTGTCAAGTTCAGCATCTTAACCACTAAGCCACAGCAGTCCCGTTAAAAAAGGTTAGGCTGTCATAAATCTGTCTGTTTACAGATTTGCCATTTTCTAACAAGAGATGCACACAGCGAATACACTGGAGAAACATTACAAATGCTTTTAAAGGCTTCAGTTCCAAGGATCCCCAGCTTACTGGCTGCTCTCGATGGCGAATTCTAGAATTTGTGTACTTGCTGTGCTCTAAGAATAACAGCTGTATAGCTCAGTAGTTTAGGTATCTGGCTAGAGTGTTAGAGATTGTGAGTTTGATTCCCCAGTGTGCCTCCAGGTGGAACAGTTACCTAGATAGCTTTGGGCAAACTGCACTCCAGAAGAATGGAAATGTAAACCACATCTGTGTATTCTCTAAATGGTAAAACTTGGAAAGAGTCACCATAAGTCAGAATTGACTTGATAGCACACAATTATTATCGAGGATAGCCATTGTGGTGTAGTGGAAAGAGTGACAGGCGAGGGCTTAGTTCAAGTCCCTGATCAACTATGAAAGCCCCTTAGTAATATGCAACTGATAAAAATTACCCCTTTATCTCACTTACCTTGAAAATCCTGATTTCATTAAGTTTCCCCCCTTTTTTGTAAATTGATGTTACATTTGCACTATTCCCGTTATTTGTTTTGGTTTAATTGAGTTTGTGATCCAGAATAGGAGAATGTGAATTATATATTATTAGTATGGCTTGTTGTTCTAATGGGACGCCATCTTGGTAGGCATTATATTTCGCCTATGAGTTTATCTATGTATGGTTGTTTGATTTTCTGCTTTCATGTCCCAATCGAACCCTAGACTGCCAAAACGAAGCCACTTTCTTGGCCTTGTCGTTGGCCAAAAATAAGTCCAGTGTACGTTTCTGGCAGTAATTGGCAGACTCGTAAAGTGTTGTTTCATGCAATGTCTGTGTGTGGTGTTTGCACCAGTTAGGAAGGACAAAAGTCCAACCAACCAACCAACCAGCCAGCCAACCAATCAACCAACCAACCAACCGACCAACCGACCGATCAATTGTTTGCTGTTGCATATTTTGACAGTGAGCCCAAAGGTGTCACCAAGGAAAGAATCACACAGCCTCTCCCTGTTCCTGCTATCACAGTCATGGAATCGAGAACATCTCCTTCACTAACATTGGGTTTAGATTTAGGCTTAAACCCTTTGCAACTCTAACAACAGAAGTTACGCAATGACAGTGTTTCTGGGTGAGGCTGTAGACGGGTCTCCCCAAATTTGGCTCAGAGAGCAGTTTAGGGATTCTGAAGAGATCCTGGTTTTATTCTGATTCATACCTCATCCAATTCAACCCATGTCCTGCGCCAGAATCGATTTGGAAATCTTCCTGTTGACTTGAACTCAACTTTCTTCGTTATGCAGTGAAATGAAATTTGGTAATTTAATAGACCATAAAGTGGGAAGTAAATCCGCCAGATTTCAGGCTGCAACCTTCAGGAATCTGTGTATTAAACTTCTTTAACATTTACTCCCCCCTCCCCACAAAACCCCCAAACAACCAACAAAACCATATCTAATGTCCCAGATCAGATTTTGTTTGTAAATAAGTTTTGTTTTGTCCCAGAACCTAATACGGCCATTCTGCTGTGATACAGACTTCACACAATCAGTCCAAATCAGCTGATTGTGGTAGGCTGATTTGGACTGTGAAACTGGTGTTGAGCTGTATTTTCTAGGGATACCCCTCTCCATTGCTGTCTGGAAACAGAATGGACTAGAAACTTGAATTTCTTTCTCTGTTTTTGGAAACTCAGTGTGAAACGGTATCAAACTCTTCCCCCTCCCACCACCACTGTAACCTATTCAGAGCTCTCTCATGTACTTAAAACCTCCTTCAAGCAAATCTGTCATCAGGCACAGGACTGAGGAATGTTCTCCAAACATGTGGGTTGATGCTTGCAATATTGATTCATCACCCTGCGAGCAATTAATAACCCCCAGCTGCCGGTTTCCCCTATTTATTGGGAATGATTTGCAATTGGCATGCCATAGCCCGGGTTATTTTTCACATGGAATCAGTTTAATTAATCACACTGTTTGAACAGCTGGTTGGCCACGTATTTAGACTAGAGTTCAGTGCACCGAGAAAACTTGTCAAGCCCAAATCAAAATAATACAACTGGACAATTAATCACTGATCTCCCTTGGGTTGAAAAGAAAAATTCATTCACACTTCGATGTCTTCTAAATTAACATTCCCGAGTCCAAAGTTGAGCCATAACTTATTGTGCGTGAGATGAAACACTCCAGAAAGGACTTGGCTCTTTATCCAAAGAGGGAGAACAACTATTCTAAATATTATCTCAGCCCATCTGAATAAAAGTTTCTGGAAGGGGCAACACTGCAGGGGTGGTAAAAAGGCAGGCCAAGTCCTCCAAATTCCTATGCCTGGCCTGGTGTTCTATCTGAAAGCAAAAGTTTTATTTTACCCTGCAGCACTGCCTGAATACCAAAGCCAAAGTTAGTACAAGGAACAACATCATCAGGAAACTCACAAACTATAAATGGGGAACTCAACCATCCATGGTGCGTACATCAGCTTTGGCCCTGAGCATTTCCGCAGCAGACCTGAGTTGCTAGGCCCATTTGATCAAAATATTTTATGCTTTTTAAGTTATTGGGGTAAATTGAATTTACAGTTGCCAACCAACCAACCAACCAACCAAAATAACAAGGTAGCCATGCTACCGCTTTTACAGAAGATGGCCTCTTTTTGAAGGTAATCTCTTTTCAAAGGATTTTCCAATCCAAGTTTAACTCATAAACAAAGGACCCTAAAAAGGGAGATCAGAGACCGAAAGGTGTCAATTTTATATAAGGAAGATCTATACTGTATATCTTCAAGCTCTAGTCCTAAATAAATCAGACCTTGGACAGCATCTGAGGTTACATACTGAACAGGTTCATAAATTATCAGGCAGTCTGTCACTATTATTATTTGTTTCTTTAATGCCCAACTTTTCTTGGAACCCAAGACAGCTCACAAAGTGTGTGAGTGACTACTGTACCTGTCTGTGAAGAGGAAAGCAGTTAAAATAAACCACAATATTTTTTAAAAATCCCATATTACATATGAAAACTACTGAATAAAAACCATTCAAGACTATCTAATAGCGCAATTTAAACAGATTAAAGATGCTGCTCTTCCATGAAAACACCTTGCTTAGTGGAACAGACCATTACTTAATGGGTGCCTGAATTTGTGGCCCATCGCATCTTCACTTCAATAAATGGGGAATACCATATCCCGTTGAGGCTGAAGCATGAAAATGGATTTTTCTCTTTTTTACAGCCCTCTGAATCTCTCTATATAAAGCAGAGGTGTCCTCTTGTATGTGATGAAAACAAATCTACACCCCTGCACCGATTGTACTGTAACGTGGCACACATGTACCTTTGGTGTGCTGGATGATCACTGCGGGGGTCACGACCCTCATGGGGGTGTATGCCCCTAAATTGATCTGCAAAGGAAAGTATACTCGACAGGAGGGGATGTGTGTGTCCCAGTGGTAGTATCCATATAGGGATGCTAATGTCATAGCCCCAAGTAGGTCACCCGATTGTGACATAGTGATGTAATTGAGCTGGGCAGGGGCTTGACACAGGTGGCCGGACACATAGTGATGCTAATGTCATAGCCCCAGGTAGATCACCTGATTGTGACATTACATTTGTAATTGAGCTGAGCAGGGGCCTGACTCAGGTGGCCAGACACATGTATTGGGGGGGGGACCCGAGCAAGGGCGGGTAATCAGCTAGTTGAGTCTAAAATTGAACTGGAAACCAATGCAAACTTTTGCTTATTAAAAGTGGAAGGACATATTCTAGACAAAGAATTCCAGTTGAATCTCTAGTTGTCCTTCATTATCTATCCCGATTTCTGCAGACACTATGATCCAGTCTTGATATCCGTACTTGCTAGAGAGTAAGCCCTATGCAAGCCAGTCATGTATCTGAATGAATGTTCTTAAAATTGTAATGTACCCTGCATAGGATTGATCACTATAGTGCAGTGTTTCCCAACCTTTGGTTTTTGGACTTCAAATTCTCAGAATCCTAAGTCAATTCCTCAAAGCACTAAACAGCCAATGTATTGACATAGATTTCTGGGAATTGAAGTCTTCCTGTGGGGCATGGGCCCCACCATTGCTATAGTGTATTGGTGAGTGTTGTTGTTCAGTCGCGTAGTCGATTCCGACTCTTGGCGACCCCATGGACCATCAAATCCAGGCACCCCTGTCCTCCACCATCCTCCTTAGTCCACACAGCCCCGTGCCCATTGTGTCTACAATACCATCTAGCCATCTCATCTTTGGCCGTCCCCTTCTTCTTCTGCCCTCCACCTTCCCCAGCATCAAGGCCTTCTCAAATGAATCCTCTCTTCTCATTTGATGTCCAAAATACTTTAGCTTCATCTTTGTTATTTGTCCTTCTAATGAGCAGTCAGGGTTAATCTCTTCTAATATTGACCTATTTGTTCTCCTCACTGTCCAGGGGACTCTCAAAACTCTCCTCCAGCACCACATCTCAAAGGCATCTATTTTTCTTCGCTCAGCCTTTCTAATGGTCCAGCTCTCACAGCCATACATTACCACCAGAAATACCATTGCTTTGACTATGCGGACCTTTGTTTGCAGTGAGATATCTCTACTTTTCACTATGTTCCCCAGGTTTTTCATAGCTTGTCTCCCAAGAATCAGTCGCCTTTTTATTTCATGGCTGCAATCTCCATCTGCAGAGATCTTGGATCCTAAGAAAGTAAACTGCTTCTATTTCTTCCCCATCTACTTTCCAGGGACTTATAGCGCCTGTTGCCATTATCTTAGTTTTCTTGATATTGAGTCTCAGGCCAGCTTTTGCACTCTCTTCTTTCAACCTAATCAGGAGCTTCTTTAGGTCTTCCTCACTTTCTGCCATTAGGGTGGTATCATCTGCATATCTCAAATTGTTGATGTTTCTCCCAGCAATTTTGATCCCATATTGTGATTCCTCCATCCCTGCATTGCGCATTATGTGCTCTGTGTATAAGTTGAATAAGCAGGGTGACAGAATGCAGCCTTGTCTTACTCCTTTTCCTATTCCAAACCACTCCGTCATTCCATGTTCTGTCCTAACTGTTGCTTCTTGGTTCGTGTACAGATTTCTCAGGAGGCATATGAGGTGTTCTGGTATTCCCATCTCTTTAATTACTTGCCACATTTTGTTGTGGTCCACACAATCAAAGGCCTTGGTGTAGTCAATGAAGCAGAAGTAAGCTTGTTTCTGGTATTCTTTTGTTTTCTCCATGATCCAACGTATGTTGGCAATGTGATCTCTGGTCCCCCTGCCTCTTCTGAATCCAGCCTGCACCTCTGGTAGTTCTCTTTCTACATGCTGCTGTAGTCTATCCTGCATTATCTTGAGCATCACTTTGCTGGCTTGTGGGATGAGCGCAATTGTTCGATAATTTGAACATTCTTTGGCATTGCCCTTTTTTGGGATTGGGACATATACTGATCTTTTCCAATCCTGTGGCCACTGTTTCGTTTTCCAAATCTGCTGGCATATAGCATGTAGTAGCTTGATTCCATCATCTTTTAGGGCTTTGAAGAATTCAACTGGGATACCATCATATCCACTGGCTTTGTTATTTGCCGTGCTTTTTAGGGCCTTTCTGACTTCACTCTCTAGGATGTCTGGTTCAAGTTCAATTTCCCCCTCACTGTTATTATCCGGGGTGTTTAGGTCTTTTTTGTAAAGTTCCTCTGTGTACTCTTTCTATCTTTTCTTTATCTCTTCTTCATCCGCTAACTCTTTGCCATCTTTGTCTTTTATCGTGATCATTTTTGCTTTGAATGTTCCCTTGAATTCCCCAATTTTTTTAAAGAGATCTCTAGAAGGACTGCAGTGGCTCAAGTGTCTAAGAAACTGACTGGGAAGGTCAGCAGTTTGATTCACGAGTACTGCAGGACAGAATGAGCTCCCGTCTTTGTCCTAGCTCCTGCCAACCTAGCAGTTCGAAAGCAAGAAATTGCAAGTAGATAAATAGGGACCACTTTGGTGGGAAGGTAAACAGCGTTCCGTGCACTTCGGTGTCTAGTCATGCCTGCCACATGACCACAGAAACGTCTGCAGCAGCAGACAGCGCTGGCTCTTCGGCTTTGAAACAGAGATGAGCACTGCACCCTAGAGTCGGATACGATTGGCTTTCGAGCAAGGGAAACCTTTTCCTTTACCTAGTCCTGCCTCTTGAGTTGTTTTCCTCTATTTCTTTGCACTGTTCATTTAGGTAGTTTTCCTTATCTCTCCTTGCTTTTCTTTGAAATTCTGTGTTCAAATGGTTGTAGTTTTTCCTTTCTCCTTTGACTTTTGCGTTCCTTCTTTCCTCTGCTATTTTAAGAGCCTCATCAGACAACCACTTTACTTTCTTACTCTTCTTTTCTTTTGGTATGGTTTTCTTTGCTGCTTCCTGCATGATGTCCCTCATCTCTGTCCGTAATTCTTCTGGTACTCTGTCTATCTGGTCCAGACCATTGAATCTGTTCCTCACCTCCACCGTGTATTCCTTGGGTATGTTGTCTAGATCATATCTATCCAGCCTATTAGTTCTCCCTATTTTCTTCAGTCTGAGCCTGAATTTTGCGATCAGTAGGTTGTGATCCAGGTCTTGTTTTTGCTGACTGTATGGAGGTTCTCCATCTTTGGCTGCAGAGTATGTAGTCAATTTGGTTTCGATGTTGGCCATCTGGTGATGTCCATGTGTAGAGTCTCCTCTTGTGTTGCTGGAAAAGGGTGTTTGCTATGACTAGTGTGTTATCTTGGCAGAACTCTATCAGTCTTTGCCCTACTTCGTTTTGTGTTCCCAGACCAAACTTGCCTGTTATTCCATCCACTTTTTGATTTCCTACTTTTGCATTCCAGTCTCCTAAGATAATGTGGACATCGTTTCTTGGTATCTGTTCTATAAGATGATGTAGGTCCTCATAGAACTGGTCTACTGTGGCTTCATCTGCACTAGTGGTTGGTGCATATATTTGGTGTGACTACAGCAATAACAATGAAATGGATTTATTCCAGAACTTGAGCAAGTTACTTTTTTGGAGGAAAAGGAGCAAAATTTTCTAGCCAATGCCCATACTGGTTGGGACATTCTACCATATAATTTTACCAAGCCCTGTGTTATTGAGACTTGATCTGCCTTCCAAAGCGATAGTTTACCTATCTATTGCATATTGGGATTGTGGTGGCTTAGTGGTTAAGATGCTGAACCTGATATGAGATCTGAGTGCTGCACGATGGCATGCACTCCAGTCTCTGACCCAGCTCCTGCCAACCTAGCAGTTCCAATGCAAGAAATTACAAGTAGATATATAGGTATTGAACCCTAGTGTCGAATATGAATGGCTTTCAAGCAAGGTTGACCTTCACCTTTACTTAGGCACGTATTCCTTTAGTATGACATATACTTGTATTTTCATAAGCTTCTGACAGTATCTACTATGTCCAAATCATCTTCATTGGCAATGATTTGCATCTCGAAGAGGTTCTACAGAAACCTCTTGAGGGCTCTCCCCAGAGCAAAGGTGGAGAAATTTCTGCAGAGGATGCTGTTGGATGATGTCACAGAGGTTCCTCTTTCCCACAGCAGCCAACCAGATGTTTTAGGAAGCTCCAAGGTTGGACATGGGGATGGAAATTCTTTGCTGCAGTTCTAGGGAGCACTGGAAATTCTGTGTCATTCCACTGAAGCAAAGTTGCAGAAATCCCACACAGACTGCCGTGGAAAAGACACCCAGCTAACTACCACTGGACTTTGCCAACAGGTTGAAGATGTTGTCCTCACTCTATATTAAGTTCTCATGTCCCAGTCTGGCATCTGGGCACAGATCTACCCAAGACAGCCATTGCTTGACCTCTGTCCGCAGCCAGACATTGTGTCTTTTCCCATAAGATTCAAGATTCTCCCATTAGATCCTAGCCCTTTCACCCCCTTCAAACCACTGATATTACATTTGATTTCCTGGCCAAACTGCGCCTTGCGAAAAGATGAGACTTACTGGAAAATACAATAACACTATGAAGGAAGAGAGGGAGACCTACAGAAATGGATATGTTGTTTAGCTCTTGGAATCGAGTCTCAGTTGGCCCTGCAGTCTGTGTTCTCATGGAAATCTGCATGTGACCCAAGCTCAGGGGAAGGGTGAAATACCATTTTCTCCCATTGCAACTGAGGATTCTGGGAGCTGTAATTCAGAAAACCAACTCTTTGATGTTATGCCTGTAGTGTACAATGCTCAGGATGGGTTGTGATGATGAATGTGATATTTGATGGATACGGGGACTTGCATTGAGTGACAGGTAAGAGCATTGAGTTTGGCCAACGTAAGACGTAAAGGTTTGGCCAGTGACAAAGCTAAGAAAGTGGTTTCATTTTGGCACTCCAAAGTTTGTTTGGGACATGGCGGAGGAGGAAGAGGAGGAGGAAGAAGAAGAAAGAGTTGGTTACTCTCATGTTGCCTCCGACCCCAAGTGGTCCTACGAATGAGTTATCTCTCCAAAAACTTTGCTCAGTTTTTAACAAACTCAAGGTCATAACTTCTTTTATAGAGTTAATCTATCTCATATTAGGTCTTCCTCTTTTCCTGCTGCCTTCAGCTCTTCCTCATGTCACTGTCTTTTCAACACTGGATCTTTTTTTCTCATAATGTGCCCAAAGTACACTTGCCCCCATAATGCCATTTCGGCATCTAGAGAGAGCTTAGCTCAGCAGCATGAACAACAAAGACCTCATAGATTTGCAGGTTTCCTTTTGAATAAACATTTATGGCCTGAAGCCCATTACTTCAGCTCCAAATGGGCAGTCGTCCACATAAGTTTAATGTATATTAATCTCTAAGGTGCCACATTACTTTTGCTATCTTTGATGCACCAAATCACCACGGCTGTTCCTCAGACTAAATCATCTTTCCTTGTTTTCAAGCCAGGATGAGTTCCAAGTTTCTGCACTGCAAATGAGTATAAGACTCAATCTACAGGCAATCCAGAGACCTTCTCTCTGTAAGGCGCGTGTCTCGCTCATTCATGTGCTGCTGGGTCTATGTTGAGATTCTGTGTCGTAATTCCTTTCTCCAGCAACAGCTTCACCTTTCCACTAGTGATTTTTGAGAAGTACCAGATGTTCCCCCTTTAGCTGCTTACTGGCTCTAATCTCTTTTTATTCTTTGATCCTAACCCCACGTAAAAGAAACCCCATATTTAGGCCCTCTTGGGTGGTCCTCGTGGATAGCTTAGCTAATTCCAACTCCTTGTTATAGCTCTCCCAACACACAGGCTGTAACCCTACCTTATTCAACCCAAGCAATAATTAATGGGTGGTGGTGGTTTGAGGGAGGGAGAGATTTCAGGGCAATCAATTCCTGCTTATCCATAGATAGATAGATAGATAGATAGATAGATAGATAGATAGATAGATAGATAGATAGATAGATAGATAGATAGGTAGGTAGGTAGGTAGGTAGGTAGGTAGGTAAGTAGGTAAAGGCAAAGGTTTCCCTAACTCGAAAGCCAGTCGTATCCGACTCTAGGGTTCAGTCTCATCTCTGTTTCAAAGTTGAAGAGCCAGTGCTGTCTGCTTCTGCAGACATTTCCATGGCCATGTGGCAGGCATGACTAATCACCGGAGTGTACAGAACACTGTTACCTTCTCACCAAAGTGGTCCCTCTTTATCTACTTGCAATTTCTTGCTTTTGAACTGCTAGGTTGGCAGGAGCTGGGACAGAGATGGGGAACTCATTCTGTCATGCAGTACTTGGGTCTTAAACTGGTGGCCTGTCAACCTTCCAGTTGTCAAGTTCAGCATCTTAATCACTTGAGCCTAAGCAGTCCCATACATTTCTGAAAACATTGACCCAAAATGGGATCTTTTTAGAACCAGACTTCTATCCTCCCCCCCAAATTGGGATTGGTAATACAGTACTTCATCTCTTGAAAAGTTTTGTGTCTTGCAAGGAAGACAATAGAAGGAGCCGCAGTAGGGGTAAACACAACTTTATTGCATGATGGTCAGGGTGAACATGTGGTAATGGCGGAGATACAGCTCTATTTATACGGTCAGTATACATTTGAATGTGGTTACACGGTAGCTCATTGGCTACTGTCCGCGTGACGTAATCGTTCGTCACGCCCATCTTGTCCAGGTGCTGTGTGGCGGAAAGGTTTCCCGCTCTGCAGGTATTCGGAGAATCTGTGCCATATGAGCCGGATGCTCGCTACTGCCACCTGTGGCCACTTAGCTCGCATCCTTATACAGCTTGATACAATGTGTCTCTGATTAGATACAATTGGATACATTGACTGAATACATTCTATTAAAGGGAACCTTGCAACATTCATTCAATACATAACACTCCCTCCTTCAGCCACTGAGGCTTCCCGCATGTTCGCTTTGGGTGAGTGGCAGCCGTACTTTGACCTGGGGTACCTGCATGCTCTTGATTACTCTGTCCTCGTCCTGCAATGGGAGAGGTTAACTCGTTAACGACAGGGTGCGAGTTCTGAGCCGGGGATTGGGGAGGTCTGGGTGTAGGAGTAAACTCCAGGGACGTGAAACTGGGGGCTCCAGGGACTAAAGCAAAACCCCGCTCTTCGCTCGGACGGGTGGGGGACCACTCCGAAAAATCCCCCCGGTTTCCTAACTCAAAGTCTAACTCTTCAAAATCCTCCTCTTCCAAGTTGTTCCTATAAGCTGGGGGACCAAAAGGATGCGGATTTGTGTCATTTCCCTCCCCCCTGTGGTCTGCGTCTCCCCCTTGGGATAAGCGGGTGGGGGAGAACCCTAACGCTGAATTCTCTGCTTGATCACTCCTGTCTTGCCTATCTGAGCTGGTCGGCATGCCTCCTGAGCTGGTCGGCATGCCTCCTCCAGAGGAGTCCTGTGCTTGAATCGACATTGTAGGAGACTGGCCCCGTTTGCCCGACCACTACTCCAGGCACCCAGGTGGGTCCGCTGGCTGCGTAATTCCGGCAATGCACTGCCTCGCCAATCCCGAAACTCTTGGTGCCCCCCGTTTCTATGTTTCTACCTGTGTCCTCCACCCTGGTTGGGTCTAAGCGTGAGAGGATCGTGGCAGGTTTCCTCCGCATGAGGAGCTTGGCGGGCGACAGACCCGATGCTAGAGGGGTTACACGATACCTTAACAGGAATTGGCACAGTTGCAAGTTCAATTCCCCAGGGCCCATCCGACGCAAGGCAACCTTCATTGTTCGCACTAAGCGTTCCGCTTGACCATTTGTAGCGGGGTGAAAAGGGGCAGAGGTGATGCGGCGAATCTTATTTATCTCTATTAAGCCCTGAAACTCCGCTGTCGTGAAAGTTGGGGTGTTATCGCTCACAAGTACGTCAGGTAACCCGAAACAGCTGAATACCTTCCGCAATTGTTTAATCGTCGCAGCTGACAATGTACTGGCCATCGGGATTACCTCCAACCACTTGGAGTAAGCATCCACTATTATGAGGAATAGGGTGCCCTTGAAGGGACCTGCAAAGTCTACATGCAGACGTGACCATGGCCCCCGGGCTGTGTCCCATTCTCTGTGAGGAAGTCGGGACTCCTCGGGGTGGGTGCTTTGGCAGCTCTCGCATGTGCCAATCAAGTGTTCTATGTCTGCGTCCAACTTGGGCCACCAGACGTAACTCCTAGCTAGCGCTTTGGAGTACCCGATCCCCGGGTGGCTGATATGCAGCATCTTCAGCATCTGAGACCTCAAAACTTCGGGGATTATTATCCGCTGCCCCCAGAGTAGGCAGCCCCTTTCTAAGGAGAGTTCGTCTCTCCTCCTGCCATAAATCCTGAATTCCTCCGTAGGGGAGGTTGCTGGCCACCCTTTCTGTACCCATGAACTGACTAGGGCCAACGACTTGTCTTTCACTGTAGCTTTAGCGATCTCCGCTGGCAGTATCGGGGGCAACTCTAGGGCCTCGGTCAGGAGCACCTGGTGGTCCTGCTCTACCTCGCACTCTGGGTCCCCTGCCTGTGGGAGGGGTGACCTGGAAAGGGCGTTGGCATGGCTGATCTCCTTGCCGGGGCGGTAGGTCAACGCATACTGGTACACGTTGAGGAAAATGGCCCATCGCAGCATCCTTGGGGACAAGATCTGCGGGGTTGGCTTGTTAGTGGTAAAAATTCTTAACAGGGGCTTATGGTCGGTCAACACTGTGAATGGTCTGCCATAAAGGAAGTCGTGGAACTTTTTAGTTCCCGCAACAATTGCCAGGGCTTCCCTATCTGTTTGTGCATAGTTGCGCTCTGCCTTGGACAGGGATCTCGAATAGAACACCACCGGGGCTTCTCGCCCGCTCTCTAACATGTGGCTGAAAACTGACCCCACCCCCACCGGTGAGGCATCACAGACTAACACAACGGGTTTCTTGGGATCGAAGTGGGTCAAGACAGCCTCAGAGGATAGAAGCTGCTTGAGCCCTTGGAACACCCGTTCCTGGCTGTCCCCCCACTGCCAAGCCGTGTCTTTCTTGAGTAGTTTGTGCAGCAGCTCTGCTAGCGACGCCTTTCCCGGCAGGAAAGAGTGGTAAAAATTTAGGAGTCCTAGGAAGGACTGTAGCTCGGCCTTGGTGGTGGGGCGAGAGGCATCCTGCACTGCCGACACCTTTGACTCTGCTGGTTTGATGCCCTCCGGGGTTATCCGGAAACCCAGAAACTCTACCTCTTCAGCGAAAAACACACACTTATCCTTCCTCAACCTGAGCCCCCCTTTTTTGAACACGGTTAGTACCCGGTCTAACCTCTTGGCCAATTCTTGCCCCCCCCCCCACCGATATCAAAATGTTATCAAAGTAAGGGAAAACACCTGGGAGCCCTTTTAACAATCTTTCCATGAGGGACTGGAAAATCCCTGGAGCCGAATTTACGCCGAATTGGAGGCACATCACTTTAAAGGCTCCCTTATGGGTAACAATGATTTGAGTGGCGGCTGCAGCTGGGGTCACTGTTAATTGTTGGTATGCCTGCGCTAAATCTAGCTTGGCGAAACACCTCCCCCTGTGCAAGGTTGCTAACAGGTGACTTACTACCGGCACCGGGTACGCATTTGGGTGAATTGCCTTGTTAATCGTGCACTTGTAGTCAGTGCAGATTCTGACCTCCCTGTTAGCCTTAAGCGCCGTAACAATGGGGGTTTCCCACTCGGCGGAGTCCACAGGTACCAAAATCCCCTGACCCACCAGTTTGTCCAGTTCAGTCTCAATTTTGTCCTTTAGTGTGAAAGGCACTCTCCGTGGCTTGAGCCTGATGGGCCGGATGTCAGAATCCATGTCGCATGAAACTGGGGGCCCCTTGAATGTCCCGAGCCCCTTCTTGAAGACGGCAGGGTGCGCGTTACAAACCTCCGTGATTGGGTCAGCCTGCACGGCGTGTATGCCTCCAATGAAAACCCCCAGGGGCCCAAACCACTGTGTCCCTAGGAGGCAGCAGGACCCTTCCCTTAAGACTACTAGGGGCAACTGTGTGTCGCGCCTCTTGAACTTCACCTTGAACTCCCCCACCCCCAACACTGGGATACTTTTCCCTTGAACGTCCTGTAGATTAGTCTTTAGAGCTTTCAGCTTGGGGCGTGACTTCGGGGGAATGTGCAAAAATTCCCGGTGGGAGATGATGGAGTACGACAACCCCAAGTCAATCTCCATCCTAACTGGGGGCCCTTGAATCAGTACCTCAACAAAATAATGGGGGTGCCTCAAAGGCACGCTGTGAACCGCCTGGTCGTGGTTGTCGGGAACTCATTGAGACACGCGGTGCTCCTGCAGCTCGTTGTCGTCAAAGATCCTGCCGACCCCGTCTGCTTTCCGTTGGGGCCGTTCCACCTGGCCCTTGCTGTCATCTCGACGCCGCCTGTAGACCTTTGCAATGTGCCCGCACTGCCCGCAGTTGTGGCACTCTGCCTTCCGGAATGGACACTGGCTCTGGTCATGGGATGCCCCGCATCCGTCGCAGCAGCAGTCCTCTCTGGCGTGGTCTCGAACCTCGGGTCTCCTCTGCACCCGCTGCACGTCGTCATCCTCTCTGAAGTCGGAGGTGGACATGGTGGACTCGAAGGGCCCCTGCTCTCCGTGGGAGGAACAGCTGTGGACTGGGACCACCAGCGGGGGGCCCCCCAGCCACCGCGGCCCTGGCCCGGCACACCCGCTCGCCTTGTTGCACTGACTCGGCGGCTTGGGCGATGTGCAGGACATGCTCGAAGGAGATGCTCTCGTCCTTGGCCAGTAGTTTTTTCTTCGCCCCCTCATCTCGCAGGCCCAGCAGGAGCCTGTCTCGCAGCACTTCACTCAGAGATGCTCCCCACTGGCAAGGCATGGCAGCTACCCTCAGAGCTGCCACGAAGTCAGCCACGGACTCACCGGCCCACTGGCACCACTGCTGAAAAGCCAGCCTTGCCGGGAACACTGACACTTTTGGGCGAAAGTGCTTCCTCAGCTCGGTGAGGATCTCATCTAGGGGTACCTCCCTGAGCAGCCTCGGCGTCAGGAGGTTCGTTGCCAGCTCTAGCATTTACAGGCCGCACTGGGCCAGTAGGAATACACGGCGCTGGGCTTCTTCCTCGATGCCCTCAAGGTCCATCGCATACAGGAACAGCTGTTCATAGACTTCCCATTTTTCTGGCTTTGAAGTGTCGAATGGAGCGATGTTCACTTTATGGGATGCCATTATCCCACCTTCGTCGCCAATTTGGTGTCTTGCAAGGAAGACAATAGAAGGAGCCGCAGTAGGGGTAAACACAACTTTATTGCATGATGGTCAGGGTGAACATGTGGTAATGGCGGAGATACAGCTCTATTTATATGGTCACTATACATTTGAATGTGGTTACACGGTAGCTCATTGGCTACTGTCCGCGTGACGTCATTGTTCGTCACGCCCATCTTGTCCAGGTGCTGTGTGGCGGGAAGGTTTCCCGCTCTGCAGGTATTCGGAGAATCTGTGCCATGTGAGCTGGATGCTCGCTACTGCCACCTGTGGCCACTTAGCTTGCATCCTTATAAAGCTTGATAAAATGTGTCTCTGATTAGATACAATTGGATACATTGACTGAATACATTCTATTAAAGGGAACCTTGCAACATTCATTCAATACATAACAAAAAGTCAAATAGAATGAGCAGGAAAGACATTTTAAAAAAGAAAGACATCCCCAGAAGACTATAAAGATGGCCAAAATGATGTCTCCAAAAAGAGGCAGGTGATTCCTGCGGGGATTGTCAGCAGGCAGTAGAAAATGTTGCCAAAGTCAACAATAGGTAAATCCAACCAGTTCTGGCTTTATCATTTTCATTTTCTGCTTCCAATACGCTGCAGCAAAGTTCCTCAACACTAAACATCTATGCCAGTTGAAGGGTAATATACCTGTATATGGCTGTTCATCTGGCTCCTGTACCATGAGATGCTATCGCTCTTTAGTGTCTTGCACGGAAGACAAAGAAGGAGCCGCAGTGGGGGCTAAAACCAGGTTTATTTCATGATGGTTAGGATGAACATGTGGTAATGGCGGAGGTACAGCTCGTTTTATACTGCAGTAAATACATTTGAATAATGTTGCACGGTAGCTCATTGGCTGCTACCGGCGTGACGTCATTCTGAGTCACGCCCATCTTCTCCAGGTGATCCTCGCGCGGGAAAGGTTCCCGCGGCTGCCGGTGATTTGGGGAATGTGAACCATGTGAGCTGAACGCTCGCAGCTGCCCTCTATGGGCAGCTTACTTGCGTTCCTTAAACAGCTGGGTTACATTGTAATTATTGTCAGGTTACATTCATACATTCTTAAAGCAATACTGTTACATACACAACACTCCTCCCCCCTAGGATGGGACGAAGTCCCTCAACCATTGTGGCTTCCCGCACGTGCGCTTGGGGCGTGTGGCTGCTTGGTTTAGTACAGGGGAACTAGAGGTTCCGAGTTCCACAGAGTCTCGTCCTGCAATGGAAAGGGGGGACTCGTTAGTCGTTTGGCGGGGGCTCTGCGACAACCTTGCATTGGGAGAAGGGAACGGAACATATAGCTGAGATGTGAACCCCTCCCTGTTGCTTGTGGCGCCTGGGGACCCCCCCAGTACGAACCTCGGGACTGACGAGGAAACCCTTGTCCTTCCGCCGGTAGCCGGCGTGCTTGCGCCACCCCCTGCTGCCTGGCCCGAAATTTTCGGGGATGAGGAGGGCGGATTTTCCCCTGCTGCCTGTCTCGGGGGGCTTGGAGATATGGTGTATTCTAAAGTAAAAGGGCTGGGGGGACTGGAGGTACCAGGGGCTGAACTGAAACCCCTCTTCTCGCTCGGATGGGTGGGGGACCACTCCGCGACACCCCCCTGGTACGGGAATGTAAAATCAAACTCATCCCACTCTTTCAAAGTATCCTCCTCCTCGGCTGAGAATCCAGGGTATGCATTTGTACCCGAGGACGCCGCCGTGTCTCCCCCTTGGGTTAGCGGGTGGGGGAGGACCCTAACGCTGATTCCCCTTCACTGGTGACTCGCCTTCTGAGTTGGTCAGCGTGCCTTCTCCAGAGTAGACCTGTGCTAGTCTCAACCCTATAGGACACTGGCCCCGTTTGTTCAATGATCGTCCCTGGGACCCACGTTGGTCCCGAGGCCGCGTAGTTTCTGCAGTGAACCGGGTCCCCTACCGCAAAACTTTTGGAACTCTCTACCACTATATTTCTCCTTTCATCCTCCACCCTGGTCGGATCCAAACGGTCAAACAGGGTTACCGTCCGCCTCCTCATGAGGAGTTCGGCCGGCGAAAGTCCTGAAGTTAGGGGGGTTGCCCTATAACAGATGAGGAACTGGCACAGTTGGAGGTTCAACTCACCGGGACCCATGCGCCGCAGTGCGTCTTTTGTAGTGCGCACTTGGCGCTCTACCTGACCGTTTGTGGCGGGGTGAAACGGGGCAGCGGTAATGTGCCTGATGGCATTTCTCTCGATGAACGCCTTGAATTCCGCAGAAGTGAAGGTACTGGCGTTATCGCTAACAAGGACATCGGGCAGGCCGAAGCAACTGAACACCCTGCGCAAGTGTTTAATGGTTGCAGCAGATGAGGTGCTAGTCATGGGGATTACTTCCAACCACTTGGAGTAGGAGTCGGCTATCAGCAGAAACATGGACCCGCGGAAAGGGCCAGCAAAGTCGACATGAATTCGGGACCATGGCCCGCGGGCCGTGTCCCATTCCTTATGGGGTAACCGGGACTCCCCGGGTCGAGAGTTCTGGCAGCTCTCACACGTACCCACTAAATGTTCTATGTCCGCGTCTATTTGGGGCCACCAGAAGTAGCTCCTGGCCAGAGCCTTGGAGCGCACTATCCCCGGGTGGCTGGTATGCAGCAGTTTCAGCACCTTCGCCCTTAACTTCTCTGGAATGACTACCCGCTGGCCCCAGAGCAGGCAGCCCCTTTCAAGGGAAAGCTCTACTCTGCGCCTGAAGAATGACTTGAAATGCTCCTCGGGGGGAGTTGTGGGCCACCCCTTCCTAACCCAGGAACTAACTTGGGACAGAACTTTGTCGGCCGCCGTGGCCTTGGCGAGGTCAGCCGGGACTATGGGGGGTGAGTCGAGGGACTCGATCAGCAGGACTTGGTGGTCCTGCTCTACCTCGCATGCCGGATCTCCTAAGCTAGGGATGGGAGACCGGGACAGCGCGTCCACATGGGAGATCTCCTTCCCTGGGTGATAGACCAGTTCATACTGGTAGGCATTAAGGAAAATTGCCCAATGCAGCATCCTGGGGGATAGGATTTGTGGGGTGGGTTTGCCTGTAGTGAAGATCCCTAGAAGAGGCTTGTGGTCAGTCACAACCGTAAACTCGCGGCCGTATAAGAAGTCATGGAACTTCTTTGTTCCCGCGATTATGGCCAGGGCCTCCCTATCCGTTTGCGCGTAGTTGCGCTCTGCCTTTGAAAGGGACCTGGCGTAGTATGCAACCGGGGCTTCCCGCCCGCTCTCCAACACGTGGCACAGCACCGCCCCCACCCCCACTGGGGACGCATCACAGACTAAAACTATTGGTCTCCTCGGATCAAAATGGGTCAGGACAGCATCCGAGGATAAAAGCACTTTGAGTTCCTTGAAAGCTTTCTCTTGCCTGTCCCCCCACCGCCAAACCGCCTCTTTCTTTAGTAGCGCATGCAGTGGCTCTGCAACGGATGCCTTCCTTGGCAAGAAGGAGTGGTAAAAATTTAGGAGCCCTAGGAATTACTGCAGCTCCGGTTTCGCGGTGGGACGAGGTGCGTTTTGCACAGCCGCAACCTTGGACTCGGAGGGCTTGATGCCCTCTGGGGTTATCTTGAACCCGAGAAATTCAACCTCCCTCGCAAAGAATACACATTTGTCCCTTCTCAGTCGAAGTCCCGCTTTCTCGAATACTGCAAGGACCCTGTCTAGCCTCCCCGCTAGTTCCGATTCGCTCCCCGCTGTTATCAAAACATCGTCAAAATATGGGAGAACGCCTGGAAGCCCCTTTAAAAGGCGTTCCACGAGGGACTGGAATATCCCGGGGGCCGAATTTACGCCGAACTGTAGGCGCGTGACCTTAAATGCCCCCTTGTGCGTTACGATGATTTGCGCAGCGGTAGCAGCCGGGGTTACTGTGAGCTGCTGATACGCCTGCGCCAGGTCTAGTTTGGCGAAACACCTCCCCCCATGCAACGTGGCCAGTAAATGGCTAACCACTGGCACCGGATATGCATTTGGCTGAATGGCCTTGTTAATTGTACATTTGTAGTCAGCGCAAATCCTGACCTCCCCGTTTGATTTCAAGGCTGTAACAATCGGAGTCTCCCACTCCGCTGAATCAACTGGAACCAAAATCCCCTGCCCCACCAATTTGTCCAGTTCCGCCTCAATCTTGTCCTTGAGGGTGAAGGGGACTCTTCTTGGCTTGAGACGTATGGGCCAGATCTCTGGGTCCAACTCAAAAGAAACTGGGGGCCCCTTGTACGTCCCGAGCCCCTTCTTGAAAACGTCCGGGTGCGCGTCGCACACGTCCCGCATTGGGTCAGTCTCTATGGCGTTAACGCCGGACAGTTCGATTCCCAGGGGAGCAAACCACTGAGTCCCCAAAAGGCAGCATCTCCCCCCTTTGAGAACCACTAAGGGCAGTTTCTCTGTGTAGTTTTTGAACTTCACTGTGAACTTCCCCACCCCCAACACTGGGATCCCATAGCCCTGCACGTCCCGTAAGTGTGACTTCATGGCACGCAGCTTGGGCCGCGCATTTGGGGGAATGCGCATGAATTCCTTTTGGGACAGGATGGAGTAGGACGACCCCGAGTCTACTTCCATCCTCACTGGGACCCCCTGTAACAGTACCTCTACAAAGAAAAAACGCCGGTGCTCCAGGACCACGCGGTTCACGCCTTCCGCGCCGTCGTTTGCTGAGACCTTTCCGATGCTGGCCGCTTTTCGTTGGTGTGCTTGATGGTGTCTCGATGTGCCCCTGTCCTCAGTTCGCCCGCGCCTGCAGACTCTGGCGATGTGGCCCTTTTGGCCGCAGTTGTGGCACTCGGCCTTCCGGAATGGGCATCTTTTCCGGTCGTGAGATGCTCCACAGTCGTCGCAACGGCGGCCTTGTCGCTCGCTGGTCTGGCGCTTCTCCCCGCGTTTCTTTATCCTCTGGACGTCGTCGTCCTCACTGGAGCAGGGATCCGCCGTCGTGGACGACTCCTCGGAGGTCGCTGGCGTGGCTGCGGGTGACGGGGGCGCCCGCCAGGCCGTCTTCGCCGACATCCGTCGGGCTGCTTGCACGGGTGACTTGGCCCTATCGGGTGCGGCCCCTCGGGACTTGAACACTCTGACCCCGCTCCTGGCCGCCTCGGCTGCTTGGGCTTCCCGCAGTACCTCGTTGAACGTGAGGCGATGGTCGCGGGTCATCAACTTCCTCTGGACCTCCTCGTCCCTCAGGCCGCACAGCATGCGGTCTCGGAGGGCCATGTCCAGGTCCTCCCATTGGCAGTTCACCACCACAAGCCTGAGGGCCGCCGCGTAGGCGGACACGGACTCCCCCGGACGCTGGTCCCACCTGTGGAACGCGACCCTGGCCGGGAAAATCAAGACGGGCGGCTGGAAATGCTCACCCAGGAGCGCCAGGATACAGTCGATGGGCACTACGTCTACCTTCCGGGGGGCCACCAGGTTCATCAGGATGCGCAACATGGCCGGCCCCACCTGGGCCAGGAAGTGCGAGCGCATCTTGGCATCGTCGTCGATGCCCGCAGCCTCCATTGCGTGCCGAAACTGGCACTTGTACAGCTCCCATTGTTCTGGATCGCTGATATCAAACTGGTAGGGCTTGACCTTGGGACTCGCCATGGATCCCACCTTCGTCGCCAATTTAGTGTCTTGCACGGAAGACAAAGAAGGAGCCGCAGTGGGGGCTAAAACCAGGTTTATTTCATGATGGTCAGGATGAACATGTGGTAATGGCGGAGGTACAGCTCATTTTATACTGCAGTAAATACATTTGAATAATGTTGCACGGTAGCTCATTGGCTGCTACCGGCGTGACATCATTCTGAGTCACGCCCATCTTCTCCAGGTGATCCTCGCGCGGGAAAGGTTCCCGCGGCTGCCGGTGATTTGGGGAATGTGAACCATGTGAGCTGAACGCTCGCAGCCGTCCTCTATGGGCAGCTTACTCGCGTTCCTTAAACAGCTGGGTTACATTGTAATTATTGTCAGGTTACATTCATACATTCTTAAAGCAATACTGTTACATACACAACATGCTCCTAGTACTCTTGTTAATGAATTAAGTGTGTGCCATCAAACTGAGTCTGATTTTGGTGGTGGTGGTGGTGGTGGTGGTGGTGGTGACGGCGGTGGCGGCTACTTGTATCCAAGCACCGATTTATGACAATCCCTTACAGAGTCTTCATGGTATAGAGCTATGATGGTGAATCTTGGCAATCCAGGTGTTCTTGGACTTCAATTATCAGAAGCCCAAGTTAGCACTCCTGCTGATCAAGGCTTGTGGGAATTGAAGCACAAGAACACTGGAGTGCCAGAGTTCACCATCACGGGTATAGAGTATTCTGAAGTATTTTTTGAACCACAATCGGGCGTACCTTGTAACGGCAACCTTGTGTTGCCAGCTAATCTTTCTTATGGGCGAAATGGACTGCAGAATGAACTCGCCAAAAGATGTCTTCATTTTGGCAGTTTCAAGTCTGGCCTAGACATGGAAGAAGAACTGGTTTACCATTCCCTTCTGCTGGGGAAGTACTCTGGGGTTATTAAGCTTGCCAAGGTCACACAGGGCAACTCCTCCTTTTCTAGGCACTCTTGTTTCCCAGGCAAACCTACTTTTACAGGTTGAAAAATTATGGATTGGAAAGGAGACCAATGATAACCAGTATCGCCTTCCTCTTCCTCTTCTTCTGTCCTAGGACAGTGATGGTGAACCTTTGATGCCTTTGAACTTCAATTCCCAGAAACCCTGATCAGTAGGAGTGCTGACTTGGGCTTCTGGTAATTGAAGACCAAGAACACCTGGAGTGCCAAGATTGGCCATCATTGTCCTAGGATTTGCTTGACCTGAAATTTGGACACCGTTTCTCTTGATCCAAAGCAATCACACTTCTATACTGCCCCACAATGCCTAGTGCACTCTTTGGGCAGTTCAGAAGTTAATTAGTATTTTATCCCAAACATGCTGGGTACTCATTTTACTGACTTCAGAAAGAATGAAGGCTGAGTCAACCTTGATCCCTGCTCAGGATCAAGCTCACAACCTTTTGGTTGCAGTACAGCCATTTAACCACTGCGCCACTAGGGCTCCAGAGATCCAATGCAGACAACCAGCACATGCCACCTTCCACCCTGGACACCCAATACAGGTCTTTTATTCCGCTTCACCTCGGCCTCCGTATCCTGCTAGTAGACTTTCCCCTCTGCCATTGTTCCATCTTCCGTTTATTTACCGAAGAATATTCATATTCTATAAATCCCCAGCTATTTATCCCCTTGATTATCTTGGCACGGTTTTGCATGGAGTGTATTTGCTTTGCTTTAAAGCAAACCCAACTCTTCGCTGGAAAGGGAGCACACTAGAAGAAACACAAAACGGCTGGACTATTTGTTAATGTAAGTCCATGCTCCTCAAATATTTATACAGATTCATATGAAGAAGATTAAACGCTTGCGCGCGCGCACACACACACACACACACAAGCACATGTTTGAACCAGAAGGGGGGCTCTTGTGAGTTGCCTTAGTAAATGTGTTGAGTTTGTACAAAAAGGGGGGGGGGCAGAAAAGGAGAGAAATAAGAGAAACTTTTGGCCTTTGGTGAACTCGTTTTGTGCTGCGGATGCCAAAAATTTCATTTCAGCATGACCTTAGAAGAATAGTGATACTTTTAGCATTTCCTGGTATTTGGAAGGAAGGAATGTTTTTATTTGAATGCAGATGTCATTTGGTTTATAAGAAGGATTTGGTAACATGTCTATGCCAGTTCTACACTTATCCCAAATTTCCTGCGATAGAAGGAGAACATATGTTAGATCTCCCTGTTTGTACAGTGTGTGTGTGTGTGTGTGTGTGTGTGTGTGTGTGTGTGTGTGTGTGTCTCGGAGTCGGTGGGAAGGGGTGGGTGGTGGGGTGGTGGGGAGGAAAGGAACGATTCAGCCTTCCAGAAGCCTTTACTCTAAACATTGTGATTTTTGTACAATTTACAAAATGTTTCATCTCCATTAAACAATAAACCCCTTGACCCCCATGGCTGGGTTTCAGGAGGCTGCTATTTGAGAAGGGAGGCATATAATGGATGGGGAGTATAAATGGAGGGGGTCGAAAGGTTAAGAAAAACTGTTTAATTATTTCTGGGCCCATGGGCTGGGTGGGAGAGGGAGGGTGGCGGTGGCGTTGCTTGCCTGATTCCTACCTACCCACCCACCCACCCACTCCTCCCTCCCTCCCTCCTTCCTCTCTCCTCCTCCTCCTCACAGGACAGTTGTGTGGAAGGAATCCATCCCAGGGAAGGCGGAAAGCAGGTTACTCACCAAAGGGCCCCAGCTGTGTTTATGGACAAACAGTCACTGGATACCTCTTCTGTCTCGGAACCGTGCGGTTCTCTGGGTTCCCTGCCCTTTGCCAAGGACGGAGCGGTGCCAGCCCCAAGGCATCTGTTTGGCAGAGCAGAAAAGTGGGAAAGAACTTGGATTTGTTACCCTGTCTTAAGAGCTTCCCAGCTGTGGGGTTCTAGAGAGAGAGTGATTGAGAGAGAGCGCGCGAGAGAGCCATTGATGCTTCTAAAAGGAAACCCTTGGCTGCTTTTCACTTGTTCACTATGCAGCCGTAGAGCCAAGATGAAATGGCAAGAGAAAAAGCAGCAGAAGCAGCAGAAAACACCCAGCCACCTCCCTATCTCTCTCATTCTTCTCGTCTTTTCGTGGAAGAAGGAAAACATTCCAAAGGAATTTTTTTGGGAATAGTAACCGTGTTAGTCTGTGGTTCAGGCACGTCAGAAAACAAAAAAGCAAAAGAATAAAAGCAAAAACACTGCAGCACTTTAAAGACTAACTGCTATATTTTTACTGTGAGCTTTCATGGATCAAGTCCACTTCTTCAGACAAGGAGTAAAACTTCCAGGCATGGTTTATATGCACCAAATGCAGGGGTCAAGATGTCACAAGGCAAATGGATCACAAAGCAATGAGGGAAAGAGTAATCAAGCAGAATGACCAACAAGCATTCCAAAGGAAATATTCCTGACTTCCCACATCACTTGCCCCCCACCCCAGGGCATTGGTGTCGTCATCATCTCGATTATTATTTTATTAGTAATTAATTAGTAATTATTAATTAACTAGTTACTGAAACTAAGTAACTAAATTAGTTAGTTAGCAAAGCAATCACACTTATATGTGCTTAGTGCACAAGTTAACAAGTTAATTAGCATTTTGCCTCCAACATGCTGGGTACTCATTTTACCAGTCTCAGAAGGTTGGAATGCTCAGTCAACCTTGATCCCTGGTCAAGATCGAACTCACAACCTTTTGGTTGCAGGACAGCAGTTTAACCACTGAACCACCAGGGCTCCTCCTCCTAAATTAGTTAGTTAGCTAGTCAGTCAGTCAGTTAATTAGTTAGTTAGTTAGTTAGGTAGGTAGGTAGGTAGGTAGGTAATTTCTTGCTTTTCGAACTGCCAGGTTGGAAGGAGCTGGGACAGGCAATGGGCACTCTCTCCATGACGCAGCACTCGGGTGTCAAACTGGTGACCTGCTGACCTTCTGGTTATTAACCTCAGGCTGCATTTTGGCTCTGTTAACAGATATGTGGGGCTAAAATATATCCAAGCACCTTGTTGATTAGTGCCAATAAATAAGAAGACTAGGGTTCTGTGAGCATAATAATAATAATAATAATAATAATAATAATAATAATAATAATAATAATAATAATAATAATAATAATAATAATAATAATAATAATAATAATAATAATTCTGTTATGATGAACCTTTTCAGGTTTTTTTAGATAGAGAATACACAGACGTGATTTCCCATCACTTTATCCTGGAGTGTCCTAGGACTATGCAGCTTACCCAAGACTACATAGATTGGGATTTCTCCTGGGGGAAGTACATTCCGGACCTCTGGCTCTACTGCCAGGTACCCAACTAACTGAGCTTTCCAGACTGCTAGTGACAATTAGTACAGACGCAGGCCAGAGAGAGAAACCAATTCATTCAACAAGAAACCCCCAGACTCAACTATTTGGGGATTTATATAACTGCCTTTTTCGCCTAAGCAACCCAAGATGGCACACAACATCAATTAAAACCCATACCCAATACCAGTTAAAAGCAAATACAGTGGAACCTCAAACAACAATTGCCCTGTATAGCAATGAAATCTCATAACAATTAGATTTTATTTTTTGGGGGGGAGGGATGACATCCCACATAACCAGCGGGGCTTCGACTGCTGGCCAGCTGGAGGGAACGAGCGGCACCTGAGGGCCATTCCATCGCCCTCAAAAGCCGCTTCCCCCTGCCACCACCAAGACCAGTGGGGCTGCGACCAGCAGCCGGCCGGAGGGAACGTGCAGCACTTGAGAGTGGGCTCTGCCCTTTAAAAGGCGAGAGCTGTGGCGGCGTCTCGCACTGGACTTCCCTTGACTGGGCTGGCCAGGAAAGAGGAGCACTAGCTCCGCCACCGCCACTGCCACCACCAATGAGGACCACCTTAGCTGAGCTCCTTCCCATCTGGCATTGGCCGCGGGGAAGTGAAGCACCTGGGCTACGCAGTACTGTCCTGCTGCCTCACTTTGTTGCCACTGTTGAGGTCTTTGAGCCGGGTCCCATTGTGGACATTGAGCCTGGGCTCTGCTAAGGACATTGTTCAGGACGCTGTTACTGGGTCTTGCCAAGGTCCATTAAGGTTGTGAGTCTTGGGCTTTTCCCCTGTGATTTGTAATTTTATACTTGATTCTCGTAATTGTAACAGTATATTGTTGCATTTGTGGTTGATATACTGTACTATTGTATTTTTGCTGTATTTTTGCTGTATTGCATCATTGTGTTACTGATTGTATGAATCCATATACTGTATATATGGAGGCGCAATTCAGATGGAGGAGCAGGGGATCGCTCAAAACCAAAATCTAATTCTGTGGATGAATAAGGCAACTCAGGGTCCCTCCTGTGTATACTAAGAGTGGAGGGCGACTCCAAGCAAAATTGGTCATCATTAATAAAGGAATCCAGAGTGCTAGGCTGGGACAGTGTAGGGGCACACATGGCCGGAGTAGGGGAGCATTCAACAAATTCCCCTTGAAACCGGTTCCTAGAAGACACTTCTGGGTCAATGTTGGCTGGCTGCTAACTATTACCTCTGCCCCCTGGGTTTAAATGGGTGGGGGCCAATCCTAGCGTTGAGTGTCTGTATTCGTCTTGCGGGTCCAGTACTCTGGGTCTCAATTGATCCGCGTGACTCCTACAGATCAGACCAGTGGCTGTTTCGATTCTGTAAGAAACAGGACCAGTTTGATCGATCACAAACCCAGGCACCCACGTAGGGCCACCAGCTGCATAATTGCGGCAATGTACAGGGTCTCCAGATGAGAAACCCTTCTGGTGTTGGATTGCTATATTTGTGCCTTTGTCCTCTACCCTAGAGGGATCCAATCTGTCCAGCAAGGATGACAGTTTCCTTCGCTGGAGCAATTCAGCAGGGGACAGCCCTGAGGCAAGGGGGGATGAGCCTATATGTGAAAAGAAACTGGCATAACTGGAGCTCCAAATCCCCTTCACCCATACACCGAAGCCGCTCTACCTGGCCATTGATGGCTGGGTGGAATGGGGCAGCAGTAATGTGCCTAATTGCATTCCTTTCCGTGAAGGATTGGAATTCTGCAGATGTGAACGTGGATGCGTTGTCGGACACCAGCACATCTGGAAGTCCAAATGCTGCAAATAGCCCTCTTAGGAGCATTATCATGGTGACTGAAGTGGTATTAGGCACCCTAATCACTTCCAGCCACTTAGAGAATGAATCCACAACCAACAAAAATAGGGCACTCCTAAATGGACCTGCAAAATCTATGTGCAACCTGGACCACGGGCCCCGAGCACAATCCCAATCCCGAGAGGGAAGGTGGGATTGCTCTGGGCGAGAGGATTGACAGCTGGCACAGGTGCCGACCATCTGATCAATGTCTTGGTCCAGTTGAGGCAACCAAAAGTAGCTACGGGCAAGGGCTTTGGAACGGACAATTCCCGGGTGACTTGTGTGAAGTAGATGTAAAACCTTTTTCCTGAGAGTGACAGGAATGACCACCCACTGACAGTTCCAAACGCTTGCGGTGGAATGTTCTGAATTCCTCGGCTAGAGGAGAGACAGGCCAGCCTTTTTGTACCCAAAACATTACTTTAATCAATGTTATATCCTTGGCCGTAGCTTTGGCATATATCTGAGGGGATGACCAGGGGCGAGTCGAATGCCTCAATCATGAGGACCTGGTGGTCGCTTTTGATCTCACAGTCGGCTTCCCCGACCCCTGGCAGTGGAGAACATGACAGGGCATCAGCGTGGCTGATGTTCTTGCCGGGCCTGTGCACCAAAGTAAAATCGTATGCATTTAAGAAAATTGCCCAACGCAACATCCTTGGGGACAGAATTTGAGGCGTGGGCTTCCTGTTCACAAAGATTCCAAGGAGGGGCTTGTGGTCAGTTACGATGGTAAAAGGTCTTCCGTAAAGGTAATCATGGAATTTCTTAGTGCCTGCCATGATTGCCAACGCCTCCCTGTCTGTCTGAGCATAATTTTTCTCAGGCTTTGAGAGTGAACGGGAATAGAATGCTATGGGGGCTTCCCTCCCGTCACTTAGCACATGGAATAACACAGCTTCCACCCCCACAGGGGATGCATCACACACAAGTACAACTTCCTTGTTAGGATCAAAATGAGTTAATACAGCATCCAAAGATAGCAGCCTTTTAAGTTCTAGGAACGCTTTCTCCTGGCAATGGCCCCAGTGCCAAACAGTATCTTTCTTAAGAAGTCGATGTAATGGTTCGGCAACTGAGGCTTTGCGATGGAGAAAAGTGTGATAGAAGTTTAACAATCCTAGAAATGATTGCAATTCGGCTTTACATTTTGGACTAGGTACATTCCGCATGGCCATCACCTTGGAGTCAAAGGGCATGATACCTTGGGGTGTAATGCGGTAGCCCAGGAACTCCACTTCCCGTGCCAAAAACACACATTTGTCTCTTTTGAGACATAGACCGGCCCTCTTGAAACGTGACAGGACTCGATCGAGCCTGGCCGCTAGTTCGATGGTGTCCTTAGTGGTGATCAGGACATCGTCAAAATATGGCAGGACACTGGGCAAACCTTTTAAAATACATTCTACAAGAGATTAAAATATTCCGGGGGCCGCATTCACCCTGAATTGTAGTCTAGTTACCTTAAATGCCCCCTATGCGTTACTATGGTGGACTACTATGGCAGCAGCAGGAGACACAGTCAATTGTTGGTAAGCCTGGGCAAGGGCAAGTTTTGTGAAGCAATTTCCTCCATGCAAGGAAGCAAGAAGGTGGCTTACCACGGGCACAGGATATGCGTTTGGGTGAATAGCTTTATTGATGGTACACTTGTAGTCAGCGCATATCCTGACCTCCCTGTTACTATTGGTGTCTCCCACTCTGCGGATGCCCTGCCCCACCAGTTTGTCCAGCTCGGCTTCTATCTTCTCCTTTAAAGCAAAGGGTACCCGACGTGGCTTCATCCGGATGGGCCAGATGGTTGGGTCAAACTCAAAGACCACAGGGGGTCCTTTGTATAACTCTAAACCCTTTTTGAATGCCTCAGGATGTGCAGCACAATGTGCACCTCAGGATGTGCAGCACAATCATCCCGGATTGGGTCAGCATCTATTGTGTGAATGCCAGAAAGCCGGATTCCCAGGGGCCTAAACCATTGGGTCCCAATAAGACAGTTAGTGCCCTGCTTAACTACAACCAATGGCAAGGAGGTGCAAATGTTTTTGAATTTGACCAAGAAATTTCTCACCCCCAGGACCGGAATCTGGCAACCTTGCACATCCCGGAGGGAAGTTTTAAAAGATTTGAGCTTGGGCGAGAGGCAGAGGGAATTCTCAAAAACTCCCTCTGTGGGATTATGGGAAAGGTAGTACCTGAATCCACCTCCATCTTGAAGGGGACGTCCTACATGCTCAGGTCTGCGAAGAAACGCTCGCTGACGATGCCCACTTGGCACGGCTCAGGCTCTGGTGACACTTTGGTGATGGACGTTTTGTGGTGATGACTCTTCTTGGACTCAGGTGCTGGAGTTCTTTGCTTTCACTGTCAGCATACTTTAGCAATGTGCCCTCATCACCCGCAGTTGTGGCATTCTGAGGTGTGGAAGGGGCACTTCCTGCGGTCATGCCGGGCTCCGCAGCCATCACACTTGCAAAAGAATTTCTTCTCTTGATCGTCACGGTGCTCTCGGTGCTTTCGTCGGACCGCTGGACTCCGATGAAGAGGTGGAACCAGGCGGTGCTGAGGAGGATGAAGATGAATTTTGCTGAGCTTGCACAGCTGAGTCGGTAGCACTGGTGGTGGAGTGGCGATGCCGGAAAATCTTGATGCAATGCACAGAGCGGCAGCGTAGTCTGCAATAGACTCCCCAGGTCACTGCTCTCTTCTGTGGAAGGCCACCCTGGCCTGGAAGATCGAGACCTCTGGCTGCAGGTGTTTCCTCAGTGCGGACATGATTTCTGCGATTTCATCCACGTCCCTTGGGAGAACGAAGTGGGTTGCCAGCTCAAGCGTCTCAGAACCGCACTGAGCAAGGAAACAGGAGCGCTTCTGGTCTTCGTCAATGACAAGGTCCCACACCAAAGGCTCTTGAATAAACTTACCAGTCATGGAATAAAGGGACAGGTCTTGTCCTGGATCAGCAACTGGCTAAGGGACAGGAAACAGAGGGTAGCACTAAATGGACACTTCTCCAAGTGGAGGGAAGTAAAGAGTGGGGTCCCCCAAGGTTTAGTACTTGGACCCCTGCTTTTCAACCTCTTCATAAATGATCTAGAGGTAGGAGTAAAAAGCAAGGTAGCCAAATTTGCTGACGACACTAAATTATACAGGGTAGTGAAAACTGTGAGAGATTGTGAAGAGCTCCAGAGGGATCTCTTGACACTGGGGGAGTGGGCAAAACAGTGGCAAATGAGCTTCAACATCAGTAAGTGCAGAGTGATGCATGTTGGGGCAAAAAACCCCAATTACATTTATAAACTGATGGGGTCTGAACTCTCTGTGACAAACCAGGAAAGGGACCTTGGTGTCCTGGTGGACAGCTCAATGAAGGTGTCAACCCAGTGTGCCTCAGCAGTGAAAAAAGCAAACTCAATGCTAGGGATCATTAGGAAGGGTATAGAAAATAAGTCAGCAAGTGTCATTTTGCCTCTTTATAAATCTATGGTGAGGCCCCATCTGGAATACTGTGTACAGTTCTGGTCGCCATACCTCCAGAAGGATATTATGGAGTTGGAGAAAGTACAGAGGAGGGCAACCAGAATGATTAGGGGACTGGAACACCTTCCTTACCATCTGAGGCTGCAACGGTTGGGCCTTTTCACTCTTGAACGACGGCGTCTAAGAGGTGACCTGATTGAAGTTTATAAAATCATGCACGGTGTGGACAAGGTAGATAAGGAAAAACTGTTTTCCCTATCGCACAACACTAGAACTAGGGGACACTCCATGAAACTTTTGGGTACTAGTTCTCAAACAAATAAGAGAAAGTACTTTTTCACCCAGAGGATTACTGGTCTATGGAACTCCCTGCCAGAAGAAGTGGTGACAGCTGTCAGTCTTCACAGCTTTAAGAAAGGATTAGACAAGTTCATGGAGGACAAGGGTATCAATGGGTATAATTATGGCTACCTAAGGACAACCTCCGGGTTGGAGAGATAGTCAGGATATCTCTCAATGCCATTTCCAGGGAATCCTAAGCAGGTGAAGGCATCTCCTTGGGAATAATACCCTGAAGGAAATGGTGAGCCACTGTGTGAGACAGAATGCTGGACTGGATGGGCTGTGGCCTGTTCCAGCAAGGCTGTTCTTATGTTCTTATGTTCTTATGTAATGATCTTCTGCTAGGCCATTGTGTGCCGAACCGGCGTCCGTATGTTGCCCATTTGTCTGGACGCACTGGGTCAAATGGGCCAATGTTTCTGCCATGTGGGGACGCCATCCCACCTTCGTCGCCAGTTTCGTGTTCAGGGAATGAAGAAGCAGACGAGTGAAGTAGTGAAATCCAGCTCTTTATTAGTGGGGTTTGAACACAGTTTGGATGGGGCAAAACTCGGACTTATATATACTATAAACAGTAACAATAATACAACAAGCCCATTGGCTAACAGAGTGTGCACATTTTTCGATCCACTTATATGCATAAGAGTAGATACATGAGAAAAGATACATTCCGCTCCTGTCAGAAAACACAGTTAACATACATAACACCCGTGGAACGGATTAAAATTGTTTGTTGTATGAGGTACCACTGTACTATACAACTCTCTAAAACAACCATAAAACCTCCCCAATCCCCTTAAAAGAAGGACACCCGTGCATGAGTAAATAAAAATAGAAACCCCCAGGGCAGGGCTAAACCCAGCAGGGCTGGGTTGTGGTACCAGTTGTACCCCACACCTTCTTTCCTTTCTCCTATCCCTTCTTTTCCCAGTGAAAAGTCCCTGACAAGAACTTCCAGCTTAGCCCTAATAGTGAGGTAAATGTTTGGGAGAAGATTTCTGGTTTGGGGGCGGGGGACAATTCATGTACATCTTTGCATTATGAAACAGTTCTGACCATCTCAGAAAGAAAATTCATTTCCAAAGCATTAGATGGCGTGCGCAAGAATTCTTGCATGTCCACCAGTTCAGCTCACCTGCCCTGGTGGCGCAGTGGTTAAACTGCTGTACTGCAGCCAAAAGTGCTGACATTGTGAGTCCAATCCTGACGGGGATCAAGGTTGACTTACCCTCTTACATCTTTCTGTGGTCAGTAAAATGAATTCCCAGAGCCTGTTGGGGGCAAAATACTAATTGACTTCTGAACCGCCCCGAGAGTGCACTAAGCACTGTGGGGTGGTGTACAAGTGTAATTGCTATTGCTATACGTTCAGTGCTATCCTCAAACAGACCGAGAGCAGTTAAATCCCTGCTTATTCAGCTGGGTTTCAAGAGGCCCTGAGCGTTATTCAGTGGGAAAGGTGAACGCCCCATTTGGGGGTTGGAATGAGACCTTAAACGATTATGAAATTTGGGGAAGCTGGTGTTTATGACACCTGCTGGGTTTGACTTCCCCCTCCTGCCGGGAAAGGACTGCCGAAAAACCAGCTGCAGAGCTTAAATGTGTCGACCTCTTCCGTGACCTGTGGCAGATCCACTCAGGCCAAAACACGAGTCAGAAGAAAATGGACCTGCTCCCAAACCTAAGTCGAGCCAGAAAAGAAAAGAAAGAAAGACCGCCACTCCGAATTTTCAAGCACTTACTCCCCCCCCCCCCGCACTTGCTTCATATTTCCCCTTGGATGAAAAGTGTGTGTGTGTGTGTGTGTGTGTGTGTGTGTGTGTGTGTGTGTGTGTGTGTGTGTGTGTGTGTAAAGGCTGGAGTTATTTTTAAAGAAACCACAGGTGATGTGATGCAATCTGTTTTGTCTCTCCCATCCACCCACCCCTGGAAAAAAAAAATTGAATTTCAACATCAGTCGGTCGTCTGGAGCAGATGGCAAAGACATCAAACCTGCTCGCCTGTAGGTGGAAACATCTTTGCTGAAGTCATTAAGACATCCCCGGAGTAATACTACCTATATTGAAGGGAAGAAAATCATTTTTCTTGCTGGGCTTGGATACTGAGAAATAACAGGAGAGAGATAAACTGTATACCAGTGCCAGGGAGGGGAGAGATTAGAATAACTTGCCTACAGTAGAAGCAGGAGGCGGCTGGTGACAGGGTGGAGAATAAGGGCAGTCTCTTTCTTCCAATATCCTCCCGGACACTGTGAAGAGTAGAGGGAGAAGAGAGGCAAAGTTAACGTACAATGAGATCTCAAGCAAAAAAAACCAGATAACTCAGATGGTTGGAGCTAGAAATGCAAAATCTGAGTTTTGTTTCTTGCAGGTTTCTGAGCTGTAGTGAAACAGACCTTGGGAAAATTACTTTTTTGAACTTTTATTATTATTATTATTATTATTATTATTATTATTATTATTATTATTATTATTATTATTATTATTATTATTATTATTATTATTATTATTATTATTATTAATTCGTTCGTTCGTTCGTTCGTCCGTTCGTTCATTTTTTCCGGGTATTTATATCCCACCCTATTGGTGCGAACACCACTCAGGGCGGCTACCAACATAAAAGAAATACAATAAAATACAGAAACAATAAGAGATAAAAACATCACTAACATTCCTATCTAAAATACAATCTTAAAACACATACGTCCTTTAATACCCTCCCTAGCCCCTTAAGAAAAGCAAGAAAAGAAAAAGCAAGAATAAAAACAAAGGGGGAAGGAGGGGGGAGATAAAAACAGACAAGTCAATTGTAGGGCACTAATTATATAAGCCAGCAGGACTGGGCCGTCACACCTGATGGCCCCTACACCCGCTGGCATAACCAGACCTTAAGTGCCCTCCTAAAGGGGAGAAGCTCTGTCTGGAGGCGCAATTCAGATGGTAAGAGGTTCCACAGGGCCGGGGCAGCCACCGAAAAGGCTCTTCTTCTGGTCCCAGTCAGTTGTGCTTCTCTTGCAGCAGGGACCAGCATTCAACCTCTCCAGTCTGCCCTCGTAGGATGGGTAGAATACCTTGGGGTGATGCGGTCCTTTAAGTATCCTGGTCCACTGCCATGTAGTGCTTTAAAGGTCAAAACCAGCACCTTGAATTGCACCCGGAGGCACACTGGTAACCAGTGCAGCTCCCGAAGCAGCGGAGAGGCATGAGCATAGCACCCACGCCCCATCACCACCTGGGCTACTGCATTCTGGACCAGCTGCAGCCTCCGGATGGTCGTCAAGGGGAGCCCCATGTAGAGCGCATTATAGTAATCCAATCTGGAGGTGATGAGGGCATGAGTGACCATGTGCAAGGAGTCCCAGTCCAGAAGCGGGCGCAATTGGTAGATGACACAAAGTTGTGCAAAGGACCTCCTGGCCATTACCGCCACCTGTTATCGAGCAGCAGTCCTGAGTCCAGGAGGACCCCCAAATTGCTCACCGGATCTGTCTGAAGCAGCAATGCCCCATCCAGACCCAAAGGTGGCAGCTCCCAGGATAACACAGGGCCCCGAACCCACAGCCACTCAGTCTTGCCAGGATTCAGCTGAAGCCCGTTGTCCCCCATCCAGACCCAGACAGCCTCCAGGCATCTTCTTCACCAGATGTGAAACTGCCAAAATGAAGGTGCCTTTTGGTGAGTTCATTCTGCAGTTCCTTTCGCCTGACTCAGTGTGAGAAAGATTAGCTGGCAACGCAAGGTTGCCATTACCAGGGTGTACCCAGTTGTGATTCAGAAATACTACTACTACTACTACTACTACTACTACTACTACTACTACTACTACTACTACTACCACCACCACCCCTTTCCAAGACATTCACACCAAATGGGCAAACCACTTTATTTTGTTCATTTTCTCAACTACCAGTCCCAAAAATCTCTCTGCCATCCAACAATCCCACATCTTCACTGGGATTTGCTCTAGAAACAGTTTTCTGTACCTATGTTTGATGTTCAATTCCCAGAAGCCCAAGCTGCGAGGGGTCCTGCCTTCCCTCCCTGCTCCACTGGGAGGGATAAAGGGCCGGGGGTCGCCAGGGTCATTCAGTGGAACTGTTGAGCTGATGGCTCCATTGCCTGTGGAATTTTGTCCTTTGGAATTTTGGTATTTTTGACATTGTATGCTTTGATTATTGATTATATTGTTGCTATTGCGGTTATACTGTATTTTATGGATCTTGTATTTCTAATTTCGTTTGTTTTCTCTTGCTGTAATTGAAGTGTATATTTTGCGGGTTGCGTTTTTGTAACTGTACCTTTGGAGATTGGTTACTGTATTATTATTGTGATATTGTATTATTATTATGTATTTATTGTCCGCTATGTAAACCGCCTTGAGTCGGGTTGTACCTGAGTGGGCAGTATATAAGCTCGAAAATTAAATTAAATTAAATTAAATTAAATCCACACGAATGGGTTTGCTGCGATTCATCCGGCCCACGCCACCTTCGTTGCTCCTGGAAGTGGAAGTAAAATGCGTCCATGCGGGCGCATTTTACTTCTACTTCCAGAAGCGATGAGGGTGACATGGCGCGGGCCGAATGAATTGCAGCAAACCCATTCGTGTGGATTCACAGGGGCTTGGAAGTCCAAGAACATCTGGAGTGCCAAGGTTCGCCATCACGGGCTTAGCAGGAGATCTTCCTGAATGTCTTTGTAAAAAGAGGGGCTTCTTCTTCCTCTATTATCATCCTTGAGTCTCTATCATCAGCCAAAGGTTTGTCTCCAATGATGGCCTCGGCTCAAAGAACAGTTTGGTCGATATTTTCCTATCAACGAGAAAGCAATGTATCCCAGCCTCTCCTTCGCCTCCTCTTTCCCAGAGAACAGCTGGATCCTGGTACTGTCGGATGTGTCAAAGGACGACCATCTGGGACGCCCAAGGTTGGTGTGTGCCGAATTGCAAGGGGTTCAGTGCAGGGGTGTGGAAATGCATGAGATACATACATACATACACACACACCCCTCTCTTTTAGATATATATATATATATATATAGATGAGCCCAACCTGCGGGGAAGAGGGTGGGGAAGTTGTTGTGTAGAAGAGGGGTGCCTGCATTCCACAATGCAAAATAGACATCCCATAAATGTTAAAATTCAGAAGGTTGTATTTTTTCCTTTCTCTTTTGACTTTTGCCTTCCTTCTTTCCTCTGCTATTTTAAGAGCCTCATCAGACAACCATTTTGCTTTCTTACGCTTCTTTTCTTTTGGTATGGTTTTCTTTGCTGCTTCCTGCATGATGTCCTTTATCTCTGTCCATAATTCTTCTGGCACTCTGTCTATTGCGTCCAGGCCATTATATCTGTTCATCACCTCCACCGTGTATTCTTTAGGGATGCTGTCTAGGTGATATCTGTCTGGTCTTCTTGTTTTCCCTATTTTCTTTAGTCTTAACCTGAATTTTGCGATCAGTAGGTTGTGATCTGATCCACAGTCTGCTCCAGGTCTTGTTTTTGCTGATTGTATGGAGGTTCTCCATCTTTGGCTGCAGAGTATGTAGTCAATTTGGTTTCGGTGTTGGCCATCTGGTGATGTCCATGTGTAAAGTCGCCTCTTGTGTTGCTGGAAGAGAGTGTTTGCTATGACCAGTGCGTTCTCTTGGCAGAACTCTATCAATCTTTGCCCTGCTTCGTTCTGTACTCCAAGACCAAACTTGCCTGTTATTCCCTCCACTTTTTGATTTCCTACTTTGGCATTCCAGTCTCCTAATATAATTTGGACATCATTTCTTGGTGTCTGTTCTATGAGGTGTTCTAGGTCCTCATAGAACTGGTCCACTGTGGCTTCATCTGCACTAGTGGTTGGTGCATAGACTTGGATTACGGTGATATTGAAAGGTTTGCCTTGAATTCTGACTGACATCATTCTGTCATTTTTGAGGTTATATCCCATTACTGCTTTTCTTACTCTCTTATTGACAATTATGGCTACTCCATGCCTTCTAAGGTTTTCTTGTCCACAATAGTAGATATGATGGTTTCCAGAGCTGAATTCACCCATCCCTGTCCATTTGAGCTCACTGATGCCCAAGATGTCAATGCTTATTCTTTCCATCTCATTTTTTACCACTTCCAGTTTACCTTGGTTCATTGATCTCACATTCCATGTCCCTATGCAGTATTGCTCCTTACAACATTGCATTTCCCCTCCCCCTTTCCTGTCCCTCCCCTTTCTCCCCTCTGAGGTGTTAAGCATCCTGTATCACCTAGCCTGCCCTTTTGTTTTGCCTTTTGTTTTGGTCAATAGGGTTCTCTTGGCAAGATTTGTGGCGTGGTTGCCGGTGTCTGCGCCATTTTTCTCTCCTCATACATTTTATCACAGTTTTTAAAAGTTTAAAAACATTTAAGACAACATATTATCATGCATATTATCACACTTTAAAGCACAGTCTCTATGTCAGTTGCTATATTAAGTCATTTTAAAGTCTTTATGTGAGTTACTATATTAAGTCATCAACATTTCTGCATATTTAACTACTTATCCTTTGTATGGGGCTCTGAGTCTCACCCCCTGGTTTAACTCCTTTGCCTTCTTCCCTTCTGCCAATTGAACCTCTCCTTCGGCGCTTGGTTGTTTTCAGGGCTTGGAAAAGGCTCTCGTCGGGGCGACTGGCTGGCCTCTCCCCGCCCGGCTGGTCTTCCTCCTCCCTCACCGGCCCGGCTGGAGATGGTGGGGACCGGCTCGGAAGGGCTCGCGTTGGGGCGACTGGCTGGCCTCTCCCCGCCCGGCGGTCTTCCTCCTCCCTTGCCTGCCCGGCTGGAGATGGTGGGGACCGGCTTAGGAGGGCTCGCGTTGGGGCGGCTGGCTGGCCTCTCCCCGCCCGGCTGGTCTTCCTCCTCCCTCACCGGCCCGGCTGGAGATGGTGGGGACCGGCTCGGAAGGGCTCGCGTTGGGGCGACTGGCTGGCCTCTCCCCGCCCGGCTGGTCTTCCTCCTCCCTTGCCTGCCCGGCTGGAGATGGTGGGGACCGGCTCGGAAGGGCTCGCGTTGGGGCGGCTGGCTGGCCTCTCCCCGCCCGGCTGGTCTTCCTCCTCCCTTGCCGGCCCGGCTGGAGATGGTGGGGACCGGCTCGGAAGGGCTCGCGTTGGGGCGACTGGCTGGCCTCTCCCCGCCCGGCTGGTCTTCCTCCTCCCTTGCCTGCCCGGCTTCTGAACACAGAATTTCAAAGAAAAGCAAGGAGAGATAAGGAAAACTACCTAAAAGAACAGTGCAAAGAAATGGAGGAAAACAACAAAAGAGGCAGGACTAGAGATCTCTTCAGAAAAATCGGGGAAATAAAGGGAACATTTAAAGCAAAAATGACCATGATAAGGGACAAAGACGGAAAAGAGCTAGCTGATGCAGAAGAGATAAAGAAAAGATGGAAAGAGTACACAGAGGAACTCTACAAAAAGGACCTCAACACTCCTGATAACCACAATGATGAAAAAACTGAACTCGAGCCAGACATCCTGGAGAGCGAAGTTATAAAGGCCCTAAAGAGCACTGCAAACAACAAAGCTAGTGGATATGATGGTATCCCAGTCGAATTTTTCAAAGCGCTAAAAGATGATGGCGTCAAATTACTGCACTCAATATGCCAGCAAATCTGGAAAACAAAACAGTGGCCACAGGATTGGAAAAGATCAGTATACGTCCCAATCCCAAAAAAGGGCAACGCCAAAGAATGCTCAAATTACCGAACAATTGCACTCATCCCACACGCCAGCAAGGTGATGCTCAAGATAATACAGGACAGACTTCAGCAACATGTGGAGAGAGAACTACCAGAGGTGCAGGCCGGTTTCAGAAGAGGCAGGGGGACTAGAGACCACATTGCCAACATACGTTGGATCATGGAGAAAACAAAGGAATACCAGAAACAAGTTTACTTTTGTTTCATTGACTACACTAAGGCATTTGACTGTGTGAACCACAACAAGATGTGGCAAGTAATTAAAGAGATGGGAATACCAGAGCACATCATATGCCTCCTGAGAAATCTGTACATGAACCAAGAAGCAACAGTTAGGACAGAACATGGAATGACAGAGTGGTTTGGAATAGGAAAAGGAGTAAGACAAGGCTGCATTTTATCACCCTGCTTATTCAATCTATACACAGAGCACATAATGCGAAATGCAGGGATGGAGGAATCACAATATGGGATTAAAATTGCTGGGAGAAACATAAACAATCTGAGATATGCAGACGATACCACCCTAATGGCAGAAAGTGAGGAAGACCTAAAGAATCTCTTGATTGGGCTGAAGGAGGAAAGTGCAAAAGCTGGTTTGAGACTCAATATCAAGAAAACCAAGGTAATGGCAACAGGCCCAATCAGTTCCTGGAAAATAGATGGGGAAGAAGTAGAAGCAGTGACAGATTTTACTTTCCTGGGATCAAAGATCACGGCAGATGGGGATTGCAGCCATGAAATAAAAAGGCGACTGATTCTTGGGAGACAAGCCATGAGAAACCTGGGGAACATAGTGAAAAGCAGAGACATCACATTGCAAACAAAAAGTAGAATAGTCAAAGCAATGGTATTCCCAGTGGTAATGTACGGATGTGAGAGCTGGACAATTAGGAAAGCTGAACGCAGAAGAATAGATGCCTTTGAAATGTGGTGTTGGAGGAGAGTGTTGAGGGTACCCTGGACAGCGAGGAGAACAAATAGGTCAATCTTAGAAGAAATCAACACTGACTGCTCATTGGAAGGGCTAATAGTAAAGACGAAGCTAAAGTATTTTGGACATCAAATGAGAAGGGAGGATTCACTTGAGAAGGCCCTGATGTTGGGAAAGGTGGAGGGCAAAAGAAGAAGGGGGAGGCCAAAGATGAGATGGCTAGATGGTATTGTAGACAGACACAATGGGCACAGAACTGGGAGTGCTGAGGGGGATGGTGGAGGACAGAGGTGCCTGGAGAACAATGGTCCATAGGGTCGCAAAGGGTCGGAACCGACTGTGCGACTGAACAACAACAACAACAAAATGTTAAAATGTTAAAAGCAAATTCATTCCTCAGTTCAGTCATGAGACCAAATGGAGACACAGGAGGAGGAGGAGGAGGAGCTTCCAGGTTCTGTCTGTGTCTCTCCAGCAGGGGGCAGCACCTGCCACTCATACCCACCACAACGTCTGCAGCTGCTTGTGAACCAAAGATAATAATAATGTAATAATAATGTCATTTCATGTCAGAAATTATTCTGGGTTGGAAGGACTTTTTACTTTTTGCTCCGTTCAGGGGACACCTAAATGAGGCTCCTTTCATGTCCCCAAGAGCTGGGACAATCTCAGGCAGCCTCTTGCACCAAAGATGATATCAAGCAAGAAGTCCTTCTTGGGCAGAACTGTCGGAGGTGCAACAACACACTTGCAGAGATTATTATCTGCCTCTAAGAGAGAAGTCAAGCCAGCGGTTTTCTAGTATTTCCTCTTTGCCATACTTGCTCTGCAGCTTCCTCACCCGTAGGTTGATATCCTCAGGATTAATGTCACTTCCTTCACCACCACATGTCTTCTCCTTGCTCTTAGGGGCCATTCAACCATTATGTGATCCATTTTTGGGGGAAATTGACAACCCCCCTGTAATCCGACCATAATTTTCACTTCGAATAACACACACACACACACACACACACACACACACACACACACACACACACACACAAATTACATGATCCAGAGTTTTTGTATCAAAACTCTAATTTTTAGAGCTTTTCACTATTGGTGCCTAATGCAGAACTAATGGATTTGGCTCCAAATGGATTATGTACTCTTTGACCTGACACACACACACACACACACACACACACACACACACACACACACACACACACACACACACACACACACACACACACACACACACCACAGAATTTTCCGTAATTCAGATGGCAGACCCCCTCCCCCCCTCGAGGATCACGTAATTGTTGAATGGCCCCTTACGCATGCTGTATATCAATCTCCCACATCAGCAGCATCCCCACTGGCTGAGAGCAGGAAATGCACCCTTGTGATGTCACAGAGTTAGGGCAAAAGCAAAGGATGGAAAGGAAGGTCTTCTTCTTTCCTGTCCAATTCAAACTTTGGATGATCAAAATGAAGCCACTTTCTTGGCTTTGTCGTTAGCCAAAATGACATTTTCAGCGGTACATTTTTCTGGCATGACAGTAATTGACAGGCCAGCAAATGAGTCGGATTCTGTATCCCTGCACATTCACACAGCATGTTATTGTTTGCCAGCAGCCCCCACTTAAGCATGTTGGTCTTGCATTTAGGACAGTGTTTCCCAACCTTTGGTTCTTGGACTTCAATTCCCAGAAGCCTAAGACAGTACACGGGCTGCTCCGTACATTGGGAATTAAAGTCCAAGGACCAGAGGTTGGGAAACACTGATTTAGGGACTCCGACACAGTTGAGTCTGACCTTTTGGGACTGCATGGACCACAGCACAGCAAGCTGCCATTTGCCATCCTCCAGAGCAGGAGTTATTAACCTTTTAAAGCCAGGGGCCGGGTCATGCTCCGTCAGACAGCTTTGGGGGCCAGATGGCCATTTTGCCCTTCCTTCACCACATGGCACTTCCTGGTGTGGTGGAGGTGATTGGGGGGCACATGAAATGATGTCATGGGCCGCATCCAGCCCATGGGCCGCAGGTTGGGAATCTCTGTTCCAGAGTCTGCCCAGATCTACACCCACTGTGTCAATGATGCCATCTAGACACCTCCTCATCTGCCGCCCCCTTCTCCTTTTGTCTTCGATCTTTCACAGCATCAGGGCCTTCTCCAGTGAGTCCTCTTCTTCTCATTTGGTGGCCAAAGTCCTTGAGCTTCAGCTTGGATTTCCTTCAGGATGGGCTGATTTGATCTCCTTGCAGTCCAGGGGTCTCTCAAGAGTCTCCTCCAGCACCACAGTTCAAAGGCGCTCAGCCTTCCTCATTGTCCAGCTCTCACAGCCATACATTATGACTGGGAATTGCAAGCTACCCTGAGTCAAAGAATCAAAAAGGGGATCCTCTTCCCCAGCTCCACCAATGACACTTGTTCTCCTAATAAGTTCAATCAGTCTGGACGTCCTGTTCCTTCCAAGCTGGCATCAACACTGCTTCAAAATAGATTTATTTCTAAAGCAATCCGATTGCCATTCATCCTATAAATCCTCCTGCCCCTGCAATCGTTCTGACATTTGGCAAATTTCTATTGTAAATAATAGATAATTAATTTGTAGGGGGCACAAGGCTGTCCTCTCCAACTCCTGGCAAGCTATTCCTTATCGGCTGTGCTCATACGTGTTTAATTTATAGCATTGCCTGGTTTGGCCATGCCTACATTCACAATGAATGGGAGAATGCCAGTTTTTCTCTTCCCATCTTTTGCATGCTGATTCAAGTCCCAGTCTGCACACTACACCATGTTCATATTGAGTACTGTAGTACTCCTTTTCCTACTCTAAACCAATCAGTTGTACCGTATCCTGTCCTAACTGTTGCTTCTTGACCCACATACAGATTTCTCAGAAGACAGATGAGGTGGTCTGGTACTCCCATCTCTTTAAGGACTTGCCACAGTTTATTGTGATCCACACAATCAAAGGCTTTGGTGTAGTTAATGAAATAGAAGTAGACATGTTTCTGGTACTCCCTTGCTTTCTCCATGATACAGCAAATGTTGGCAATTTGGTGTCTAGTTCCCCTGCCTCTTTGGAACCCAGCTGGGACTTCTGGAAGTTCTCGATCCACGTACTGCTGAAGCCTAGCTTGTAAGTTCTTAAGCATGACATTGCTAGGGGCCATCTGACCTATTTTGCATGTATTAAGGCTTCACATGTTCTGGCCTTCTCTTTCTTGTGTTTTGCCTTTCAAAGAAGAAAGCTGTCTAGTCAATTTTGGTTATGGCTAGTTTTTTTTTTTTTTGGATGTCCTGGGGCTGTGCAGCTTGTTCAAGGCCCCACAGGCTGGATCTTCTCCCAGGAGGTACAGTGGGGAATTGAATTTCCAACCTCTGGCTCTGCAGCGATACCTAAACCATTGATCTATCCCAAGCATGCCTAACTACGGCCCATGGGCCAGATACAGCCCCCAAAGCCATTCCATCAGGCCCACGATACCCTCACCAAACCAGGAAGCTTCTGTGCATGTGCAGATGCATCCATATTCACTTCCTAGTTCGGCACAGATGTGTTTGCGCATGTGCAGAAGCGTCCATATTCACTTCCTGGTTTGGTGCAGATGTGCTCGCACATTTAATTTTAATTGTTAATTTAATGTTCACGTTTGTATCACTGCCCCCTCGCTGAGGCGACTCTGGGCAGCTGACAGATAAAAAGCATATATACAGATACTGTACAAAGAATATCACAATAAAATCATTTAAAAACCATCCAATTTTTAAAAAAGCAGAAGCGTCCATATTCACTTTCTGGTTTGGTGCAGACATGCTCGCACATTTAATTTTATTTTTCAATTTTATTTTCACATTTGTATCACCCATAGCTGTCAAGTATCCCGTTTTGGCCGGGAAACTCCCGTATTTTGCCCTCTTTCCCACCGTCCTCCCGTATTAGTTAGACTGCAATGCCCTAATGCCACCACTGGAGGTCAGCACAAGATAAGCATAGCTGTCAAGTTTCCCATTTTGGCCAGGAAATTTCCCTTATTTTCAAATCCAAAACTTGACAGGTATGGTATCACCGCCCCCTTGCTTAGGGGACTCCAGGCAGCTGACAGATAAAAAGCATATAAACAGATATAAAGAATATCATAATAAAACCATTTAAAAACCATCCCATTTTTAAAAAAGCAGAAGCTTCCATATTCACTTCATGGTTTGGCGTGGATGTGCTTACGCATGCGCAGAAGTGCCCACACCAAACCAGAAAGTGAATATGGATGCTTTTGCACATGCACAGAAGTGTCCCGCCAAACCAGGAAGTGAATACGGACTCTTACGTGCATGTGTAGAAGCCTCCGCAGCAAACCAGGAAGTGAATGCAATTCCAAGGGCGTGGTCTGGCCCATTCAGCTGTTCCAGGGGTGTGGTCAGGTCCTGTTGAGTCCAAAGGCAATTAGCAATGCGACTACAAGTTCGGGGTTAACATTAATGATCAATTGTCAGCTAATATACTCCTGCGGGGATAATTTGGACTGGGGAATAAGGGACAAGGTAGCAACTTATATACAATCAGAACGGCAGTTACAGTGATACATTTGCCCAGGCTTTTGCTAATGCGGGAAACCTGTGTTTGACCAATCAGAGTACATTGACAACATATGAAAGTGGTGCCTTACAGAGAAAGGGTGCGCGTTTGCAGCAAAGACTTAATGGCGATAGCAGATTTAAAGCAATATAACATTTGGACACAACAGGTTCCCAGAGCAAAAAGTTTGGGCACCCTTGATCTATCCAGTCAGCCTTTTCTAGCCTAGTCACTATGTAATCAGAACTAAATGGGGCCCAGGATGAAAATCATTTTACACTTCCTCCAAAGTGCTGGGAGAAATATCCAGAGTTCGTATGATGCTGAGGGGGACAACAGCTATCCCAAGAGCCAGAGGGTAAAGAAGGAGGATGTTTCCCCCAATGTTCTTCTGAGGTTGCCCACATGCAAACAAGTGTAAACCATTATGTTATCTTGCCTTCCCAACACAGGATGAAAGAGGAGTCTCCCACCTATGGAGGAGCCAACCCAGACTCTATTGGAGTCATCATCCTTTCTTTCTCCTCCTGCCCACCTCCCCGCCCCAACTTTCCTAATAAAATAAATCCATGTAATTCTTCTAAAAGGGTGATTACCCCCAAAATAGGCAGCTAGTGGCAGTAGGAGGGGAAGATTAGCCATTACGAAATCCCCTCTGCTTTTGTCTCCTTCCAAAGGGGTCCTATTAAGTGACCTGGGGTGGTTGTCGAGAGAGACCTGCAAACAAAAGGATCAAGGGCCGAGGGATGCAAAGCCCTGTGTTTTGGGGTGGGGGTGGCTCTTCCAAGCCCACCCACCCACCCATGTGCTCAGTTGCAGGTGCTGGAGATGCAGGCCAGGTGGCTCGAAAGCACCTTTTTGTCTGAAGTTGTCAGAGGAAAGAGACTGATTCATCTCCTGCCCCATCTTTAAACTCCCTTTCAACTTTGTCAAGGCATCTCCCCCCCCCCCCCACTCACTGCCCCCCCAAACACACCCTGACCAGGAAGTCAGCAATGACACACCTCTACCCATTAGCTAGGTCTGAGGTTTAAACACTTCATGTTGAAAGTGGATAATTGCCCCTGGAGAGGTTTAAAGCTGACACAGGTGCCTTTGAGGAAAGGTCGGAAGTCAAGTGTCTCTCTCTCCCCCTTCATGTCCCCCTTCTTTTTCTTTCTCTCTCCTCTCCCCATGCTTTTCCAAAAAAAAAGCAGTTCCCTTTTTTACCAGGGGTCTAGTAAGAACTGTTATTCATTTAGGCAGCATGTTCTGACTAAAAGAGAAAAATGATACCACATGTGTCTTGGGTCCTTTGAAACCATCCTTCCCCCACCTCCACCATCACCAAAGGTGCACCAGAGATATATAGATTGGCACCTAGGCACTCAGCCCAGCCCTGTTAATTAAGGCATCTCTTTTTTCCATCCACAGTCAAGAAGGGAGGAGAGTTCACGTCAGGGTAGAAGGACTCTCAAAGTTAAAGATTTGAAAAGGGAAGGAGTCCTTTGTGATAACCCGGACGTTAGGGGACGGAGATCAAAATGAACAGGCACCATGTGCTACAGTTGTTGTGTTGCCAAGGATCATCTGCGGTGGCTCAGTGGTTAAGAAGCTCGCCTTGGAAGCTGGAAGGCCAGCAAGTTAGTAGTTCGAGACCCGGGTGCTGCATGACAGTTTGAGTGCCCTGACTCTGTCATCCTGCCAACCTAGCAGTTCAAAAGCAAGACATTGCAAGTCGATCAATAGGGACCACTTGGGTGGGAAAAGATCTTGGGGACATGAAAGGAGCCTACTTTGGGCGTCCCCTGAGCGGAGTTCATCCAGCAAAAATCCTTTCAACCCAGAATAATTTCTGACACAAAATTATTATTATTATCAGATGGATCTGACCCTCTGCAAAAGCCAAAATCCATGTCTAGAGTATCCTTCACCATTGCCCCTTTGATCTGATCTGGTATGAGAAAGATTAGCCGGCAAGGGACAATATCATCAGGAAGCCAACAAACTATACAGGGTGGTGAGCTCAACCATCCACACTGCATACATCAGTTTTGGCCCTGAGCATCTCTGCAGCAGAATATGCTGCTCCAACATGGAGGGCAACCACACACTCAAAACAAGTTGACATCGCACGTTGACATGTGTTGTGACAGGATGCCTAAGACCTGCACCAGTTGAGAAAATATATCCTCTTGTTGGTATCGCTCCACTTCCTGAGAGCGTTCAACTGTGTGGATCTATTAGATATGGCTGAGTAGGTGGAAAATACTGGCAAGAGAAAGGTTGTTGGTGATAATGTAATTCTAGTCTACAAATCTCTAATAAGCTATCTCCCTAATGGCTGCCAGAATAGTCACTGCTAAATTTTGGGAGGATCTTTGAGGGGGCTCCACTACCATTTGGTACTCTGAAATATGGCCAATCACACGACATGAAAAATTAACGTACACACTTCAGACAACAAAAGGGATAAAAACCTTCAAATTTATTTATTGAGAAGAGGCAATTTTTCTTAGATTTTATGAATGGAAAAGAAAATACCAGTACTATATCCTGGAAGCTTATAAAAATTGGGGGCATCATGAGCCATGTTTATTTGTTTATTTCTTCTTCTTCTTGTGCCATATCCGATTCTGAATATTGGCTGGAGTGCGGGCCTTGCACAGCCTTTGCTCCGGGATTCCCAGGCAGAACCGGGGCGGTGGCGGCGGCCTCGAGGTAATGAAGGAGGATCCTGAGGAGAAAGTGGGGGGAGTAATTGAACTCCCAGCCCCCGGGGGCAAAATATCAGAGCCACAAAAGCGATAATTTAAAAAGGACGCATATTATTCTGCATTGGCTGCATTGGCTGCATTGGGCTCGATTAGGGAAAACGGAGGCTGTGCTGCGTGTGCGCATTACCACTGTTTCGTTGCTGCTTCTCCGGCCGGTGGGACTGTCCCCTTTGCGTCACACTTTGGGGGGCATAAACCCCCCCAAATGGGTTTTGAGACCCCCACAGTGCTGATCTCACAAGCCCAAGGTATGTATGTGCAAACTTTCAGCGAGATTGGTCCAGGGGTGTGGGTTCCTTTGGAGCACATACAAACCCACACCTCTGTTTTATAGATATAAATTTGCAATTTTTTGTTAGGTTGGCAGGAGTTGGGTCAGATGATGAGAGAATCTGGACTATCAGTACCATGTTTGTTTGTTTATTGAATTTCTATACCACTCATCTGGGTGTTATCCCACTCTGGACGGTGAACAAACAGAAAACCAATAACAACACCCACAACAAATCAAAACCTTCCCACCGAAGTGAGGTTAATACCTGTATGTTAACCTCATAATCACAAGTTATTATCTACCTTCACTGCACGGAATAAGGATGAGGTAGGGAATGGAAAATGATAATTATTTCTGTATTGTATCATTAGAAAATAAACAGATAAAGGAGAAAAAGTGGGGGCAAAAACAACAGAAGTGTTTGTTATAGAACAAAATTCAGTTTTGCAACTGTTCCTATTGTTATGTGTCCTCAAGTCACTTCCGACTTATGGTGACCATATGCATGGCTTTTATCATCAACAACCTTGCTCGGCTTTTGCAAGCTCAAGGCGACGGCTCCCTTTGCTCATTCAATCCATCTTTCAGTTGATCTCCCTCTTTCTTTCTAGTTTTCCCAGCATTGTTGCATTTTCCAGAGAATCTGGCAATTCTTATGATGTTCCCAAAGTATGGCAGACTTAGTTTAGTCTAATTTAATCTAACACCCACTTATTTCCTTTTTCCCCATGGTGTTTTGGGTTATCTGGAAAGCTCTCCTCCAACACATCCCATAAATGGATTTCCCACCCCCACCAGCTTTCTTTGGTGTCCAGCTTTCACATCTGTACAGCAGCAGTGGGGAATACAATAGAGAGGGTGATCTTGGCTTTGGTTTCCAATGGCTTTATCCTTGAGGAGCTTTTCTCATTTTTCCATTGCTGCCCTTCCCATCTCAGGCTCCTTCTTCTATCTCAGAAGAATTCTCCATTGCCAAAACTGGTTCAAATTAGGACGCCTGGATTTTCACTGTTCACCCTCTGTTGTGTATTTAAGGAAATGTCTTTGCCATTTTGTCTTGTTGTGAAAGAGTTTAATATGTTTTTGCTTTACTATGGTCCGAAGTCTTGCGAGACTTCAGGAGGGTTCTGAACGAGAACAGAGCTGTCAACGGTTCTGACTGGTTTTTTCCCCAATTGTCAGTTCTGATCAGAGATAGCTAAGGAATGTGAGGGTGTGTGGTTAACTCTGGCCACCTATTCTTATTCCAAATAAAGTTGTGTGTTTGGCCCGTATTGCTGGCTGCTGCCTATTATTTCCAGAACACTAAACCCTCCATGTATGAAAACGTTGATAGAGATTTCTTTCTCTTTTTTTATAGTCTTTTGATTTTCGTTTTCATAAACTGAGAGAGTAGGCGTAGGGAAGGGATAAGTAATCTAGCAGAAAAATCACCTGTACAGCATATATATAAATATAAATTCATTGTTCCCACACACCCTCCCCGTGTCACACATCTTTTAATTTTATAGGATGACTCTTAATTCTATAAAGCAAGGGTTTGAGCGGTCTAACTAGGCAGTGATGCCCAACTCTTGTCAATGATGTTAGGATGGGACTAAAACTCACCAAAGCGTCCTCCATCAGATCCCTTGGGCAAGGTGAAAGTGGAGGGCACATGTCATGGTCTGCCTAGCCAGCGGGTGATGTGATATCCAAATGGCTAAAACACACACACATGCAAACAGACTTAATTTCTCAAGTCCGTTTGCATGTGCAGGATGTCATCACAGAGATGTCTACCAATGAGCAGATTCCTCGCTGAATAATGACTCCAAGATATCCAAGGTAAGGAGTCTGAATTCTGGAGTAAAGGAACCTTCTTCTCTACTCACTCCTGGAATTACACACCATGGAAAGGAACATTTCTTGTTGATGATGACACCCTCCAGTTCTGTGAAATCATAAGGGGTTTCCATTCCTTTCCTAATGACCCCAACCCCCACCACCCCCACCCCCACCAACAGCAACAACCTGCCACTCAGCCTTTCTCTTTATAATAGGCAGCCTCTTCGTTGAACCCTGTCATAAATCCACAAACCCCTTTCATGGCCTCTCACCAGCCAATAGCCTGCGGTACAACAACCTGCAAGTTTGGGAAATTGCCTTAATGTCAAAGTGTGAGAGAAACAAAAGAGTAAAGTGATATCTCGGTGACATGGTGGTGGTGATCCGACTTCCGATGGTTTCCATATAAACTGCAGTAGCCTGAGTACTGATTCTTCAGAGCAGGGGTGTCCAAACTACGGCCCGTAGGCTGATTCTGGCCCCCAACGCCAATTCATCTGGCCCACGAAGCCCTCGTCGCTCCTGGAAGCAGAAGCAAAACATGTCCAGGAGCGACAAGGGCTTCATGGGCAGGATAAGAACATAAGAGCCTTACTGGAAGAGGCCACAGGAGCCCATCATCCAGTCCAGCATTCTGTCTCACACAGTGGCTCACCATTTGCTTCAGGTGGTTATTCACAAGCAGATGCCTTCACCTGCTTAGGATTCCCTGGAAATGGCATTGAGAGATATCCCGCCTATCTCTCCAACCCAGCGGAGGTTGTCCTTAGGTACATCCATAATTATAGCTATTGATTCCCTTGTCCTCCATGAACTTGTCTAATCCTTTCTTGAAGCTGTCAAGACTGACAGCTGTCACCACTTCTTCTGGCAGGGAGTTCCATAGACCAGTGATCCTCTCTCTGGGTGAAAAAGTGTGGGATCCGCGAGCACAATTGGCATAATACGGCCCCTGGCAAAGGTTACACCGGATGAGGAAGACCCCTGGTCACTGGCCCTTGCCAGTATGGAAATTGGGGAGCGGATTAATAATCATAGGATTCATTCACCCACATCTGACCTGACCGGCAGTTCTGCTGAGGGAAGCTGAATCGCTAACCTCCGTTAGTCATTAGGCAATTACACACTTACAGATCAGCCCAAGCCAGAGTGCAAATAGTGGCCATGTTTACCCTGGTGTAAGCCACGAACAATGGATTTCCCCTGTCAGTGTTTGCCCTAGTTAATTAACTTCCCCAAGAAAGATTCCCCATTAACCCGGGTAAATGGGTGATATGATTTTCTGTCAGATGACGATTCTATCACACGCTGCCTTGAATTCCTATATATGATGATGTCTTTCCCTCAATAAACCACTGGTCTTCGCTCCATCATGCCTCGTGTCATTCCTTGACCAGTCTCCTCCGGGACCTCACGGCCGCCCCGCGGCCCCAATCCAACATCTGGTGACCCCGACGTGATCCTACCCGAGAGTAAGCGATCAACGCGGTCCGGTTCTACGCTAGAACCGTGTCTGATCACCCCGGAGGACAGCGCGGCAGCCCGGTCGGAAAGCCAGCCGATCGGGAAGACAGCTCCGCGACGAGGCATTTCAGAGAGGCATCCTACAGCTTGCTCCGGCTTTCGCGGCGGCTTGCAGCACGGAAAAATGCGTTCCGCTCAGGGTCGGCTGTGAACCCCTGACAGCGCAGAGGCCACCAAGGGCCTGTGGCGGCAGTCCACGCTCCGAGCTCTACCCAGAGATTCGTCACGCAAAACCTATTGCCTGAACTACACACGCGTCGAATCATCCCGAGAAGGAGACTTCAAAGGACCCCGCAGGTAATATGGGGACTTGTCCTCAGCGGCAACGTCCGTCCGCTAGTCAAAGAATTCATGAGGATGAATTCAAAATCCTGGCCAGGGTATATCAGATAAGCTTTCACAGTGGAGAACTAGCACGGCTTTTGGTGTTCTTGAGGGAACACTGCCTGCTTTACCCAGAAGTAGGTACGTTATCCCTTCAGCTCTGGGATCAGATAGGAGTCTGCATTCAGCAACCCCCGAAAGCTCCAGAAGGCGTAATTCGCACATGGAGCAAATGTAGGAAACTTTTAGCAGAGGTAGACCCAGTCCGGGTAGAGGCCAAAGAACCCCCAGCGTCAGCAGAGCCATCGGCGCCCACGGCGCTCTATCCGTCATTTCAGTTTAAGCAGAGTAGTGTAGGGAGCTTTCCCTCGGTGACAGCTGCAGACGTCACCGGTGGAATGCATGGAATGGGGAGCGCTGGCGCTTCTCTGATAGCTACAGGTTCCCGAACTACCAAGAGTGCCCTTCAGCGCACAGTTGAGGAAGAGATCAAGAAGGGGAAATTGCCAGCAGAAGAACTAGCTGAGCTTAGTCAGATTTGTCCGATTCGCTTGGAGATAGATGCCCTCACAGGGCAGCAGCAGGTAGTTCACTCACCAGTCCCGTATAAGCTCCTCATGGCTATACGGAAGGCCATTTCAGAGACAGGACTACAGAGTTGCTTCACTAGGGGCACGCTTCAGCAAGTGTGCGAGAACACGATGTTCATCCCGCACAACTGGAAAGCCGTCATGCGGATGATGCTCAACCCCAGCCAGTATTTGTTATGGGACAGCGAGTATCGCCTCGAGGCTCAGGCAAGGGCTGCCAGGATGGGGGGGGGGCAATAATACCTGACCAGTTATATGGTTCAGGTGCCTTCGAATCCATCGATGCGCAGACCGCCCTGCCGCTCGCCACCCTTCAGTTGTCAGCTGAGACGGCCTTCAGGGCTTTTCTCAAGGTCCCAGCGACTGGCAAAGCGGCCAAAAATTACACCGCAGTCAAACAGGGCGCCCAGGAGTCCTACATGGACTTTATCAATCGCTTAGAGGAAGCGATCAGTAGGCAGATCGATAATGAGCAAGCCCAACAAGAGCTCATGATGAAATTGGCTAAAGACAACGCCAATCTCGACTGCCGTAAGATCTTGCAGTCACTGGGCAATCGTCCCAACTTGACTCTCACGGACATGATTAGAGCTTGCGCCGACGTTGGCACGGACTCTTACAAAATGGGTCTGCTGGCAGCAGCGGTGCAAGGGGGTAGGAAACCCAAGTACAAAAACCAAGGGGCATGTCACAATTGTGGCAAGGTCGGTCACTTCGCTAGGGAGTGCCGATCCAAGAGCGGCGGACAACATTCCGGCCGTTCCAAGGCTCCAACCACCCCGTGTCCGAAGTGTAATAGAGGCTTCCATTGGTCCAGATTCCGTCCGAATTCGGGAAACCGGAACGCGGGCACGTCTCTGGCCCCGGTCCAAACAGAGGCTTCCCTCGCTCTGGGCGAGCCAGAGCTGGATTAGATTCCAATCACATTCCAGGCATTACGAAGGCGCAGGCCAGCCCCAAGGGTAGCACAGGGCTAGAATTGACTTGCCAGGCAGACGTTACATGCGACTTGCCAGGCACGGTCAATCTGGTGGATTCCCAGTACATGGGACCCCTGCCCAAGGGCTTCATAGGCTTAGTTTTGCCTCGTAGTGTAGCAGGAGCACGCGGAATTCTTGTAATTCCGGGAGTCATTGACTCCAATTTTTCGGGCGTTCTCCAAGTTCAACTCTGGACGCACCTACCCCAGACCATTCACAAGGGAGACACACTAGCGCAACTGATTATGGTTCCTTGTAACTCGCCAGCAGATAGCCAGGGAAGGCTCAGGGACAGCGCAGAGTCCGGGTCAGAAGACCGCTCGAGCGCAAGTGAGGCAGTGCAAGGATACCAGGTCTTAGCGACAGTGGAGACCAACATAGAATGGAAACAGCGACCAGTTATTGAGGTATTTTTGAATAAAAAATCGTTCTCAGGGTTGCTGACATCAGCGTGGTCAGCCGAAGCCAGTGGCCATGAGAGTGGGCCATTGAGCCGGTCTCCGATGTGTGGGGGGTAGGCGGCATCCAAGAAGCGTTTAGGAGCCGGGAGTGGGTGGAAGTCACGATCCCTAAGGCTGACGGCACAGCGGTTATTCAGCCGCACATTCTGGACGTGCACATCAACCTTTGGGGGCGAGACATTTTACAGCAATACCGTGCCACTCTTACCTTCGGGTAATGGCTTTGCCACTTAAATGGCTTACCAACACGCCAGTCTGGGTGGAACAATGGCCGGTAGTGGGGGAGATGTTAGTCACCCTAAAACAACTGGTTAAAGAACAGCTAGACGCAGGACATATAGAGCAGTCCACTAGTCCTTGGAATTCGCCCATTTTTGTCATCAAGAAAAAGTCGGGGAAGTGGCGACTCCTCCACGATCTCAGAGAGATCAATAAATGTATACAGCCAATGGGTCCGCTTCAATGTTGTTGTTGTTCAGTCGCACAGTCGATTCCGACTCTTTGCGACCCTATGGACCATCGCTCTCCAGGCACCTCTGTCCTCCACCATCCTCCTTAGTCCACACAGCCCCGTGCCCATTGTGTCATAAGAACATAAGAACATAAGAACAGCCTTGCTGGAACAGGCCACAGCCCATCCAGTCCAGCATTCTGTCTCACACAGTGGCTCACCATTTCCTTCAGGGTATTCCCAAGGAGATGCCTTCACCTGCTTAGGATTCCCTGGAAATGGCATTGAGAGATATCCTGCCTATCTCTCCAACCCGGAGGTTGTCCTTAGGTAGCCATAATTATAGCCATTGATACTCTTCTCCTCCATGAACTTGTCTAATCCTTTCTTAAAGCTGTCAAGACTGACAGCTGTCACCACTTCTTCTGGCAGGGAGTTCCATAGACCAGTAATCCTCTGGGTGAAAAAGTACTTTCTCTTATTTGTTTGAGAACTAGTACCCAAAAGTTTCATGGAGTGTCCCCTAGTTCTAGTATTATGCGATAGGGAAAACAGTTTTTCCTTATCTACTTTGTCCACACCGTGCATGATTTTATAAACTTCAATCAGGTCACCTCTTAGACGTCGTCGTTCAAGAGTGAAGAGGCCCAACCGTTGCAGCCTCAGATGGTAAGGAAGGTGTTCCAGTCCCCTAATCATTCTGGTTGCCCTCCTCTGCACTTTTTCCAGCTCCATAATATCCTTCTGGAGGTATGGCGACCAGAACTGTACACAGTATTCCAGATGGGGCCTCACCATAGATTTATAAAGAGGCAAAATGACACTTGCTGACTTATTTTCTATACCCTTCCTAATGATCCCTAGCATTGAGTTTGCTTTTTTCACTGCTGAGGCACACTGGGTAGACACCTTCATTGAGTTGTCCACCAGGACACCAAGGTCCCTTTCCTGGTTTGTCTCAGAGAGTTCAGACCCCATCAGTTTATAAATGTAATTGGGGTTCTTTGCCCCAACATGCATCACTCTGCACTTACTAATGTTGAAACTCATTTGCCACTGTTTTGCCCACTCCCCCAGTGTCGAGAGATCCCTCTGGAGCTCCTCACAATCTCTCACAGTTTTCACTACCCTGTATAATTTAGTGTCATCAGCAAATTTGGCTACCTTGCTTTTTACTCCCACCTCTAGATCATTTATGAAGAGGTTGAAAAGCAGGGGTCCCAGTACTGAACCTTGGGGGACCCCACTCTTTACTTCCCTCCACTTGGAGAAGTGTCCATTTAGTGCTACCCTCTGTTTCCTGTCCCTTAGCCAGTTGCTGATCCAGGACAAGACCTGTCCCTTTATTCCATGACTGGTAAGTTTATTCAAGAGCCTTTGGTGTGGGACCTTGTCAAAAGCCTTCTGAAAGTCCAGATAAACAATGTCAACTGGATCCCCCTTATCCACATGCTTGTTGACACTCTCAAAAAATTCCAACAGATTAGTGAGGCATGATTTGCCCTTGCAAAAGCCATGTTGCCTTTAGCAGCGCCTTCTCTTCTATGTGCCTATTAATTTTATCTTTTAGGATGGTTTCCATCACTTTACCTGGGACACATGTCAAACTGACAGGTCGGTAATTTCCTGGATCACCCCTGGATCCTTTTTTGAAAATTGGTGTTACATTCGCTACCTTCCAGTCATCAGGCACAAAGGCTGATTTGAGGGAAAGATTATATATTTTGGCTAGGAGATCAGCAATTTCATCTTTAAGTTCCCTGAGAACTCGTGGATGGATGCCATCTGGTCCTGGTGATTTGTTAGTGTTTAGTTTAACAAGACATGCAAGGACCTCCTCCCTGGTTATTTCTATCTGGCTTAATTCTTCAGTTTCACTCCCTACGAAGATAGGCTCTGTTTTGGGCATGTGGCCTCTGTCTTCTTCAGTGAATACTGAAGCAAAGAATTCATTGAGTCTCTCTGCAATCTCTGTTTCCTCTTTAATAACCCCTTGCCTTCCATTGTCATCTAATGGTCCAATGGCCTTCCTAGTTGGGTTCTTACTTCTAATGTACTTAAAGAAGTCTTTGTTATTTCTCTGAGTATTTTTAGCTATACGCTCCTCAAAGTCTTGCTTTGCTTTCCTGATTGTTGCCTTGCATTTGTTCTGCCAGAATTTATGTTTCTGCCTGCTCTCCTCATTCGGACAAGCCTTCCATCTTCTAAATGAGCTTTTCTTGCTCTTGATCACTTCCCGAACAGCTCCTGTAAGCCACATCGGAGTCCTCTTGGACCTGGCAGTGCCCTTTTTCCTTTTGGGTATGCATTCCAATTGAGCCTCTGTTATTGTTTTTGTAAACAGCCTCCATGCCTCTTGAAGTGTTTGGACTCTCTCAATTTTCCCTTTCAGCTTCTTTTTTACTAGTTTCCTCAACTTTGGGAAATTTCCTTTTTGAAAATTTAAGGTCTCTGTGTTAGATTTTATCAGTGACTTGCGGTCTATGATCAAGTTAAACATAATTGAGTTGTGGTCACTGTTCCCTATTGGATCAGTCACATTAACATCTTGCACCAGATCCTGAGTATTACTCAGGATCAAGTCAAGGATTCTTGTACCTCTAGTTGGGTCTTCAACCATCTGTCCCAGGGAACAATCATTTAGCATATCTAGGAACTTTATCTCTTTATCATGTGCTGAACAACAGTTCACCCAGTCTATGTGAGGGTAATTGAAGTCCCCCATTATAACCAGGCTTCCCTTCTTGGATGCCTCTTTTACAACATTCTCTAACTGCCTGTCTCCCTCAAGAGTTTGGGTCGGAGGCCGATAGTATATGCCTACTGTTAGACCATCCTTGTGGCCTGGTACTCTTACCCACAGAGCTTCTAATGGTGACTCCAAATCACCTAGATATTCCAATTCATACGATTTTATCACTTCTTTGACATACAAGGCTACACCACCTCCCGTTTGCCCCTTCCTATCCTTCCTGTACAGTTTGTAGCCTGGGATAACTGTATCCCATTGGTTATCATCCGTCCACCAGGTTTCAGTGATACCAATAATATCAATATTCTTATCTATTGCTAAGTATTCCAGCTCCCCTATTTTGTTCCGGAGGCTTCTGGCATTTGTATACAAGCATTTATATATGCTTTTCTGACACAGTCTTTTGTGTCCAGTTGCATTGTTAGACTGCCTCTTGCATCCTTCTGCTAGAATGCTAGTGACTAGCTCCTCGCTCTGCTCAGTAATTTTTGCATCCTCCTCACTACCCAAGTACACACTTTCCCGAACCGGATGCTGCCCAGCTCCTGTCGGCTTTCCCCCAGTTATCAGTTTAAAAGCTGCTCTGCAGCCTTTTTGATGTTGAGTGCCAGCAATCTGGTCCCATCATGGTTCAAATGCAACCCATCCCTCCTGAACAGATTTGGCTTGTCCCAAAATGTTCTCCAGTTCCTGACAAATCTGAAACCCTCCTCTCGACACCACCGCCTCATCCACGCATTGAGGCTTCTGAGCTCTGCCTGCCTGGTAGGTCCTGCGCGAGGGACAGGCAGCACTTCTGAAAATGCTACCTTGGAAGTCCGGGACTTCAATCTTCTTCCTAACAACCTGAATTTGGCTTCCAGGACAGACCGCTTGGCCTTCCCAACATCATTGGTACCAACGTGTACCATGACAACTGGCTCTTTCCCAGTTCTCTCTAACAATCTATCTAGATTTCTTGTGATGTCTGCAACTTTTGCACCTGGCAGGCAAGTCACCATACGGTTATCATGTGCATTACAAATCCATTTCTCTGTATTTCTAATTATTGAATCGCCTAGTACAAGAAGCCTTTCTCCTGCAATCTGTTCATCTACATGCACCTCATCAACCATATTAAGGGAGAGAACCTCAGTTTGTTCCTGTTGTTCATCTTCCTGGATCTCATCAAGTGTGATGAAGGAGAGATCATCAGGTGGAACCAGTTGTTCCTCTGTGTGTTCCTGATCAGGTGTGATGAGGGAAAGAGCCTCAAATTTATTCTGTAATTTCAGACTCTCAGAGTGATCCCCTACTCTTCTCCTCCTTTGAGTCACATTCCTCCAACCATCTCCCTCCTGAGTTAGTGAAGGGCCTTCTCCCTCAGAACTGTGCCCTGTCTCTTCTTTGTCCAGCATAGTCTGCTCCGCTCTGTCCAAGAACAGCTCAAGCTCTTTAATTTGTTGATGGTTAGATATGCGGGCCTCTAGCTGCTGGACCTTCTCTTCTAGTAGTGCAACCAGCTTGCACTTGCTGCAAGTGTAGTTCTCCATAAGCTTTGGCAAGAACACAAACATGGCACAAGTATTGCAGGTAACTACAACGGTTCCCTCAGAATCCATTTTAACAAGTGCAGTATTCTGGGCCTCAAAAATGTACACGTTTACTACCTTTCTACCTAGTAAAATTATATTCTTCTTTTGTTACTAGTTTGCAATCTCGCGCGCCATTAGGCGCGCGGGCCTCTAAAGCAGCTCTACTCCAACTGCAAAACTTACCAGTGCTCACTTCCTTTGTTTGGCTCTCCTCAGCAGCAGCTCTGCTTAAGAGCACATGCAGAGTCAAAAGGGCTGACCCTGAAAGAGCTCAGAGCTTTTAAAGGCTAGTGTGGCTCCGCCCCTATGAGTCACAGTTCAGGGAAGGGCCTGGTGTGGCTCTGCCCCCCTGCTTCTGGAAGCTTCAAACTGCTTCCTCTGTTTGAACAGAGGTGGCTCTCAGCAGTTTAAATTATCAATTTAAACTAGTGGAGGCCTCTAAAGCAGCTCTACTCCAACTGCAAAACTTACCAGTGCTCACTTCCTTTGTTTGGCTCTCCTCAGCAGCAGCTCTGCTTAAGAGCACATGCAGAGTCAAAAGGGCTGACCCTGAAAGAGCTCAGAGCTTTTAAAGGCTAGTGTGGCTCCGCCCCTATGAGTCACAGTTCAGGGAAGGGCCTGGTGTGGCTCTGCCCCCCTGCTTCTGGAAGCTTCAAACTGCTTCCTCTGTTTGAACAGAGGTGGCTCTCAGCAGTTTAAATTATCAATTTAAACTAGTGGAGGCCTCTAAAGCAGCTCTACTCCAACTGCAAAACTTACCAGTGCTCACTTCCTTTGTTTGGCTCTCCTCAGCAGCAGCTCTGCTTAAGAGCACATGCAGAGTCAAAAGGGCTGACCCTGAAAGAGCTCAGAGCTTTTAAAGGCTAGTGTGGCTCCGCCCCTATGAGTCACAGTTCAGGGAAGGGCCTGGTGTGGCTCTGCCCCCCTGCTTCTGGAAGCTTCAAACTGCTTCCTCTGTTTGAACAGAGGTGGCTCTCAGCAGTTTAAATTATCAATTTAAACTAGTGGAGGCCTCTAAAGCAGCTCTACTCCAACTGCAAAACTTACCAGTGCTCACTTCCTTTGTTTGGCTCTCCTCAGCAGCAGCTCTGCTTAAGAGCACATGCAGAGTCAAAAGGGCTGACCCTGAAAGAGCTCAGAGCTTTTAAAGGCTAGTGTGGCTCCGCCCCTATGAGTCACAGTTCAGGGAAGGGCCTGGTGTGGCTCTGCCCCCTGCTTCTGGAAGCTTCAAACTGCTTCCTCTGTTTGAACAGAGGTGGCTCTCAGCAGTTTAAATTATCAATTTAAACTAGTGGAGGCCTCTAAAGCAGCTCTACTCCAACTGCAAAACTTACCAGTGCTCACTTCCTTTGTTTGGCTCTCCTCAGCAGCAGCTCTGCTTAAGAGCACATGCAGAGTCAAAAGGGCTGACCCTGAAAGAGCTCAGAGCTTTTAAAGGCTAGTGTGGCTCCGCCCCTATGAGTCACAGTTCAGGGAAGGGCCTGGTGTGGCTCTGCCCCCCTGCTTCTGGAAGCTTCAAACTGCTTCCTCTGTTTGAACAGAGGTGGCTCTCAGCAGTTTAAATTATCAATTTAAACTAGTGGAGGCCTCTAAAGCAGCTCTACTCCAACTGCAAATCTTACCAGTGCTCACTTCCTTTGTTTGGCTCTCCTCAGCAGCAGCTCTGCTTAAGAGCACATGCAGAGTCAAAAGTGTCTACAATACCATCTAGCCATCTCATCTTTGGCCGTCCCCTTCTTCTTTTGCCCTCCACCTTCCCCAGCATCAAGGCCTTCTCAAGTGAATCCTCTCTTCTCATTTGATGTCCAAAATACTTCAACTTCATCTTTGTTATTTGTCCTTCTAAGGAGCACTCAGGGCTAATCTCTTCTAATATTGACCTATTTGTTCTCCTCGCTGTCCAGGGGACTCTCAAAACTCTCCTCCAGCACCACATCTCAAAGGCATCTATTTTTCTTCGCTCAGCCTTTCTAATGGTCCAGCTCTCACAGCCATACATCACCACCGGAAATACCATTGCTTTGACTATGCGGACCTTTGTTTGCAGTGAGATATCTCTACTTTTCACTATGTTCCCCAGGTTTTTCATAGCTTGTCTCCCAAGAATCAGTCGCCTTTTTATTTCATGGCTGCAATCCCCATCTGCAGAGATCTTGGATCCTAAGAAAGTAAAATCTGTTACTGCTTCTACTTCTTCCCCATCTATTTTCCAGGGACTTATAGCGCCTGTTGCCATTATCTTGGTTTTCTTGATATTGAGTCTCAGGCCAGCTTTTGCACTCTCTTCTTTCAACCTAATCAGGAGCTTCTTTAGGTCTTCTTCACTTTCTGCCATTAGGGTGGTATCATCTGCATATCTCAAATTGTTGATGTTTCTCCCAGCAATTTTGATCCCATATGGTGATTCCTCCATCCCTGCATTGCACATTATGTGCTCTGTGTATAAGTTGAATAAGCAGGGTGACAGAATGCAGCCTTGTCTTACTCCTTTTCCTATTCCAAACCACTCCGTCATTCCATACTCTGTCCTAACTGTTGCTTCTTGACTCATGTACAGATTTCTCATGAGACATATGAGGTGTTCTGGTATTCCCATCTCTTTAATTACTTGCCACATTTTGTTGTGGTCCACACAATCAAAGGCCTTGGTGTAGTCAATGAAACAGAAGTAAGCTTGTTTCTGGTATTCCTTTGTTTTCTCCATGATCCAACGTATGTTGGCAATGTGATCTCTGGTCCCCCTGCCTCTTCTGAATCCAGCCTGCACCTCTGGTAGTTCTCTTTTTACATGCTGCTGTAGTCTATCCTGCATTATCTTGAGCATCACTTTGCTGGCTTGTGGGATGAGCGCAATTGTTCGATAATTTGAATATTCTTTGGCATTGCCCTTTTTTGGGATTGGGACATATACTGATCTTTTCCAATCCTGTGGCCACTGTTTCGTTTTCCAAATCTGCTGGCATAAAGCATGTAGTAGCTTGATTCCATCATCTTTTAGGGCTTTGAAGAATTCAACTGGGATACCATCATATCCACTGGCTTTGTTATTTGCCGTGCTTTTTAGGGCCTTTCTGACTTCACTCTCTAGGATGTCTGGTTCAAGTTCAATTTCCCCCTCATTGTTATTATCCGCGGTGTTTAGGTCTTTTTTGTAAAGTTCCTCTGTGTACTCTTTCCATCTTTTCTTTATCTCTTCTGCATCCGCTAACTCTTTGCCATCTTTGTCTTTTATCGTGATCATTTTTGCTTTGAACGTTCCCTTGACTTCCCCAATTTTTTTAAGAGATCTCTAGTCCTGCCTCTTGTGTTGTTTTCCTCTATTTCTTTGCACTGTTCATTTAGGTAGCTTTCCTTATCTCTCCTTGCTTTTCTTTGAAATTCTTTATTTAAGTGATTGTATTTTTTCCTTTCTCCTTTGCCTTTTGCGTTCCTTCTTTCCTCTGCTATTTTAAGAGCCTCATCCGACAACCACTTTGCTTTCTTGCGCTTCTTTTCTTTTGGTATAGTTTTCCTTGCTGCCTCCTGCATAATGTCTCTCATCTCTGTCCATAATTCCTCTGGTACTCTGTCTGTCTGGTCCAGACCATTGAATCTGTTCCTCACCTCCACCGTGTATTCCTTGGGTATGTTGTCTAGATCATATCTATCCGGCCTATTCGTTTTCCCTATTTTCTTCAGTCTGAGCCTGAATTTTGCAATCAGTAGATTGTGATCTGAGCCACAGTCCGCTCCAGGTCTTGTTTTTGCTGACTGTATGGAGGTTCTCCATCTTTGGCTGCAGAGTATGTAGTCAATTTGGTTTCGATGTTGGCCATCTGGTGATGTCCATGTGGTGATGTCCATGTGCTTCAATGCGGCATCCCAAATCCAAATATGATTCCCGAGGGTTGGGAGATCCTGGTCGTAGACCTAAAGGATTGCTTTTACACCATTCCCTTAGACCCCAGGGACCTGGAAAGGTTCGCCTTTACGGTGCCGGTTGTGAACCACAGTGAGCCCACGCAGCGTTACACGTGGAAATATTTGCCACAGGGGATGCTCAATTCGCCCACCCTGTGCCAAATTTATGTTCACAACGCGCTGGCAAAGTTTCGAAACCTTCACCCCACAGCTTTAGTATGCCATTTCATGGATGATATCTTGGTCGCAGCGCCGCAACTCGGCAGCGAAATGTTTAAAGACCTCCAGGCCAGCCTGGGGGAGAAAGGGTTACTCATTGCCCCAGAGAAAGTGCAGAGAACCGAGCCCTTCTCCTACTTGGGTCATCGGCTTCTCCGTTCTTTCGCAGCACCCGTTTTGCCCCAAATCAACTTAAAAGACTCAGTCACCTTGGTAGAATTGCAGCAGGTTTTAGGTAACATTAGTGAGGAGGATGCAGAAATTACTGAGCAGAGCGAGGAGCTAGTCACTAGCATTCTAGCAGAAGGATGCAAGAGGCAGTCTAACAATGCAACTGGACACAAAAGACTGTGTCAGAAAAGCATATATAAATGCTTGTATACAAATGCCAGAAGCCTCCGGAACAAAATAGGGGAGCTGGAATACTTAGCAATAGATAAGAATATTGATATTATTGGTATCACTGAAACCTGGTGGACGGATGATAACCAATGGGATACAGTTATCCCAGGCTACAAACTGTACAGGAAGGATAGGAAGGGGCAAATGGGAGGTGGTGTGGCCTTGTATGTCAAAGAAGTGATAAAATTGTATGAATTGGAATATCTAGGTGATTTGGAGTCACCATTAGAAGCTCTGTGGGTAAGAGTACCAGGCCACAAGGATGGTCTAACAGTAGGCATATACTATCGGCCTCCGACCCAAACTCTTGAGGGAGACTGGCAGTTGGAGAATGTTGTAAAGGAGGCATCCAAGAAGGGAAGCCTGGTTATAATGGGGGACTTCAATTACCCTCACATAGACTGGGTGAACTGTTGTTCAGCACATGATAAAGAGATAAAGTTCCTAGATATGCTAAATGATTGTTCTCTGGGACAGATGGTTGAAGACCCAACTAGAGGTACAAGAATCCTTGACATGATCCTGAGTAATACTCAGGATCTGCTGCAAGATGTTAATGTGACTGATCCAATAGGGAACAGTGACCACAACTCAATTATGTTTAACTTGATCTTAGACCGCAAGTCACTGATAAAATCTAACACAGAGACCTTAAATTTTCAAAAAGGAAATTTCCAAAAGTTGAGGAAACTAGTAAAAAAGAAGCTGAAAGGGAAAATTGAGAGAGTCCAAACACTCCAAGAGGCATGGAGGCTGTTTACAAAAACAATAACAGAGGCCCAATTGGAATGCATACCCAAAAGGAAAAAGGGCACTGCCAGGTCCAAGAGGACTCCAATGTGGCTTACAGGAGCTGTTCGGGAAGTGATCAAGAGCAAGAAAAGCTCATTTAGAAGATGGAAGGCTTGTCCGAATGAGGACAGCAGGCAGAAACATAAATTCTGGCAGAACAAATGCAAGGCAACAATCAGGAAAGCAAAGCAAGACTTTGAGGAGCGTATAGCTAAAAATACTCAGAGAAATAACAAAGACTTCTTTAAGTACATTAGAAGTAAGAACCCAACTAGGAAGACCATTGGACCATTAGATGACAATGGAAGGCAAGGGGTTATTAAAGAGGAAACAGAGATTGCAGAGAGACTCAATGAATTATTTGCTTCAGTATTCACTGAAGAAGACAGAGGCCACATGCCCAAAACAGAGCCTATTTTCGTAGGGAGGGAAACTGAAGAATTAAGCCAGACAGAAATAACCAGGGAGGAGGTCCTTGCATGTCTTGTTAAACTAAACACTAACAAATCACCAGGACCAGATGGCATCCATCCACGAGTTCTCAGGGAACTTAAAGATGAAAATGCTGATCTCCTAGCCAAAATATATAATCTTTCCCTCAAATCAGGCTTTGTGCCTGATGACTGGAAGGTAGCGAATGTAACACCAATTTTCAAAAAAGGATCCAGGGGTGATCCAGGAAATTACCGACCTGTCAGTTTGACATGTGTCCCAGGTAAAGTGATGGAAACCATCCTAAAAGATAGAATTAATAGGCACATAGAAGAGAAGGCGCTGCTAAAGGAGAGCCAACATGGCTTTTGCAAGGGCAAATCATGCCTCACTAATCTGTTGGAATTTTTTGAGAGTGTCAACAAGCATGTGGATAAGGGGGATCCAGTTGACATTGTTTATCTGGACTTTCAGAAGGCTTTTGACAAGGTCCCACACCAAAGGCTCTTGAATAAACTTACCAGTCATGGAATAAAGGGACAGGTCTTGTCCTGGATCAGCAACTGGCTAAGGGACAGGAAACAGAGGGTAGCACTAAATGGACACTTCTCCAAGTGGAGGGAAGTAAAGAGTGGGGTCCCCCAAGGTTCAGTATTGGGACCCCTGCTTTTCAACCTCTTCATAAATGATCTAGAGGTAGGAGTAAAAAGCAAGGTAGTCAAATTTGCTGATGACACTAAATTATACAGGGTAGTGAAAACTGTGAGAGATTGTGAGGAGCTCCAGAGGGATCTCTCGACACTGGGGGAGTGGGCAAAACAGGGGCAAATGAGTTTCAACATTAGTAAGTGCAGAGTGATGCATGTTGGGGCAAAGAACCCCAATTACATTTATCAACTGATGGGGTCTGAACTCTCTGCGACAAACCTGGAAAGGGACCTTGGTGTCCTGGTGGACAACTCAATGAAGGTGTCAACCCAGTGTGCCTCAGCAGTGAAAAAAGCAAACTCAATGCTAGGGATCATTAGGAAGGGTATAGAAAATAAGTCAGCAAGTGTCATTTTGCCTCTTTATAAATCTATGGTGAGGCCCCATCTGGAATACTGTGCACAGTTCTGGTCGCCATACCTCCAGAAGGATATTATGGAGCTGGAAAAAGTGCAGAGGAGGGCAACCAGAATGATTAGGGGACTGGAACACCTTCCTTACCATCTGAGGCTGCAACGGTTGGGCCTCTTCACTCTTGAACGACGACGTCTAAGAGGTGACTTGATTGAAGTTTATAAAATCATGCACGGTGTGGACAAAGTAGATAAGGAAAAACTGTTTTCCCTATCGCATAACACTAGAACTAGGGGACACTCCATGAAACTTTTGGGTACTAGTTCTCAAACAAATAAGAGAAAGTACTTTTTCACCCAGAGGATTACTGGTCTATGGAACTCCCTGCCAGAAGAAGTGGTGACAGCTGTCAGTCTTGACAGCTTTAAGAAAGGATTAGACAAGTTCATGGAGGACAAGAGTATCAATGGCTATAATTATGGATACTTAAGGACAACCTCCGGGTTGGAGAGATAGGCAGGATATCTCTCAATATCATTTCCTGGGAATCCTAAGCAGGTGAAGGCATCTGCTTGGGAATACCCTGAAGGAAATGGTAAGCCACTGTGTGAGACAGAATGCTGGACTGGATGGGCTGTGGCCTGTTCCAGCAAGGCTGTTCTTATGTTCTTATGTTCTTATTAATTGGGCCAGACCATATTTCAGATTGGATATGGATCTTTTGAAACCGCTCTTCTCGCTGCTAACGTTAGGTAAGGAGCCGGCGGACCGGATACAAATTCCTCGAGAGGCACGCTTGGCTCTCGAGAAAGTCAACCAAATTCTCAGCCAAAGATGGGTGGACAGGATTGCACAGGGGCCATATGCCCGATCCTGAACTTATACATCGTTCGGGCCGGATCCATGTTCACCAGAGCCCTAGGAGTGGACTCCGAGAGAGGAGCGAGTATCGTGGAATGGGTGTACTTACCGAACACCTCTTCCCGAAATATCGTTTCCCCCCAAGAGTTGGTCTCCGCGGTGGTCTTCCGCGGAAGGCTGAGAGCTAGGGACATTTCAGGGCACGACTTAGCAAAAATCGTGATCCCATTCACCAAAGAGCAAGTTCAGCAGCTGATGCAGCTCGGTGACTCGCTTCCAATTGCCTTGGAGGGATTCACCGGATGCTTGGCATACCACTTGCCAAAGGACCCCAGACTCGTCTCACTTCAAACGCAGACAGTCAGCTTGTACGAATTGCTCTCGCTGGTTCCACTTCAGGGGGCCAGAACAGTCTTTACTGATGGGGATCGCACATACGGTGTCTTAACTTGGCAGGAGGGCCAGGTTTGGCGCACGCTGCTAACTCTTCCACGAAAGTCCGCGCAGCGGGCAGAGTTGGCGGCAGTGAACCTTGCCTTGCGCACCTTCGCCAAAGAGCGCCTCAACATCATTACTGACAGTCAGTACGTTAGGAATTTGCTTCACAGTCTACCGGGAGCATACATCACTCCCGCGATAGACAAAAATTTGCTGAGCTTGTTCCTCACAGCTCAATTTCACTTGCGGAACCGCACGGAAGCGCTCTATATCGCCCACATCCAAAGTCACCAGGACCTACCGGGTCCGATTTCTGCGGGCAATAGCAGAGCGGATGTGGCCGCAAAGGAAATTCAGCAACGATCAGTGTTAGGTGTTTTCACTACTCCAATTCAGAGTCATGCATTCTTTCATCAGAATGCCAAAGCGCTCGCCAGACAGTTTAACCTGCCACTTTCTCAAGCCCAAGGCATAGTTCGCTCTTGCCAGCATTGTGCAGGGGCACCGGGGGGGGCCCTCATGGGGGGTCAACCCACGAGGGACGGAGGCTAATCAGGTGTGGCAAATGGACGTCACACATGTCCCGCAGTTTGGCAGATGGCAGTACATGCACGTTTGCATTGATACTTTCTCACAATTCGTTTGGGCGACGGCGCAAAAAGGGGAGACTGCTTCCCAAGTGGAGCAGCACCTCCTTGCCTGCTTCGCGGCGATGGGCAAACCTCGGCACGTGAAAACCGATAACGCCCCGTCCTACAGCTCTAGGCAGCTGGCCAACTTCATGGCCACCTGGGATATCAAGCATACTTTTGGCGTTCCTTACAATCCACAGGGGCAAGCGATTGTGGAACGAGTCAATCGGACACTCAAGTCCTACATTGACAAACAAACAGAAAGGGGGGAGCCACCAGCCCTCCCCAAGTCACAGGGTCAGGCAGAGCATTGTCTGAACAAGGTGTTGTTCACCTACAATCACCTCAATGTTTTTTCGGATTGCACACCGCAGGAGAAACACTTCCGCCGCTCAGAAGCTCTCCCACAGCCGCTGGTTCGTTACCGTGTGCCACCGGACCCTTCCTGGAGGGGCCCGGCACCACTCGTAACCTGGGGAAGAGGGTATGCTGCAGTTATGTCTCCTACAGGTGTCATCTGGATTCCAGCCCGGTGCGTTAAGCCTCACTTGGAGCCACATGGCGTGGACCCAGACCGACCCGAGTCCGATCCCGGAGATGGAGGACCTCACCCTGACCGAGGAGACCCGGCAGAGGAAGCGGCAACAGCAGCTGGCAGTGCCGAAGGTCACCTGGGGGATGGTCAAGACCCTTTGCAGTGAGGCCAAGGACCTCGTCCAACGCGAGGGCGGGGAACCCACACCGGAGAACATCGTGTCTGCCGTCTTTGCCCTGATCACTGCCAACTCCGTGGCAGTCATCATCATCCTGACCCTCTCCCTACTTGCGGGGGGAGGCGTTCAGGCAGCATCACTAAAGGCCAGCGATCTGATGCCAGGCGGAGACCTCTCTGCCCGGATGCACTACAACCTATGGGAAAGGTTGGCGGGTTTCGTCAACCAGTCCGATTTTTGCCTGAAGCAGGACATCGGTTCTGCCTCAGTTCTGAGCACCTGTCTCATCACCGTGTGCCACACTCCAGACGTGCACACCAGGGATGGCGACTGGCTGGTGAGGCGGATTTTCGGTCTGTTTCTCCCAACAAGTTTCTCAGCATACGCTCGCTGGGGAATGCAGCTGACCATGACTTTGCCAGCTGATGCAGCCACTCTCCACACCCCTCGAGTGGCGGTCAGCCCAAACTCTACTTGTGCTCGAATGACCGGCTGCTCCGCAGTCGGCCGGATTCGGCGCCGCTGCCTCGATGCTGGCAGCAGCAACTGGACTTGTAATAACCCAGAGACATTTGGTTCTATGTATGCTCATGTTACCCTACCTTCAGGTTGGTTCTTTACATGCAATCAGTACACTTGGAATTACATCCCCGCAAATGTATCAGATTCCATATGTTGTATCAGTCGCTTGACATTGTTACTCCCCACTAGGGATATGATTGTTCCAAGCACGAATGTTACCGCACCCATACGGCGCACTCGCGCCACCCAGTTAGACAGCTCTTGTGATAGCAACATTAGGGTTCTGAGTCCAGCTGAGTACGTCTCGTTGGCAGTCAGCATACTTGGCGTGCCAGGCTTAGCCGTCGGCAATGCTCGGAGAATTGGTCAATTGGCTTGCGGATTAGCAAAGGCCATTAACCATACCTCCTCAGCGATAGCGCTGCTCAACCAGGAGCAGGCAGAACTTCGCCATGCCATCCTAGACAATCGAGCAGCCATCGACTACCTTCTGTTGTTACATCATTTGGGTTGCGAATCTGTTCACAGCATGTGTTGCTTTAATCTCACAGACAATACCCGTAAAGTGCAGAGCCAGCTCACAGACCTCCACACCCTAGTCAAGAATATCAAGGAGGATACTTCATGGGGGTGGTGGGATTCGTTGTGGTCGTGGCTCCCATGGGGATGGCTCCAGACGACGCTCAAAGTGATTGTGGGGGTGATAATACTGGGCACAACAGTGTGTTGTTTCATGCAATGTATTCCCTCACTGCTATCGAGATGTCCCCCGTGGAGAGAACCTCGAAACGTCATCCCTACACACCAGCTGATGCCCCTCTTGCGCAGGGCCGTCTGTCAGGTCCAAAAATAACAGAAAAAGGGGGAGTGCGGGATCAGCGAGCACAATTGGCATAATACGACCCCTGGCAAAGGTTACACCGGATGAGGAAGACCCCTGGTCACTGGCCCTTGCCAGTATGGAAATTGGGGAGCGGATTAATAATCATAGGATTCATTCACCCACATCTGACCTGACCGGCAGTTCTGCTGAGGGAAGCTGAATCGCTAACCTCCGTTAGTCATTAGGCAATTACACACTTACAGATCAGCCCAAGCCCGAGTGCAAATAGTGGCCATGTTTACCCTGGTGTAAGCCACGACCAATGGATTTCCCCTGTCAGTGTTTACCCTAGTTAATTAACTTCCCCAAGAAAGATTCCCCATTAACCCAGGTAAATGGGTGATATGATTTTCTGTCAGATGACGATTCTATCACACGCTGCCTTGAATTCCTATATATGATGATGTCTTTCCCTCAATAAACCACTGGTCTTCGCTCCATCATGCCTCGTGTCGTTCCTTGACCAGTCTCCTCCGAGACCTCACGGCCGCCCCGCGGCCCCAATCCAACAAAAAAGTACTTTCTCTTATTTGTTTGAGAACTACTACCCAAAAAGTTCATCGAATGTCCCCTACTTCTAGTGTTGTGCGATTGGGAAAACAGTTTTTCCTTATCTACTTTGTCCACACCGTGCATGATTTTATAAACATCAATCAGGTCACCTCTGAGACGCCGTCCATCGTTCAAGAGTGAAAAGGCCCAACCATTGCAGCCTCAGGTGGTAAGGAAGGTATTCCAGTCCCCTAATCATTCTGGTTGCACTTTTTCCAGCTCCATAAAATCCTTCTGGTGGTATGGCGACCAGAACTGTACATTGGGGGCTGGATCTGGCCCACAGGCCATAGTGACCACCACCCTGAACCACATGACTGGCCCACAGCCCAAAAAGGTTTGGGCACTCCTGCTTCAGAGGGTGGATTTAATCTCTGATCTCTGTTGATCTCTAAGCTGCATTGCCCCAACTTTGACAGTTCCCTTTATCTTTATCTCTGAGCTTTCCACTGCTGTTTGAAGTGGCATAACTTGACTCCAGTTCAAGTTGTGTAAACATCCCTACAAATAGCAAGCATTTATACTTATATACCACCCCATAGCACTTAGTGCACTCTATGGGTGACTCACAAAGCAATTGTTGGGGGGGGGGTTTGCTCCCAACATGCTGGGTCCTCAATTTTACTGACCTTGGAAGAACGGAAGGCTGAGTTAACCTGGAGTACTGTTGGGATCGAACTTACAATGTCAGGACTTTTGGCTGCACTACAGCAGTTTAACTACTGTGTCACCAGGACTTACCCAACACTGCACACTGAATCTGTCAGGGGCTACCTGGCTTTTCATTTCATTCACAAAGATAACATTTAATTTGTCACATTTTATTACACACTTAATTTTACTGGACCGAGGAGCTGCAGAGAAATTAAAAGACACTCCAGAATTACCAACCTCATAACTACCAGGAGCATGTACTGATGAAGATTTAATTTTGGCCAATGACAAATCCAAGAAAGCAGATTGATTTTGGAAGTCCAATGTTCAATCTGTACATGAAAGAAGGCCAACCTCATTGGAAAAATTAGATGTCCAGTTTGGGTGGGGGGTGGGGGGGAGGACTGACAACAATTTATGAACAGTGCCATCTTTTAATGCTAAATACTTGCTGATCTCAACAGGATTTCCACCAGAAAAGGTAAAAGTCACCCTTGCTCGAAAGCCAGTCGTATCTGACTCTAGGGTTCAGTGCTCATCTCTGTTTATAGCCAAGGAGCCAGATCTGTCTGTGTTTGCAGACATTTCTGTGGACATGTGGCAGATACCAGAGTGCACAGGACGCTGTTTGCCTCCCCACTGAAGTGATCCCTATTTATCTGCTTGCAATGTCTTGCTTTTGAACTGCTAGGTTGGCAGGAGCTGGGACAGAGATAGGCTCTCAATCCGTCATGCAGTACTCGGGTCTTCAACTGCTGACCTACCAACCTTCCAGTCTTCAAATTTTATTTATTTATTTATTTTTCTGATTTATATTGCCGCCCAATTCCAAAGACTCTGTGTGGCTCACCGAAAATAAAATCAATCACATTTTAAAAACCAATAAAAACCCCATTAAAACCATACTTGTCAAGTATCCCGAATGGGCCGGGATTTCCCGTAATTCAACACCGCAAACTCTACTTTCCCACCACCATCCCATAATTTGACAGCGGGGGGAAAGTAGTTACTGCGCATCCCTTTCTGCACATGCGTAGAAGGGTTCTGCGCAGAAGGCTACTGCACAGGTCCCGTATTCTCCAGAGCCGCACTTGATAGGTATGCATTAAAACTGCCCCCCAAAATTTACTCCGACCCCTACAGATTAAAAGAGATTAAAAGAGGGAGAGAGTGTTCTTACTAAATCAGCCAGCAGGCAGGGGGGTCACCCCATCGCTGGTGCCCCACACCTGCTTTGCCAGCCAGGTTTTTAACCCTTTCCTGAAGGACAGCAACTCCGTCTGGAGACACAGCTCAATTGGCAGGAGGTTCCATAGGGCTGGAGCAGATACTAAGAAGGCCCTCTTTCTGGTGCTAGAGAGATGAGCCTCCCTTAGTGTCTTAACCACTGAGCCACTGCAGTCCATGAGCAGCTAGGAATAAATTCATGGGATATAACTTGCAGAGCATCAAAGCCTCCATCCTCTAAATGGGGGCCCCTGGCCCATTCCAGTGGGTGCCACCTGGATGCTATGCTCAGAGAGGAGTGAGCTGTTTGTCAATGAGTAGTCCTCTCCTTTATGCCCTCACCCCATCGTAGAAAGCAAGATAAAGTTTTCTAAACATGCCGTGTCAAGTTCCCTCCTTCCACAAAAGGAAAAGCGAAAACAGAGCCGCTCCGTGACAGAACTGATGAGGACCTTCTGTCCTGGTCTTAAACACATCTGACCGCGTCTTCTGCCAGCACTTCATCCATCTTGTGCTCCCTTTCATCCATTATCTCTCTCTTGGGCTTGCGTGGAGAGCATTTGCGGGGCTGGCTTTGACAGCCAGGGCTGTGGGATTGCTCCCAACCGTCAGATGTATAAGAATCTCCTGGACTGGAAGCAAGAGGAATGAGTTTACCTTCTGCCACTCCAAACTACTCCGACAAAGCTAAAGCAAAGGATGGTATAGATCAGGGCCCACCAGACCTTGGGGAAATGTTCATTTTGGGCCGGGGGCCGGGCGGAGGTCACCACTTCCCAAAATGAACACACCAGCTGGAAATTGCAGCCCAATTTTTAAAAACATTTTCCCCCAGGGGCCTAAGGTAGCCATGTGGGACTGCCATGGCTCGAGTGGTTAAGATGCTGAATGGAAGGTCGGAGTTCGGTTCCGGGGCACTGCATGACACAATGAGCTCCCAAAATCAGGACACAACACCTGTCTGTGTCCCAGCTCCTGCCAAGCTAGAGGTTCGAAAGCAAGACATTGTAAGTAGATAAATAGGGAACACTTTGGTGGGAAGGTAAACGGCGTTCCGTGCACTCTGGTGTAGAGGCATGCCTGCCACATGTCCACAGAAATGTCTGCAGCCGCAGACAGCACTGGCTCTTTGGCTATAAACAGAGATGAGCACTGAAGCCTAGAGTCAGATACGACTGTCTTTGGAGCAAGAAATGCTGTTTACCTTCCCACTGAGGTGGTACCTATTTTTCTCGTTGCAATTTCTTGCTTTCGAACTGCTAGGTTGGCAGGAGGTGCAGTACATAAGAACATAAGAGCAGCCTTGCTGGAAGAGGCCACAGGAGCCCATGATCCAGTCCAGCATTCTGTCTCACACAGTGGCTCACTATTTGCTTCAGGGTATTATTCCCAAGCAGATGCCTTCACCTGCATAGGATTCCTCCCTGGAAATGGCATTGAGAGATATCCTGCCTATCTCTCCAACCCAGAGGTTGTCCTTAGGTATCCATTATAATTATAGCCATGGATACCCTTGTCCTCCATGAACTTGTCTAATCCTTTCTTAAAGCTGTCAAGACTGACAGCTGTCACCACTTCTTCATGCAGGGAGGACCATAGACCAGTAATCCTCTGGGTGGAAAAAGTACTTTCTCTTATTTGTTTGAGTACTGTACTTACAATTTCAGGCTCAGGAAACCTGGGTTCAAATCCTTGCTCAATCATGAAAAATCACCAGTGGTGTGTGTGTGGATCTTGTATTTCATTATTTAAATATCATTTATCTTGAAAGCCTATTAGGGTTGGTATAATTTGGTTCCAATTTAACAGCAAATAACACAGAGACATAACCCAACACTTCTGGAAGACACCAGGACGAGGAATGAGAAATAAGGAGATTTTTCTAAATGGTGTACAGCTAAAGGAAAGATATAAATGGGCTGTTGGGGTGGTGGTTGTGTTGTATGCAGGAGGAAGCAAGAGGGAAAACCTCCAACTGAGATTGTATCTGTCTGGAAAGGTTTGCTAAATGCTGCGTGGCTGGTGGAAAAACAATTTCTCAGAAAATACGGTGTCAGGCGGTTGCTTTGGGGCTACTGCTGTTTGTCTAAGAGTTTGCTTTCCACCTGCTCAGCTGCTATAAATAGGGGGAAAATGTTAAAGCAACCTGAACCTTTCAAGGAAACAGACCTTGGAAGAGATTGTCATGGAATGTTCTACCACCTGGAGAGAAGGAGAATGCAAGTCAAGAGCCAGATGGATAGACTAGGATAATGGAAAGGCATTGTGTGTGTGTGTGTATTCTCAAGTGGTTGAGACGCTGAACTCGCTGGCTGGAAGGTCGGAGTTCGATTCCCAGGTACTGCATGTTGGAGTCACTGCAACCCTTCATGATGTTATACACAATACTGTACAATAAAATCGGTGGCAAGAATCCTGTTTGCTTAGCATAGTAAAAGTGCATTACAATAGGCCATTTAATCAAAGGGCATTTAGTCGGTCCCTCCCCTGTACAAATGGGTTGTTTCAAAGGGATTTCCTCTTACCATGACATGCTACAGGTATGGTAAAGTAAGTCACCATTAGAGTAGGCCTATTTCAATCAATGGAACTTACAGAGGAGTTAGGTTATCAAATTCCCACCAATGAGCCCATTCTAGTACAATTTACTGCAGCTGGGCAATAGGATTTTGGCCACTGTTTTGTTAGAAAACATAGAGTATAAGGAGCCAGGGAGCTTATTCATTATTCACCAGTGACTGTTATGATTAAGCTTGTTTTTGTGAGTCCCACACCCCCTTAAAAACAGATCCGATGAGCTTCCCTCCCAAGTTAAAAGTCTGTGAAGCTTTTTCAAATACCTGAGCAAATGGTAATGAATGAATCATTTCCTCTGGTACTTTTACAGATAAACAGACACACACATAAAAATTAATAAAGTTCTTTTTCCTCTGCTGGCATTTGAGGCAAGCCCCTTCCCTCGCTTCTTGTTTGTTTGTTTGTTTGCTTGCTTGCTTGCTTGTTTGTGCTTCCATTGCTTTGTTTATATAATAGCCTTCTTCCTCCAGCCTTTGATCAGACCACAAACAGTGGTGGTGATTTCACTTTATTTATACTTTTTCTACTGACTACCACTACTACAAATGATAAATGTGAGTAAATATACATTTTTCTACTTTAAATGCTTCTGGAGTGTTTCTACCATACAAAGTACTAGTCTAGGTGGCAGAGGGCAGGGGCTGCAGAGACCAATTGTGTTTTCTCCACGTATTTCTCTCCTTTTGTCATTCATTCATTCATTCATTTATCAACTCATCCTTTGCTAACAAAGAGGAATAACCAGAATTCCCCAAGAGAAAGGTAGATGAAATTGGTACTTTTAGATACACCCACGCACACACATACATCTCTTCTTCTTCACTGGCCAAGGACCACTTCTGTCTCACATTATATTCTCCATCTTCTTGTAGTTAGCAGCCTCACAACATGACCTCCCCTCTCCCTGTATCTCAACCAACACCACTCAAGTTGCAGGTGAAACCAACTTTATAAACATCTTCTTGGAGCTAAAATCTTTCTCCAAGAACATCAGATGAAATGAAAGTTACAGTAAGCAGTCAAATAGTCTTTAGATCCCGTTGGTCCACTTCTATTCCACATGAAGGTCCCTCCCTCTCCCTCTCCCCCCCCCCTCTCTCTTTCTGCAACAAAAATTTTGACAGGGGAAAGGAGGAATCTATAAAGAATCTGGCAGGAGAATTTATTCAGAAAAGTAGGTGCCATTCCACAATACAATCTGCCAGAAAGAACATTATCTATGGAGAAAAATAAAAGTATGGCTGCTGGCAGACAACAACACATAGTGTGAATGTGGAATGATATAGAATCCGGCTCATTTACTGGTCTGGTGATTCCTGCCAGAAACATGCACCAATGAGGATTTCAGTCTGGCCAATGACCAAGCCAAGAAGGTGGCTTCATTTTGGCAGTCCAGGGTTTGATCGAGACACGAAAGAATAGGAAAAAGCCAGTTAATATGCATCCTGCACTCTGGGATGATTTTCTTTCAAGTCTTTGAAGAGTGCTACCATCCTATCCCCCCTCCATCTCCTTTTCCCAAGGCTAAACATGCCCAGTTCCTTCGGTCTTTCCTCCTGCTAGGGCTTGCTTTCTATTCCTCTGATCATCCTTGTTGCCCTTCTCTGTACCTGCTCAAATTTATTTGCATCTTCCTTAAAGTGTGGTGCCCAGAATTGGGCACAATACTCTAGATGTGGTCTAACTAGTGCTGAGTGGTGCGGTCTAGTAGTACCTCATGGGTACTAGTCCATGGATGCAGTAAGGAATTGTGGGCAGAAAGGTCATAAGAAGAACATAAGAACAGCCTTGGTGGAACAGGCCACAGGAGCCCATCCAGTCCAGCATTCTGTCTTACACAGTGGCTCACCATTTGCTTCAGGGTATTATTCCCAAGCAGATGCCTTCACCTGCTTAGGATTCCCTGGAGATGGCATTGAGAGATATCCTGCCTATCTCTCCAACCCGGAGGTTGTCCTTAGGTATCCATAATTATAGCCATTGATACCCTTGTCCTCCATGAACTTGTCTAATCCTTTCTTAAAACTGTCAAGACTGACAGCTGTCACCACTTCTTCTGGCAGGGAGTTCCATAGACCAGTAATCCTCTGGGTGAAAACGTACTTTCTCTTATTTGTTTGAGAACTAGTACCCAAAAAGTTTCATGGAGTGTCCCCTAGTTCTAGTGTTATGTGATAGGGAAAACAGTTTTTCCTTATCTACTTTGTCCACACCGTGCAAGATTTTATAAACTTCAATCAGGTCATCTCTTAGATGCCATCGTTCAAGAGTGAAGAGGCCCAACCGTTGCAGCTTCAGATGGTAAGGAAGGTGTTCCAGTCCCCTAATCCTTCTGGTTGCCCTCCTCTGCACTTTTTCCAGCTCCATAATATCCTTCTGGAGATATGGCGACCAGAACTGTACACAGTATTCCAGATGGGGCCTCACCATAGATTTATAGAGAGGCAAAATGACACTTGCTGACTTATTTTCTATACCCTTCCTAATGATCCCTAGCATTGAGTTTGCTTTTTTCACTGCTGAGGCACACTGGGTTGACACCTTCATTGAGCTCTCGTCCACCAGGACACCAAGGTTCCTTTCCTGGTTTGTCGCAGAGAGTTCAGACCCTGTTGTGTTCTAAAGCCTGTGCCTTTAAACAATGTACCTATCCATGTGTATCCAATGTAACCTTTCTATGTGTAACATTGTAACCTTCAGCTGCATCACTGTAACCCTAATAGGACGCGAGCTAGTGACCACCAGATGGCAATAGCGAGCGTCCAAGCTCATTGGTCCAGACTCACCTAAGTATAACAGCGCGGGAAGATTCCCGCCATCACCTTCACCTGGACAAGAAGGGCGTGACCTGCAATGACGTCACACGGACAGAAGCCAATAGACTGTCAAGGAGCCACATTCAAATGTATAGCCACTGTATATATTGAGCTGTTCGTCCGCCATTACCTCATGTTCCCTCTGACCAGCATGCAATAAAGTTGTGTTAAGCCAGCTCTTCGGCTGTTCTGGTGTCTTGGTTCCCATACACTAAATTGGCGACGAGGATGGGATATGGCTTCCCACGGGACCAAGGCATACGCCGGTTTCGACATCAACAAACTGGAAGATTGGGAACTCTTCGAAATGGATTTCCAAGGTGCGCTGGTGGAGTTCGAGGTCACCGACGAGGAAAAAAAAGAGAGCCATCCTCACCAGAATGCTCGGGCACGCCGGCAAGAGGGTGCTAGTCGACCTCATCGCGCCGAAGAAGGTGGGCGAGCTGAAGGCTAAAGATCTCCTGAAGGCGATGCGCAACCACTTCCAGCCCTCGGTGTCGATGTTCCCAGCCCGGGACGCTTTCTGGAGGTGAGTCCAAGCGCCGGGTGAGTCGGTCGCCGCTTTTGCAGTGGCCCTGCGACTGGCCGCCGGCCCATGCAAATGGGAGAACCTGGAGATAATGCTCAGGGACCGCCTGCTGTGTGGCCTGCGGGACGAGGAAGTTCAGCGAAAGCTGATGAACCAGGAGCCGCCCCCGACACTGCATGAGGTCGTGAAGGCAGCACAGGCCGCGGAAGCCACGAGGGCCAGAGTGAAAGAGCTCCAGGGCCGGCTCCCACAGGCCGACCAAGCGGCGGGCTCGGTGCACGCGGCCCGGTGAGCGTCGAAATCTTCCGCAGAGAGCAGCGACGAGGAAGACGTCCGGAAGGTCCGAAAGGGCGGGCGGCGTTGCGACGGCTGTGGAGCGGCCCATGACCGCGCGAAGTGCCCGTTTAGAAAGGCCGAGTGCCACAACTGTGGCCGCCGCGGGCACATCGCCAAAGTCTGCAGACGACGGCGCAAGGACCGGAGGAGCTCGCCAGACCGTTCGGCGAAACCAGACCGCTCGACGAGACCGAAGGATGGCGCCCGGCCCACAAAGAAGCAGGACGGCGTGGGCCGCATCTCCGACGACAGCGACGACGACATCCCAGTTTTCAGCGTGTCCATGGGACACCCCCGTTACTTTGTTGAGGTACTGGTGCAAGGGCCCCCTGTTAGGATGGAAATTGACTCAGGCTCCTCATATTCAATTATTTCCCAGAGGGAGTTTTTGAGAATTCCCCCCCGTGTACGGCCCAAGCTCAAAGCGTTAAGGTCCACGCTTCGGGACGTGCAAGGGAACAGTATCCCGGTGCTGGGGGTGGGAAAATTCCAGGTCCAATATAAACAGTACGCCGCGGAGCTTCCCCTAGTCGTCCTTAAAGGGGGAAATTGCAGCCTCCTCGGGACTCAATGGTTCCAACCCCTGGGTCTGTTCATTGGGGGGGTGCACGCCGTTGGGACTGACCCGATACAGAGGGTGTGCGACGCGCACCCCGAAGTCTTCAAGAAGGGACTTGGGAAATTCAAGGGACCCCCAGTAGCGTTCGACCTGGATCCGGAGGTCCGCCCAATAAGACTCAAACCGCGCAGAGTGCCTTTTGCACTAAAGGACAAAATAGAGGCGGAACTGGACAAATTGGTGGGCCAGGGGATTCTTGTTCCTGTTGATTCTGCGGAGTGGGAAACTCCAATTGTCACGGCGTTGAAGGCCAATGGGGAGGTTCGCATTTGCGCCGACTATAAGTGCACCATTAATAAGGCAATTCGCCCTAATGCGTATCCGGTGCCGGTGGTCAGCCATTTGCTAGCCAGATTACATGGGGGAAAGTGTTTCGCTAAGCTCGATCTGGCGCAAGCCTATCAGCAACTATTGGTCACCCCTGCTGCAGCTGCTGCACAAACCATAGTCATGCATAAGGGGGCGTTCCAGGTGACGCGCCTACAATTCGGCGTGAACTCGGCGCTTGGAATTTTCCAGTCGCTCGTGGAAGGGCTGGACGGGGTTTTGCCATATTTTGATGACGTATTGATAACAGGGGGGAGCGAGGTCGAGTTGGCCGAAAGGCTGGACAAGGTTCTGGCGGCATTCGAACAAGCGGGGTTGAGGTTGCAAAAAGACAAATGCGTCTTCTTCGCGAATGAGGTTGAATTCTTGGGGTTCCGAGTAACACCTGAGGGGATCAAACCGTCCAAATCCAAGGTGGCCGCCATTAAGAAAGCCCCTCGCCCCACCTCCAAGTCCGAGTTACAGTCATTCCTAGGACTCTTAAATTTCTACCACTCCTTTCTTCCCCAGAAGGCGGCAGTGGCTGAACCGCTTCATAAGTTGCTCAAAAAGGACGTGGCATGGAAGTGGGGCGACGACCAGGAGAGGGCATTCACTGAACTGAAACAACTCCTGGCGTCTGACGCCATTCTAACCCATTTCGACCCCAAACGGCCAGTGGTACTGATCTGTGATGCATCCCCGGTGGGGGTGGGGGCAGTGTTATGCCACGTGCTGGAAAACGGGAGGGAGGCCCCAATAGCGTTTTACTCCAGGTCCCTGTCCCAAGCGGAGAGGAATTATGCCCAGACAGACAGGGAAGCGCTAGCAATAATTGCGGGGACCAAAAAATTTCATGATTTTCTGTATGGCCGCCCCTTCACCATCGTGACTGACCACAAGCCCCTACTAGGCATTTTTACCGCAGATAAGCCCACGCCACAGATCCTGTCCCCGAGGATGCTTAGGTGGGCCATTTTTCTCAACGCCTACCAGCACGCGTTGGTGTACCGGCCCGGGAAAGAGATTAGCCATGCGGACGCTCTGTCGAGGTCCCCCCTTCCTCAGACGCACGGCCACGTGGGCGAGGAGGGGCGGGACCGCCAGGTGCTCATGATAGAGGTTTTGGATTCACCCCCCATAGTACCCGCCGACATCGCTAAAGCGACAGGCAAGGACAAGACGTTGGTGGCGGTTAGCTCCTGGGTGCAGAAAGGGTGGCCAGCGTCGTCCCCAGCGGAGGAATTCGCCCCATTTTTCAGAAAGAAGCTGGAACTGTCCCTAGAGAGGGGGTGTCTCTTGTGGGGGCAGCGGGTGGTGATCCCTACATCCCTTCGGCCGCGGGTGCTTAAACTGCTGCACGTCAGCCACCCTGGAATTGTGCGCTCCAAAGCGCTGGCCCGGAGCTACTTCTGGTGGCCCCAGTTAGACGCCGACATCGAGCACATGGTCGGCACTTGCGAGAGTTGCCAATGCTCCAGACCAGAGGAGGCCTGCCTTCCCCATAGGGAGTGGGCCGCAACTAAAGGGCCGTGGTCCCGGGTGCACATAGATTTCGCGGGCCCGTTCCGAGGAACCCTGTTTCTTCTCATGGTGGACGCTTTCTCCAAGTGGTTGGAGGTCATGCCAGTCACGAGCACCTCCTCGGCCACGACAATAAAGCATTTGCGGAGGGTTTTTTCTACGTTCGGTATACCCGACACCCTAATCAGCGATAACGCTAGTTGTTTCACATCCGCTGAGTTCAGGGCATTCACAGAAATCAACGCCATCCGGCACATCACCTCCACCCCCTTTCACCCGGCCACCAATGGCCAAGTGGAGCGCCTTGTACGCACCACAAAGGACGCGCTGCGGCGCATGGGCCCCGGGGATCTCAACCTGCAAGTGTGTCAGTTTCTGATAGGGTACAGGGTGACCCCGTTGGCGTCAGGATACTCCCCCGCGGAGCTTTTAATGCGCAGGAAACTGACCACCATACTCACTAGACTAGACCCCACGAGAGTTGAAGACAGGGGGAGGAACATCGGGTTAGAAGCCACCAAGAGTTTCAGCGTGGGTGCCCCGGTGCATTGCAGGAACTACGCCAGTGCGGGGCCAGCCTGGGTACCGGGGGTGGTCGTGGAGCAGACCGGTCCCGTATCGTACTGCGTGGAGACCAACACAGGTCTACTTTGGCGGCGGCACGCGGACCAGCTCCGGAGCCGGGTCCCAGGAGGGCAGGGCACCGAAAGCACAGACAAGAGTTCAGTGTTAGGGTTCTCCCCCACCCGTTTAGCCCAAGGGGGAGGAGAGGGGGGACGAGAGTCCCCACCGAGGGGGGAGGAGAAGGAATTTGTCCTCATAGATATCCCGCGGGATCCCCCAGCAGAGTTTAATTTTGAGTTACAGAACCGGGGGGGGGGGGTTTCGGAGTGGTCCCCCACCCATCCAAGCGAGAAGAGGGGTTTTACGTTAGCCCCTAGTGCCCCCGGTTTGCCCTCAATGGAGTTTGTCCCTTCCCCTAAAGCTGCAAAACCGCAGCAAGCCACTAACGAATCTCCCTCTCCCATTACAGGACAAGGGACCAGGGAACAAGGAAGCGGTAGCGCCCCCCGGGCGGGCCAACCCACATCGCGGCCCAAACGCGGGTGCAATAAGCCATCTTGGTTAAGAGACTTCGTCTCATCCTAGGGGGGAGGGATGTTGTGTTCTAAAGCCTGTGCCTTTAAACAATGTACCTATCCATGTGTATCCAATGTAACCTTTCTATGTGTAACATTGTAACCTTCAGCTGCATCACTGTAACCCTAATAGGACGCGAGCTAGTGACCACCAGATGGCAATAGCGAGCGTCCAAGCTCATTGGTCCAGACTCACCTAAGTATAACAGCGCGGGAAGATTCCCGCCATCACCTTCACCTGGACAAGAAGGGCGTGACCTGCAATGACGTCACACGGACAGAAGCCAATAGACTGTCAAGGAGCCACATTCAAATGTATAGCCACTGTATATATTGAGCTGTTCGTCCGCCATTACCTCATGTTCCCTCTGACCAGCATGCAATAAAGTTGTGTTAAGCCAGCTCTTCGGCTGTTCTGGTGTCTTGGTTCCCATACACTAAAGACCCCATCAGTTTATAAATGTAATTGGGGTTCTTTGCCCCAACATGCATCACTCTGCACTTACAAATGTTGAAGCTCATTTGCCACTGTTTTGCCCACTCCCCCAGTGTCAAGAGATCCCTCTGGAGCTCCTCACAATCTCTCACAGTTTTCACTACCCTGTATAATTTAGTGTCGTCAGCAAATTTGGCTACCTTGCTTTTTACTCCTACCTCTAGATCATTTATGAAGAGGTTGAAAAGCAGGGGTCCCAGTACTGAACCTTGGGGGACCCCACTCTTTACTTCAAGCCATCTCTAGCTCCTGCATGGTTGTGAGCTGCGTTGTTCTTTATCCGAACAATTTAGAACACAAAGTTTGCTTTTTAGCATATAAATCCTGCATTTTTAGCTCCACCAAGGCATGTAGGACTCTGAGTTTCTCTATTTTCCGTGTCAGCTGTGACCAAAACACTTTCCCAGACAACGACAGGATGTTCTCTGTAACCCCAGTTTCGCTTGGCAGTCAAGCCTGCAAGTGCTTTTTGTTCCTGCCTTTGCCAATCCAAACCCTTCCCAAGCATTCAGTTCCAATTTTGTTCCATTGCAAATCCCTCACATCAAAATTTGGTAGACTTGGTACTGTCTGAGAAATCTTGGACTGGCTCTCCGGAGCATTGATCACATGAAGTGGCAAGACAAGGGGTCCAAAACCACACTGCATGGCCAAAGAAAGAAAGAAAGAAAGACCGAATGAACGAACAAAAGAAAGAAAGAAAGAATCTAACTAACTAACTAACTAAGGCTGGATTGAACTAGCAGAGACTTTTGGCATGGTTCTTGATACCAAGCCTGACTACCATCAAAATGGAACCCATTTCAGAAGCTTTAGCTGGTTCAAAGCAGCAGAGCCAGGGAATACTGTATATTACAGTACTTTTTCTCTCCAACTGTTGGGCAGTAAACCCATTCATGTGGATTCACAGGGGACCATGAAGAGGAACAGCAGTTACAAGTAAGCAATCTATCATTATAGAGCCTGGGTGGTGCAGTAATTAAACTGCAGTTCGAAAGCAAGAAATTGCAAGTAGATAAATAGGGACCACTTCGGTGGGAAGGTAACAGCGTTCCGTGCACTCTGGTGTCTAGTCATGCCTGCCACATGACCACGGAAACGTCTGCAGAAGCAGACAGCGCTGGCTCTTCGGCTTAGAAACAGAGATGAGCACTGCACCCTAGAGTCGGATACGACTGGCTTTCGAGCAAGGGAAACCTTTACCTTTACCTTTACTGCAGTCAAAACATTGAGTTCGATCCTGACGGGATTCAGCATTGGCTGAATCTCTATTCCCTGATTCAGCTTTTTAGCTGATCAGGAGCACCTTTGCTTTCTCTGGATTGAAGCCTCAATTCGTTCAATCTCATCCAGTCCATCATGGACTCCAGACATTGGTAGAGCATGGGAACAGCTTCCTCCGACCCAGATGGAAAGGAAAGGACAGATCGTTATGGCTGCGTTTGGGTGACATCATGAAGCCTAAATAGCTGCCGCTCACCGCTCGGAGCAAAGCATGTGGGAAGGTCTGATGCTCTTAGACAAACTTCCTGTTTGGGCTTTTTTTGGTCAAAATGACATGGGGTCAATGAGACTCGCTGGCTGCGGAAAAATCCCTACCTTTTTTCCATTTGGCCTTCAGTGCAGCTGGACAGTTTTGTTTGCTTTCTGCTGTTTTAGTCTGTCTGGGATCGAGTGGTTTGGTTTGGTTTTCTTGGTTCTCGATCTTATTCTCACAACCATTTGCAAGGATAAACCTCAAAAGCTTATCCTACCATCATAGGACTCGTTACACCTTCCAGAGACCTGTAACTTCTCCAGAAGCCCATACCAGCCTTAGTATGGCTTCAGAGTATTTGTGGCCCTGCTCCAGGCTAGAGAAATCTATGATAGGTTTCAATCATTGGCTGTTTAGGTAAGGGATTCCCAACCTTTTCAAGCCGGGTCCCAGATCACACTCTTTCAGTCAGCTTCAAGGGCTGCCGGATGGCCATTTTGCCCTGCCTGCAAAAATGGAGATGACAATTTTGTCCCAACATCTTCAAAGAGACAGCCATTTTGTTTCTCAAATGCCCTTGGAAGGGTGGGTGGGGGCACATGAAATGGTGCCGTGGGCCAGATCTAGCCTGCAGGCCTTAGGTTGGGAACCCCTGGTTTAGGTTTACAAGCCAGCCAGATTAGGTAGGACATGCAGTGTGCATTAACTTAATTGTAAGGTAGAGAGACTGGAGCTCACTCTTCTGTGCAGTACTCAGGTATGGAACTCTGACCTTCCAGTTTTTGAGTTCAGCATCTTAGCCACTTGAGCCCCCACAGTCCCCCAACCTAAGGGTAGCATTACCAATAATGAGATTTTAAAAAACTTGATTTTCTCCCATCAGTTTAAGCTCTATAAGGGGGGGAAAAGCCCGACTCCTTATTGTTACAATCAGATTTATTTAGAAAGGTTCAGGATCAGGCACAAGACAGGAAATAGAAACATTTTGTTCACCCCTTTCCCAGAATAAAACAAGAAAAGTATGTCTAGCTTTATTTCTCTGGCCTGGCCCAGCCCACTAACACATTTGAGTACATTTTACTAAGATTTATTCACATGCAAGCTCATGGCAAGTGACCCTAAGTCCAGCCGAAAACATGGCGTTTCTCTCCCACATTCCAATTTAACAAAAACCCATCTTTTCCATTCATCCCTCCTCTTCCAGGGTTTTAACCAATCAAAGCACAGCATACAATGTCCATCGTCTTAGTTCCGTTCCCACAGTTTTCAGCCTGTTATGACTACATTAAAAGTAAACTAATCAGCACCTGCCTTGAAGGCCAAATTTCCAGGCCTCTCTAGCTATGCCTAGAAATTAAAGACTTCAAAGAAACTACTTTACTCATTAAAAGCAAAAGCCCCTGTTTTAATTTGTTACACTCTTCTCTTTGCTTTGTTCCATTATATGCCAGCCTGAACCTATGGGAAGAGACCTGGGAAATTATTTGATATGGAAAGGGGCTGCATTAGCTTAGTGGTTAAGGAAGCTCACCTTTGATAACTGGAAGGCCAGCAAGCCAGCAGTTCGAGACCTGGGTACTGCATGATGGTATGAGTGCCCATCTCTGTCCCAGATCCTGCCAACCTAGCAGTTTGAAAGCAAGAAATTACAAGTAGATAAACAGGGACTACTTGGGTGTGGAAAAGATCTTGGGGACATGAAAGGAGCCTCATTCGGGCGTCCCCTGAGAGGAGTTCCTCCAGCAAAAATCCTTTCAACCCAGAATAATTTCTGACACATAATAATAATAATAATAATAATAATAATAATAATAATAATAATAATAATAATAATAATAATTATTATTATTATTATTATTATTATTATTATTATTATTATTATTATTATTATTATTATTATTATTATTATTATTATTATTATTATTATTGTCATCATCATCATCATCATCATTATTGTTATCAGCAGCAGCGGCATCGGAGGAGGCGGAGGAGGCGGTGTCGGCGGCGGCGGCATCGTCGGCATTGTTATTATTTGATATGGTAGGGCACAAACAGCTGAATGGACTGCTCAGTGATTTGGGTACCTGGACAGGTGTGTTTTGCTTCCGCTTCTGGGAGTGGTGAGGGAAGCGCAGGCCAGATGAATTGGTGTCGTACTTTGGACACCCTTGGTTTACGGTGTAAAATGAGGAAACCCTTGCCTGGCCTGAGAGCCCTGCCACTTGGCTTGTAGGCTAACCTTGGCAGCTATTCAAGAATTTGATGAAAAACCTGGATAAGTTCAAATACAGATGTGAGCAAGGGAAGTGGAGAAGAAGAACAAATGGTCTGTCTATCCCTCGGCTGATTTTTAAATTTTAATTCTAGCTACTCATTTGCTGTCCTTTTTTAAACATTGCAACTATTTTGAATAAACAAGATATTTTTTAAAAAAATAGTTTTTGTTACTGTCATTGCGGAATGAGATTTTACACAGACCTGGGCTAGATGGCTGTCACTGCTACACCCTCATGTTCCTTCCATCCCGTCTATTTCACTTGTATTGTAAAAACAGCCTTACCGAGCCTCATTCCCACCCCCTTCCTCCCCCTCCTCCTCCTCTTCCTCTTCCAAAGATTGCCTTAGCAGAAACTGTTATTTCAGTCAGAGATGATGCAAGGTGAACTTGACTGTGGGGTGGTCAAACTGAGATTTTGCCCGGCCGGATGAATACAGGCTGAACTAAACTAAACTAAACTAAACTAAACTAACTAAAACCAAGTTTATGAAATCGAAAGAGCTGCCTTGTAATGGAATAAAACTTGTGATGGAACAAAACTTGGGGAAGAACAAATAGAAGAAGTGGAAAGCTACATTTATTTGGGTCAATGTTGTGTATAAGGATTTATTCTAATCAAATGTCAAACCGCGCCAAAAATGGGAACCCGGCGCCATTTCTAAAGGCGCAAAATTCAAAGATGCATCAAAGCGGGAAAGACTGAACTTTGCTTGTCCTCTGGAAGCTCTCCGAAATGTACCTTGTTTTGTAACGGTCCAAACACCGTTTATATGTTGGCCACCCCTGTACATACTCCCTAGTCCGCAACCTGAGCTAAATAAAGATCACTGAGTTTAATCCGATCCTGCTGGTCAGAATACTTCTTTGTCCAGACTCAACAGTCAAGCAGTCAGGTTGGACAATGACTTAAAAGAAGAAATATCTGGAAGACAGAGAGCCATGTGGGCTAAATACAGAGAAGTGTCAGCCATCTCGAAGTCAACAGCGAAACCAGAAAGAAAGGCACATTTGTTCAAGTCTACGGACTTGAAAGCAATGACATACAACAGCGCATCGTGGGCTTTAACAGTTGCGGAAGAAAAACGGATGCAAGATCAATGCTCAGAATCTCACTTCACAATAAAGTGAAAGGCAAAGTTCACTGCTGAAAAGCGTAGTAAAAGAGTACCTGACAAACATATTAAAGTGGGTTGGCCATGTTGCATGCACAAGTGGCAATAGATGGAGTGCCAGAATAAGGAATTGGTATCTGAGAGATTGCAAAAGACCTCAGGGAAGAGCACCTCGCAGACGGGAAGATTTTCTCAAGACAAATGTTTGACCAACATGGAGAAGAACTGCCAGGGACAGATCGCTATGGACAGAAGTTGTGCGGAATGTCGTCACAGAGATGTCGACTCACACGAGGACTCCTTCCTAAATAACGACTCCAAGGTATCCAAGGTACTGTTGGGATGAGAAACCTCAGAATCTCCTGGCCGCGTTTGTTGAGAGATTCTGAGATTTGTTGTCCAAAAAATTAAGGTAAAGATAAAGGTTTCCCTTGCTCAAAAGCCAGTCGTATCCAACTCTAAGGTGCAGTGCTCATCTCTGTTTCTAAGCCGAAGAGCCAGCGCTGTCTACTTCTGCAGACGTTTCCGTGGTCATGTGGCAAGCATGACTAGACACCGGAGCGCATGGAGTGCCAAAAAATTACTCTTCCAAAAAGAGAGGGGAACAGGACCCCCATGACCTAGATAGAAAACGTCTATAGGACTACCTTTAATATCTGGACCAGAGAGTCCCTATTTTATGCTTTGCCTAGGGCCAGTAGCAATGATTTAGTTCCGTCATGGCGAACCTTGGCACTCCAGATGTTCTTGGACTTCAATTCCCAGAAGCCCAAGCACCCTGTGAATCCACACGAATGGGTTTACTGTGATTCATCCTGCCCGTGCTGCCTTCATCGCTCCTGGAAGCGAAAGTAAAACACGCCCGTACAGTTAAGACTCTTCTGGGTTAACCCTTCCTCTGTATGGGCACATTTTACTTCCGCTTCCAGGAGCGACGAGGGCAGTGCGGGCCGGATGAATCGCAGTAAACCCATTCGTGTGGATTCACAGGGTGCTTGGGCTTCTGGGAATTGCAGTCCAAGAACATCTGAAGTGCCAAGGTTAGCCATCACGGATTTAGATCATAGGTTCTCAACCTTGGGCCCCCAGATGTTCTTGGACTTCAATTCCCAGAAGCCCTGATCAGCAGGTGTGCAGACTTGGGCTTCTGGGAATTGAAGTCCAACAGCACCTGGAGCCCCAAGATTGAGAAACCCTGATTTGGATTGAGTGACACGGTTGCCTCAGGCAGTGGACTACCAGGATGGGGTAAGTAGGATCCCTGCCCCTGTGGAAACCCATCACTGCTTTTCACAGATCTCCAGAGCTTCCCAGGGGAAGAGCACCAGAATATTTCAGTGCAAAATTCAGAGGAATATTCCTAGGACTGAGTTCATTTCTGGGGGGTGGGGGGTGGGGGGTGAGTTTCTACTAATCAGGACTTTGCCCAAGATTGTGTGTTCCTGCTTGCTAATTAAATGGGTTGCCTTGTTAGCCTCAAAGAAGAACAATGTCTGATTCTGTGCATTTACCCTGGAGCTAGACAGGCTCAACTTCTCACCTTTGTCCCAGGGCTTAGTCTGGGATCTGAAATCCCACTTAAAGGAGCACAGAAGCAGCTGAACCTTCTCTGCTCCCCTGGAAGAGCCCACCTTCGCCGACCAGCTGGGTTTATTACGGGTGTACATATGTTTATCTGTTTTGGTTGTCAGAATGACATATTTCCCCTTGATCTGCCATGGGGAACTCATTTATGCGAAGCAGGAAGCAAGCTGCATTGCTTGTGAGTGATGAAGACTCTTGGCATCAATCATCTTCCCGCTCTTCCGAAGCATGTGCGGTAAGCACCGCACTGCCGGGAACGGCGAGGTCCCTTTGATACTGTGGTCATCATCGGCCCACGCTTCTGTGCCATTTGGCAGCAATAATACCAGGCAACTAAGGTTTCCTTGATTTCCAGAATCCATCCCCGGCACATGGTTGCAAAGCCCTTTCTTTAACTTAAATCCAATTGAAGGACGGTCCTTGACATTCCTTGGGACACACGTATGTTCCAGGTAAGGTCACCAGGCTGCAAGCATCCCAGACTCTGAGATTCATGCCATCATATGTAAGAGGTTGGATCAGAAGGTGAATCTTTGTGATAGCGATAGCAATTAGCAATAGCAATTAGACTTATATACTGCCCCATAGCACATAGTGCACTCTCTGGGCAGTTTACAGGCAATTAGCATTTTTGCCCCCAACATGCTGGGTACTCGTTTTATCTATCTGGGAAGGATGGAAGGTGCACGCCGGATGAGGGCATCCAGGGCTGGATCTGGCCTGTGGGCCATAGTTTGGACATCCCTGCTCTAAACTCTGGGGGAAGCGATGCAGGGACCCATGCTTGCCCTGGCTTTTCCGATGGAAGGCAAAGGGTTTTCTCTCCAACGAGGAAAGCTTAAGAATCTGAAAGAAGAGAAAGTGAGGCCAGCAAATTTAAGCAATTGCAATCAGGGACTGCGGTGGCTTAGTGGTTAAGACCCTGAACTTGATGACTGGAAGGTCGGCAGGTCTGAGCTGCTCCCGTCTCTCTCCAAACTCCTGCCAATCTAGCAGTTTGAAAGCAAGAAATTGCAAGTAGATAAATAGGGACCAATTGGTGACTAGTCCTGCCTGCCACATGACCACAGAAATGTCTGCAGACACAAACATTGCTGGCTCTTTGGCTATAAACGGAAATGAGCGCCAAACCCTAGAGTTGGATATGACTGGCTTTCTAGCAAAGGCGACCTTTACCACTCCATAGTACTTAGTGCACTCTCTGGGTGGTTCACAAGTTAATTAGCATTTCTCCCCCAACATGCTGGATAATCATTTTACCAACCTTGGAAGGATCGAAGGCTGAGTCAACCTTGAATCCCATCAGGATCTAACTCACAATGTTTGGGCTGCAGGACAGCACTTTAGCCACAGCACCACCAGGGCTCTGTTTAAACAAATAGAATTTAAGCAAATTCTGCAATGTTCAGAGACCTTAACTACCCAAAAGTGCCTTCCGCAGCAATCCTAGAAGGTCAGAAATGCCCATAAGTAGTCACTAGGCGCAAGAAGGAATTGAGATGCAGAAAGGCGGAATTGTGATAATTTTTGCAACTGATAGGAGTAAACTTTGGTATTCAACCCATGTGTAGCCAATAGCTGGCTTGCCCGTCCAGTTAAAGGTAAAGGTAAAGGTTTCCCTTGCTCGAAAGTCAGTCGTATCCGAATCTAGGGTGCAGTGCTCATCTCTGTTTCTAAGTTGAAGAGCCAGTGCTGTCTGCTTCTGCAGACATTTCCGTGGTCATGTGGCAGCATGACTAGACACCACCATGCACGGAATGCTGTTACCTTCACACCGAAGTGGTCCCTATTTATCTACTTGCAATTTCTTGCTTTCGAACTGCTAGGTTGGGAGGAGCTGGGACGAAGATGGGAGCTCATTTCCGTCCTGCAGTACTCGGGAATCAAACTGCTGACCTTCAGCTTTCCAGGCAGCGTCTTAGCCACTTGAGCCACTGCAGTCCCTGGCCGTCCAGTTACAAAGGGACTTTTTAGAAAAAGGCATTTCAGCCTTGACAGCATGAAATGTCTCTACATCTGCATCCCTGCCGCCCCCCCCCCTCCCGAATCCACCAATGTCTGTTTCAAAAACCGGTGGGTTCCAAGGTCCAGCTGACGCTGGAAGCCATGCTCTTTGTTGAAAGAGGCTACAAACGTGTGGTCCTTGAATCTCCAGACTTCGGTGTTTCCAAGCGTGACATCTTCCATCCAAGTCAACACACTCACAGAGGGGAGAACATGTGGCTTCCAGATCCTTCTCCTGCCCTGGGAAAAGCTTGCCTCTCTTAATGGTCCGTTTCCAGTTTCAAACCTACTCTTTCAAACTGTGCCAGCTTGTGGTTCTGGGGCAGCCAGAACAAGCCGAAATAGTGGAGGTGGAAGAGGTACTGGTTTCATCCCAACTGGTTACAACAGGGATTCTCAACCTGCGGCCTGTGGGCCGAACATGGCTCATGGCACCATTTCATGTGCCCCCCCCCCACCTCCAACACACCCAGAAGTGCTATGTGGTGCAGGAATGGCAAAATGGCCATCCAGCCCCTGAAGCTGTCTGAGGCAGCCTGACCCGGCCCCCGGCTTTAAAAGGTTGAGAACACCTGGGTTACAACATCTGATCTCCAAATTTGTGGAACTGCCTTTTTTGTGTGTGGGCGGGTGGGGGTTGGGGTGGCAAATCCCTGGATCTTCCCCATCCCCATGGCCAGGTGCTTTTACATTATCTCTTATTATATTTTCTGTAAAGGGTTCACTTGACCACTCGTAAAGGTAAAGGTCTTCCTTGCTTGAAAGCCAGTCATGTCTGACTCTCGGAGGTGGTGTTCATCTCCGTTTACAGCCAAAGAACCATCATCTGCAGATATGTCCGTGATCATGTGGCATGCAGGACTAGACACCAAAGTGCATGGAATGCTGTTACTTTTACTACCAAAGCAGTACCTATTTATCTACTTGTGATTTCTTGCTTTCGGACTGCCAGGTTGGCAGGAACTGGGAGAGATGACGGGAGCTCACTCTGTTGTGCAGCACTTGGGTCTCAAATTACTGACCTGTGTAGACCTTCCAGTCATAAACCCCGGCATCTTAGCCGCTACGCAACCACAGCCCCTTATCTTGACCGCGAATGCACCCTAAACACTTTTGCCTATAGTGATATTCAGAGCAAATGAAAAGAGTATAAAGAGTTAAAGGATTCCCAATTCCAGTAATAACTGACTCTAGGAGTGGTCCTCATCTCTGTTCCAAGGCTGAAGGAGCCAGCATTGTCTGAAGATGCTTCTATGGTCATGTGGCCAGCATCACTATACACCAAGGCACACAGAACACTGTTACCGGAGTGGTACCTATTTATCAACTCACATTTGCACACTTTCAAACTGCTAGGTTGGCAGGAGCTGGGGCTGATAACAGGCACTCACCCTGTCTCATGGCTTGTGGGTCTTGAGCACTGGACATTGGCCTTCTGGTCAACAAGCCCAGCATCTAAACTGCTATACCACCGTATCCCCCTCTCACACACTGTACAACTGTTGGTATCAGTTTGATCCTGAGAAGCTCAAGGTTGAGTCATCCATCCTTCCAAGGTCAGTAAAATGTGAACCACCCAGAGAGTGCTCTTAGTGCTATGGGGTGGTATATAAGTGTTATTGCTTTTGCTATGTATGGACGCACAAATGTTTTTTTTAAAAAAATCTTGCAGGGATTCAAAACATTAACTAATAAAGCCATCCACCACTACCCTGATCTACTGATCCATGCTAGGAGATTGGAGTAGGTGGATGCTTTGCCCCTTGACTCTGGTTCCACCCAGACATGGGGACTTTGCAGAAACTAGACCTTGCTTTAGAACAGGGGTTCCCAACCTAAGGCCCATGGGTCAGATCTGGCCAGCGGCACCATTTCATGTGCCCCCACCTCTCCATGGGCATTTGAGAAACAAAATGGCCACCCCTTTGAAGCTGTTGAGACAAAACAGCCACCCCCATTGTGCAGGCAGGGCAAAATGGCCATCCGGCCCTCAAAGCTGACTGAGAGAATGTGACCTGGCCCACGGCTTGAAAAGGTTGGACTCCCTGCGTTAGAGCAATAATGTGATCTCCAGCCTGATAATATCAAGCCAGCTGGATGGGCCAGTTCCAGTTAATTGTGTTTCGGAAGTTCTTCTTTTTGGACATCAGAAGTTATTCCAAATTCTGCGGTGTTCACAAGCGCCGGTCTGTGTATTTCCAATCTCTCTCTCTCTCTCTCTCTCTCTCTACAGAGTTGTTTAAATAGTTATGGGCTCACAAAGTTTGCATGTAAGATGATCACACTATCTAGCAGCTCAGAGTTTGAAATGAGCTTTCTTTGAAGTTCTTCGCTTTGATCTGGGACACCTTCGCTTCAGGGCCCCATGAAGACCAAGGCAAGAGATACCAGCTGCCACCTTCTCCTGTTTCGATGAATAATAGTGTCCTGTACCCAAGATGCTAGGTGAAGAAGAACATAGAGGACAGAGTCTTCCAATGAGGTGAATGATGTCACATGTTCAGGTCTTGAGGGTCTAGGCTGCCAACTCCATAAATCAAGAAGTTTTCCCATCTTTGTACTTGAACACAGTGCTATTTCTGTCCCAATCACCAATAAATTAAGTGGCCTGCTATGTTCAAAATAAACATAATCAGACACTGCCTGTTCTAGCTCTCTGGTCAAGATTGCAAACTTGGAATTCCCGACTGTATACGTAGGTTGCTTGATGTTTCACTGATATCCTCTAAAAGACATCCTTGCCACCTACACTCACTAACATACATGGTGGGTAGTATTCTGCTTAATACATTACTTCTGCCTAATACATTACTTCTGCCAATCATGTTGCTCATCCAAGTGACCGCCTACCAAAGACGGAAAATAACACATCTCTCAAGTCTTAGAGTGGCAAACAAGTGGTTAATGATGGTTATGAGGTCTAAATTTATTCTTCTTCTGCTTCTCCTCCTCCTCCTCTTCCTTCATTTGAATCCGAATACTGTATAGGCGATCATCATGGTGATCAGCCATGAAGACTGCCCTAAGAATATAACGCAGTGGCCTTTCATCTGCCTTCTGCATCGCAGCATGACCCCGTCTGATCTAGTTCCGCGATCTAGTTCCGCGAGTCACTTTCTGGTCCCGAGCCCTTAATGGCATACAAAGTCCTCAGCCCCAGGGCCAGGCTAGTATTAATGACACTGCTACCCTCCATCAAGATGGATTCAAGTGGGATTTAATCAACTCGGAGACCATCACCCTTCCCTCTGGACTTTGGCACTCAAGGCCATTAGTCATCAGGGTAGTCAGGTTAGTTAACTGCCACCTGACACTCAGTGTTGAGTTGCTGGCAGTATGGTCTACTCTATTACCATAGCAGGATACCTCGCCAGACTACCACCTCATTGTAAGTTCCACTCTTTTCCCCATTGTAAGCTCCACTCTTTTCTCTTTTATAGATGCTCCCCACACAATTGGGAAGAATGCACTATGCACTATGGGGCAGTATATAAGAATACTGTAATTGCTATTGCTTCCTCTGGACACATCCCCACTCTTTGAAATCCTTTGTACACTATGTTGGCTAGAACCTGACAGAATACTCTAGGGCCGTGAAGGCGAACCTTGGCACTCCAGATATTCTTGGACTTCAATTCCCAGAAGCCCCCATGAATCCACATGAATGGGTTTACTGTGATTCATCTGGACAATGCCACCCTCGTCGCTCTTGGATGCGGAAGTAAAACACGCTTGTACGGTTAAGGCTCTTCTGGGTTAACCCTTCCTCCGTACGGGCACGTGGGCCAGATGAATCGCAGTAAACCCATTTGTGTGGATTCATGGGGGCTTCTGGGAATTGAAGTCCAAGAACATCTGGAGTGCCAAGGTTTGCCATCACGGCTCTAGGGGAGTATTTTTGCTTCCCTTTACCTGGATGCTACATTTGTGCTGATTACTTCTAAAAAGGAGTTCCTTCCTACAGCACATGGGTGTTACCCTCTTCTGATGGGCAGATGGGACTAGGGGACTGTTATATATGCATGTACAATGTTACTTTAAATATATGAATGTAACCAGTCCACAATCACAATGTATCTCAGCTGTTAAAGAACGCGAGCAAGCCGCCCATAGAGGGCAGCTGCGAGCGTTCAGTCTCACATGGTCCACATTGCCCAAATCACGAACAGCCGCGGGAATTTCCCCACATGATCAGGAGCTACAGAAAACAACTGCAGAAGAGAAAACAACTGCAGAAGAGAGGCGTGACCTGGGAGAGGCCACGCCGGTAGCAGCCAATAAGCTACCGTGCAACAAGATTCAAATGTATTGTGTTATGGTATATAATGAGATGTATCTCCCCCATTACCTCATGTTCGTGCTGAGCATCAATGAATAAACCTGTGTTAGTCCTTCCTGCGACTCCTTCTTTGTCTTCCGTGCAAGACACTAAATTGGCGACGAAGGTGGGATCGATGGCGAATCCCAAGGTCAAGCCGTACCAGTTCGATGTCAGCGAGCCCGAACAATGGGAGCTCTACGAGTGCCAGTTTTGGCACGCCATGGAGGCTGCAGGCGTCGACGACGACGCGAAGATGCGCTCCCACTTCCTGTCTCAGGTGGGGCCGGCCACGCTGCGGATCCTGATGACCCTGGTGGCCCCCCGAAAGGTGGACGAGGTGCCCATCGACCGTATCCTGGAGAGGCTGCGTGAGCACTTCCAGCCGCCCGTCTCGATCTTCCCAGCCCGGGTCGCGTTCCACAGGCGAGACCAGCGACCGGGCGAATCCGTGTCCGCCTACGCGGCGGCCCTCAGGCTTGCAGCGGTGCATTGCCAGTGGGACGACCTGGACCAGGCCCTCCATGACCGCATGCTGTGCGGCTTGAGGGACGAGGAGCTTCAGAGGAGGCTCATGACCCGCGACCATCGCCTCACGTTCAACGAGGTACTGCGGGAGGCGCAAGCAGCCGAGGAGGCCAGGAGCGGCGTCCAGCTATTCAAGTCTCGAGGGGCCACGTCCGAGAGGGCCAAGTCACCAGTGCAGGCGGCCCGGCGGACACCAGCGAAGATGGCCTGGCGGGCCCCCAAGCCGCCCGCCGCCGCACCAACGTCGTCCGAGGAGTCCTCCACGACAGCGGATCCCTACTCCAGCGAGGACGACGACGTCCAGAGGATCAAGAAGCGAGGTGAGAAGCGGCAGACCTGAGAACGGCAGGACCGCCGCTGCGACGGTTGTGGGGCAGCCCACGACCGCATGAGGTGTCCGTTCCGGAAGGCCGAGTGCCACAACTGCGGCCGAAAGGGACACATCGCCCGAGTATGCAGGCGAGTAGAGGACAAGGGCAGTTCCAGCCATTCCCAGACGCACCAACGAAAGGCGGCCGGCACCAGGAAGGTCTCAGCCGGCCACAGCGAGGAAGGCGTGAACCGCGTGGGCCTGGAGCACCGGCGGTTCTTCATAGAGGTACTGTTGCAGGGGGTCCCAGTGAGGATGGAGATAGACTTGGGGTCTTCTTATTCCATCCTGTCCCAAAAAGAGTTTATGCGCATTCCCCCAGAGAAACGGCCCAAACTGCGGGCCATGAGATCCAATCTACGGGACGTGCAGGGAAATGGGATCCCAGTGTTGGGGGTGGGGAACTTCAAGGTGAAGTTCAAGAACTACTCCGAGAAACTGCCCCTAGTGGTCCTAAAAGGGGGGAGGTGCTGCCTTTTGGGAACGCAGTGGTTTACTCCCCTAGGGATCGAACTGTCTGGCATTAACGCCATCGAGACTGACCCAATGCGGGACGTGTGCGACGCACACCCGGACGTTTTCAAGAAGGGGCTCGGGAAATACAAGGGGCCCCCGGTTTCCTTTGAGCTGGACCCAGAAATCCGGCCCATCCGCCTCAAGCCAAGGAGAGTGCCCTTCGCCCTCAAGGACAAGATTGAGGCGGAACTGGACAAATTGGTGGGGCAGGGGATTTTGGTTCCAGTTGACTCGGCAGAGTGGGAAACGCCGATCGTTACAGCCCTCAAGTCAAATGGGGAGGTCAGAATTTGTGCGGACTATAAATGTACGATAAATAAGGCCATTCGGCCAAATGCATACCCGGTGCCCATGGTCAGCCATTTGCTGGCCACGCTACATGGGGGGAGGTTTTTCACCAAGTTAGATCTGGCCCAGGCGTATCAGCAGCTCTCTGTAACCCCGGCTGCTGCCGCCGCGCAAACGATCGTAACGCACAAGGGGGCGTTTAAGGTAACGCGCCTTCAGTTTGGCGTGAATTCGGCCCCCGGAATTTTCCAGTCCCTCGTGGAACGCCTTTTAAAGGGGCTTCCAGGCGTCCTCCCATACTTCGACGATGTGTTGATAACAGCAGGGAGCGAATTAGAGTTAGCCAAGAGGCTAGATGGGGTTCTCTCAGTGTTCGAGAGGGCAGGACTTCGATTGAGGAGGGACAAGTGCGTATTCTTCGCGAGGGAGGTAGAGTTTCTAGGGTTTAAGGTAACCCCGGACGGAATCAAACCCTCCGAGTCCAAGGTAGCGGCCGTGCGAGACGCCCCTCGCCCCACCGCGAAACCGGAGCTGCAGTCATTCCTAGGGCTCCTAAATTTCTATCACTCCTTCCTGCCTCGGAAGGCATCGGTCGCGGAGCCACTGCACGCGCTACTTAAGAAGGATGCGGTTTGGCGGTGGGGGGACAAGCAGGAGAGGGCATTCAAAGAGCTTAAGTCACTCCTGTCTTCGGATGCGGTCCTGACCCATTTTGATCCGAAAAAACCAGTGGTGGTAGTCTGTGACGCGTCCCCGGTGGGGTGGGGGCGGTCCTGTGCCACGTGTTGGAGAGCGGGAGGGAAGCCCCGGTGGCGTACTACTCAAGGTCCCTCTCGAAAGCCGAGCGCAATTACGCGCAAACAGATAGGGAGGCCCTAGCAATCATCGCGGGAACCAAGAAGTTCCACGATTTTTTATACGGCCGCGAGTTTACGGTAGTGACGGATCACAAGCCGCTACTGGAGATCTTCACTACCGGCAAACCAACCCCACAAATTCTATTCCCCAGGATGCTACGTTGGGCCATTTTCCTCAACGCCTACCAATATGAGCTGGTCTATCGCCCAGGGAAGGAGATCTCCCATGCGGACGCCCTGTCCCGATCCCCTCTCCCTAGTTTAGGGGACCCCACGTGTGAGGTAGAGCAGGAACACCAAGTCCTGCTGATTGAGTCTCTCGACTCACCCCCAATTGTGCCGGCCGACCTCGCCAAGGCCACGGCGGCCGACAAGATCCTGGCCCAAGTTAGTTCCTGGGTTAGGAAAGGGTGGCCCACCTCTCCCCCTGAGGAACATTTCAAGCCGTTTTTCAGGCGCAGAGAAGAGCTTTCTCTGGAAAGGGGCTGCTTACTCTGGGGCCAGCGGGTGGTTATCCCAGAGAAGCTGAGGGCCAAGGTGCTAAGGCTACTGCACACCAGCCACCCCGGGATCGTGTGCTCCAAGGGTCTAGCCAGGAGTTTCTTTTGGTGGCCCCAGATAGACGGGGACATAGAACGCCTAGTGGGCACGTGCGAGAGCTGCCAGAGCTCTCGGCCCGAGGAGTCCCGGTTACCCCATAGGGAATGGGATATGGCCCGCGGGCCATGGTCCCGGATCCATGTCGACTTCGCCGGCCCTTTCCGCGGGTCCATGTTTCTCCTGGTAGTCGACTCCTACTCCAAGTGGTTGGAGGTAATCCCCATGAACAGCACGTCCTCTGCCGCAACCATTAAACAGTTGCGAAAGCTGTTTGCCTGCTTCGTCCTGCCAGACGTCCTTGTGAGCGATAACGCGAGTACCTTCACGTCGGCAGAATTCAAGACGTTTATGGAGAGGAACGCCGTCAGGCACATAACTGCTGCCCCGTTTCACCCCGCCACAAACGGTCAGGTAGAGCGCCCATGCGCACTACGGCGCATGGGTCCCGGTGAGTTGAACCTGCATCTGTGCCAGTTCCTCATCTGCTACAGGACAACCCCTTTAGCGTCAGGTTTTTCCCCAGCCGAACTCCTCATGAGGAGGCGTCCGGTAACACTGTTTGACCGGATGGATCCGTCCAGGGTGGAGGATGAAGGGAGAAACATAAGCATAGGGGGAGAGAGCTCCAAAAGTTTTGCGGTAGGGGACCCGGTTCACTGCAGAAACTACGCGGCCTCGGGGCCAGCGTGGGTGCCAGGGACAATTGTTGAGCAAACGGGGCCGGTATCCTACAGGGTCGAGACTAGTTCAGGTCTACTCTGGAGAAGGCAGAGTCACCGGCGAGGGGGAATCAGCGTTAGGGTCCTCCCCCACCCGCATTACCCAAGGGGGAGACATAGAGGAGGATACTTTCAAAGAGAGGGATCAGTTTGATGATGATTATGAGTTGCAGTACCAGGGGGATGTAGCGGAGTGGTCCCCCACCCGTCCTAGCGAGAAGAGGGGTTTCAGTTCAGCCCCTGGTACTTCCAGTCCCCCCAGCCCTTTTGTTTTGGAGTATACAATAGCTCCTGCTCCCCGGAGACCAACACCCCCAAGACAGGCAACAGGGGCGAGTCCGCCCACCACAGTCTCTAGAACGCCCGGACAGGCAGCGGGGGGTGGCGAGGCCACGAGGGCCTCTTCGTCGGTCCCGAGATTCGTACTGGGGGGGGGGTCCCCAAACTCCTCAAACGGCAGGCAGGGATTCACTTCCCAACTATTCATTCCATTCCCGTCCCCCAATGCAAGGTTACCACAGACGCCATACCGAGCCACTAATGAGTCCCCCCTTTCCATTGCAGGGCAGGACTCCGCGGAACCAGGAGCCTCCGGCTCCCCTGTGTTAAGTCAAGCGGCTGCACGCCCCAGGCGCACATGCGGCAAGCCACAATGGTTGAGGGACTTCGTCCCATCCTAGGGGGGAGGGATGTTAGGTATGCATGTACAATGTTACGTTAAATATATGAATGTAACCAGTCCACAATCACAATGTATCTCAGCTGTTAAAGAACGCGAGCATGCCGCCCATAGAGGGCAGCTGCGAGCATTCAGTCTCACATGGTCCACATTGCCCAAATCACAAACAGCCGCGGGAATTTCCCCACATGATCAGGAGCTACAGAAAACAACTGCAGAAGAGAAAACAACTGCAGAAGAGAGGCGTGACCTGGGTGAGGCCACGCCGGTAGCAGCCAATAAGCTACCGTGCAACAAGATTCAAATGTATTGTGTTATGGTATATAATGAGATGTATCTCCCCCATTACCTCATGTTCGTGCTGAGCATCAATGAATAAACCTGTGTTAGTCCTTCCTGCGACTCCTTCTTTGTCTTCCGTGCAAGACACTAAAGGGACCGAATGCTGGGCTGGATGGGCTGTGACCTGTTCCAGCAAGGCTGTTCTTATGGGACATTAGCCTTAGGCAAATCTGTGCCTCTCAGTTGCTTCCAACCTGCATGCTGGGTGAAAGTTAGATTGATCCAGTGGGTTTCCTTCTGTCAGAGGGAATTTCTGAGGCAGAGACTTCAGGACTCCCTGCTCAATTCTGACTCCACATCAAAAGCTGACAACTTACCAAAAGAAAGGGTGTTTCACAGTTTATGCATGTGGTTTGAATGACTCTGCTTTGGAAGGAAGTTAAAGCAGGGGTGGCCAAACTCTTTGGGCTGTGGGCCGGTCATGTGGTTCGGGGGGGGGCTGGTCACTTTGGCCCATGGCAATTCATCCGGCCCACGAAGCCCTCATCACTCCCAGAAGCGGAAGTAAAACGTATCCATATGCTGGGCTGTAGTTTGGGCACCCCTGAGTTAAAGGATAGAAGTTTCATAGAGAAAATTTTTCAAAAGAAACACTGACACAGACAAAGGCGGTGCTTTCAACATCTGGCCAGAGTTGGAGAATGGAGTTCAGCACCATCTAGTGGAATATGCTGATCTTTCAGTTCCCCCGACCGAAATGGAAAGGAAGGGTCCGATGAGGCCCTCTAGGTAAAGTTCTACTTCTAAGTGTCTCTTTTTCCAGTGGAAGGGATGTAGTTCAGCCATACATCACCACCTCCTTTCCTAGCAGAAGTTCCCAGAAGATCTGATCACTACCATCTCCGTGGGCTGGGAAACCTTCTTCCAAAAGAGACCCTAAACGACTGCTGACCCATCAGTGTCAACACGATTGGTTTAGATGGGCCACAGGTCTGTCTCTGCATAAGCCAACTAACCATGCTCCAAGAAGGTTGGACTGGAAGCCCAAGATGCCTTGATAGTTCTCAAATAGTAAGTAGTGAACAAGAGCAAGAAGAAGATTAAATGGCAATACAAGGAACAGCATAACCACAAGTTGTGTTTTTGTTGTTGTTCAGTCACACAGTCGGCTCCGACTCTTTGCGACCCCATGGACCATCGCTCTCCAGGCACCCCTGTCCTCCACCATCCTCCTCAGTCCACACAGCCCCGTGTCCATTGTGTCTACAATACCATCTAGCCATCTCATCTTCGGCCACCCCCTTCTTCTTTTGCCCTCCACCTTCCCCAGCATCAAGGCTTTCTCAAGTGAATCCTCTCTTCTCATTTGATGTCCAAAATACTTTAGCTTCATCTTTGTTATTTGTCCTTCTAATGAGCAGTCAGGGTTAATCTCTTCTAATATTGACCTATTTGTTCTCCTCACTGTCCAGGGGACTCTCAAAACTCTCCTCCAACACCACATCTCAAAGGCATCTATTCCTCTGCGCTCAGCCTTCCTAATGGTCCAGCTCTCACACCCATACATTACCACTGGGAATACCATTGCTTTGACTATGCGAATTTTTGTTTTCAAGGTGATGTCTCTGCTTTTCACTATGTTCCCCAGGTTTCTCATTGCTTGTCTCCCCAGAATCAGTCATCTTTTTATTTCATGGCTACAGTTGCCAACTGCAGTGATCTTAGATCCCAGGAAAGTAAAATCTGTCACTGCTTCTACTTCTTCCCCATCTATTTTCCAGGGACTGATGGGACCTGTTGCCATTATCTTGGTTTTCTTGATATTGAGTCTCAGGCCAGCTTTTGCACTCTCCTCCTTCAATCCAATCAAGAGGTTCTTTAGGTCTTCCTCACTTTCTGCCATTAGGGTGGTATCGTCTGCATATCTCAGATTGTTGATGTTTCTCCCAGCAATTTGGATCCCATATTGTGATTCCTCCATCCCTGCATTGCACATTATGTGCTCTGTGTATAGATTGAATAAGCAGGGTGACAGAATGCAGCCTTGCCTCACTCCTTTTCCTATTCCAAACTACTCCGTCATTCCATGTTCTGTCCTAACTGTTGCTTCTTGGTTCATGTACAGATTTCTCATGAGGCATATGAGGTGCTCTGGTATTCCCATCTCTTTAATTACTTGCCACATTTTGTTGTGGTCCACACAGTCAAAGGCCTTGGTGTAGTCAATGAAGCAGAAGTAAACTTGTTTCACTTAAATCATTTAAGAAGTGAATTTGACAAGAATAAGGAAAACAACAACCTTGTTCAAAACAGACGGACAGACAAAGACAGAGTGGCAATCAAGATAGACAGACAGACTGACTGGCTAGCAATCAAGGTAGGTAGGTAGACAGACAGACAGACAGACAGACAGACAGACAGACAGACAGACAGACAGACAGACAGATAGATAGATAGATAGATAGATAGATAGCTATCCACAACAGTGAAAGTCACTGAACTGCCACCACAGGAGAAAGGCAAAAATAAATTTAAAAAAAATGCACCCTAACAAAATAAAAAACAAGAAAACAAATTCAGTAAACCATGGTTAACATAATTAATGCTTTCCCCAGGACATTTCTTACAGCAAAAATTACTTAAACCGATTTTCCCATAGGAATGGATTGCATGCAATTTCCCTTAGGGATGCATTGAAAACCAATTAATCCGTTCTGGGGGGATATCCTTAAAATGAGCCACTGTTTTCTGTGGGTTTCCTTTAGTTGTGCATTTTTTATGTTAACCGAGCCATTTGTTAACCGAGGTTCCACTGTAGTCTAAGAAAACAAATGTCGGCTAAGACCCTATGGTGGTTGTAAGGTTCCTTTTGCCAACTGATTAGGAGCAAAGTTAGGTCTGCCCCTTGGCTGAGCTGTGTTGGGATATCTAGTGTGGTCCTCTGCGGCATTTATTTTACTGCGTTTGACAAAAGCTGCAGCGCATTAAACAAATTTAAAAGAAGTGAGGATAAATAGATATGTGCTTTTTAAAAAAAAATCCCAAGCGTTGTTTTCTTTTGGAGAAAATAACTTACACCCAGAGGGCTAAGGGGGCAAGGGGGGGGGGGGTGTGAGGGAACATTTTGTGCAGTTTGGGAAATGTTCTCGCCACATGAGCCTCCGGAAAGAAATGGCAGGAGGCCCTCATGTTCACCTCTCCTGTGGGGAAAGAAGGGAGGAGGGAGGGAAAAGGGGGGGGGGGGTCAGAGAGAACTTTCTTTTCTGGATGATCGTTTGGCAGCTGAGAAGCCGAAGCAAAGCAAAATCAATTCCACTTCTATATTGCCCCATCGCACTTAGTGCATTCTCTGGGCAGTTCACAACTTAATTAGCATTTTGCCCCCAACATGCTGGATAGTGGATACTCATTTTACCAACTATGGCAGGATGGAAAGCTGAGTCAACCTGAAGCCCTGATCAGGATCGAACTCACCGCCTTTTGATTGCAGTCCTGCCAACCTAGCAGTTTGAAAGCAAGAAATTGCAAGTAGATAAATAGGGACCACTTGGGTGGGAAGGTAACAGCATTCCGTGCACCCCGGTATCTAGTCATGCCTGCCACATGACCACAGAAACGTCTGCAGAAGCAGACAGTGCTGGCTCTTCAGTTTTGAAACAGAGATGAGTACTGAACCCTAGAGTCGGATACAACTGGCTTTCGAGCAAGGGAAACCTTTACCTTTACAGCAGTCTAACCACTGCACCACTATATTAATAATTTCATGTCAGAAATTATTCTGAATTGAAAGGATTTTTACTGGAGGAACTCCACTCAGGGGATGCCTGCATGAGGCTCCTTTCATGTCCCCAAGATCTTTTCGCATCGAAGTGGTCCCTTTTTTTCTACAGTGATACCTCAGTTTACAAATTTAATGAATTATCCAGGATGTTTCGTACAGTGTTGTGAAAAATTCGTAAAGCGCATTTTGCATTGCAGACAGTGTCCTCTAGTGGCCTGATCTGGTAATGCACCATAGAAATACTTCATATTGCGAAAAAATTAGTAAACCGATGAATTATTTTCAATTGATTTTCATTCGTAAACTGAAAATTACATTAGCCGAGGTTTTTGTAAACCGAGGTACCACTGTACTTGCAATTTTTTACTAGGTTGGCTGGACCTGAGACAGAGAAGGGCACTCAAACTGTCAGGCAGTACCCGGGTCACAAACTGCCAACTTGCCGGCCTTCCAGCTAACAAGGCAAGCTTCTTAACCACTGAGCCACTGCAGCACCTAGCATGACCATGAAACTGCTACATGACCACGGAAAACATTGGTAGACGCAGACAGCGCTGGCTCTTTGGCTGTAAATGGAACATGGTTAAAATAGGAGACAACATAGAGTTTTGTGGCAAGGAGTTCCACATACTGAGTGCTACTACAGGGGGAATAACTCTTTTGTGACCACAACAGCCTCACTTGAGAACCCATTGTGTAAATAAACACATTGTGTTAAGCATGTATATAAATACTCTTCCTAAACCAGTCATGGCGAACCTTTTGGAGACCGAGTGCCCAAACTGCAACCCAAAACCCACTTATTTATCGCAAAGTGCCAACACAGCAACAGGGGAGGAAGGAAACACTCCCATTGGGCTGCTGGGCAGAGGGGGCGGGGTGAACTCTGTGCTGGGGGAAAGGAGGAAATGCACCCATTGGGCTGCTGGGCAGAGGGGGTGGGGTGAAGTCTGTGCTGGGGGAAGGAGGAAGCGCTCCCATTGGGCTGCTGGGCAGAGGGGTGGGGCAACCTCTGTGCTGAGGGGAAGGAGGAAATGCTCCCATTGGACTGCTGGGCAGAGAGGTGGGGCAAACTCTGTGCTGGGGTGACTGCATGGGTGCCAACAGAGAGGGCTCTGAGTGCCACCTCTGGCATGTGTGCCATAGGTTCGTTACCACTGTCCTAAACAATTTGAACTAGAGGACAGGGCAACATTGATCCTACATGGCTCTACTTTGAAGTAATTCTGCAGATTTCAGGGTGAGAAACCATAGGTGTGGTCAGAGTTTACACCTGTAGAAAAGTACCAAAACCTGCATCATCTCAAACAGCATCACTTCAAGATAATTTGGTCACTATTATGCCTTTCGGGGGCAGGCGGGCTGGGATTGAGCAGATTCTTATGACAATATAAGTCTTCTTACAGTCCGTTCTAGGAATCGCATCCCATAATAAGCACCCTCTCCCCACCTGAAGAATGTGTTAGAGTTACAACTCCCAGCAGGTGTCATATAGGAAAGCTGTTTGGCACTCAGCCACACTTTTTGAATCATTTGGTCACTTTAAAAAATTCCAGACTGTTTCCCTCCCTCCTTTAAAAACAGGATTTTCCAGGATCTGCCAATAAAAAAAAGAGGAAAAGAGACAAAACTGAGATCTTTTAAAGAGGGACGCCTGGTGCTCATCATCTTTGAGAATAATATGCTCCTGCAAATTCTATGCTGGATGCTGATCAAAACAACTGATGAACGAAAACTATTTCTATTATGCATTTGGACTTTTGTAAACAGAGTTGACTTCAAAAATCTCACTCCAGATCTCAAATCCATAAGTAAAGGAAGAAACATGTCAGAGTTGACATTGGTCAGTGCATTCCAAATACAGTAAAACCCCAACGTGCATATGCCCTGAGTTACATAAAATTCGACGTACATAATGATTTTGTGCTAAAACCATGTCCCGATTTACATAAATGTCCCAATTTACATAAATTTATGTAACATGATTTCCTATAGGTTTGCTTCGAGTTACATGAAAAATTCATTTTTTCCTATGGGTTTGCTTCAAGTTACATAAAAAACCGATTTAAGCAAAAACCTGCGGAACGGACTTTTTACGTAAGTAGAGGTTTTACTGTATTCCCATCGGGATCCGATCCATCGTAGGTTTTCTTTCGTTGGGGCCTTTGGAACAGTGAGCAGAAATTTCATAGCTGGAGGCTGAGTGTGGAGTAGTACAAGATCCAGCTTGTATGAAGCTTTTTGGCTTTGCCAGGCTTATTGTACATTCTGGCGACCTTTGGGTGTTTAGGAAGCAGAACAGCATTAAATCCATCTGACGGTTCCAAACTGAGTAGAGTAAGTGAATCAGATGGAGTGAGCTCTCGTCGTCTGTCCCAGCTCCTGCCAACCTAGCAGTTCGAAAGCAAGAAATTGCAAGTAGATAAATAGGTACCACTTTAGTGGGAAGGTTTAATTTAATTTAAGTTAATAGTCATATTTATATTTGCCGCCCACTCAGGCAGAACCTGACTCAGGGCGGCATTACAACAAGTTCTAAAAACACATAAAAAACACTTTAAAAGACCCATATCCCACCCACTATAAAAAGAAGACGAAGAGAGAGTTTTTAGTTGTTTGCATAAGCCAGCAGGCGGGGACTGTGTTCCCATTCGGGCCCCCCCACACCTGCCCTGCCAGCCAGGTCTTCAATCCTTTCCTGAAGGGCAGCAATTCTCTTTGAAGTCTTAGATCTGTTGGCAGGAGGTTCCAGAGGGTTGGTGCGGACACGGAGAAGGCCCTCCTTCGGGTGCTGGACAGATGTGCACCCCTAGCTGATGGCACTATTAGAGAGCCCCTCCGGTCCGCTCTGGTTGGACGGGCAGACACTCTTGGGACGATGCGGTCTCTAAGGTATCCTGGCCCACTGCCATATAGGGCTTTAAAGGTCAAAACCAGCACCTTGAATTGCACCCGGAGACAAACTGGTAACCAGTGCAGCTCCCGAAGTAGCGGTGAGGCATGGGCATATTGTCCGCACCCCATCACCACCCGGGCTGCCGCATTCTGGACCAGCTGCAGCCTCCGAATGGTCGTCAAGGGCAGCCCCATGTAGAGCGCATTACAGTAATCTAGTCGGGAAATGACCAGAGCGTGACCATAAGCAAGGAGTCCCGATCTAGGAGCGTGCGCAACTGGTGAATCACCCAAAGTTGGGCAAAAGCCCTCCTGGCCACAGCCGCTACCTGTTCTTCTAGCAGCAGCCGCGAGTCCAGAAGGACCCCCAGATTGCGCACCGGGTCTGTCTGGGGCAAAACAGCCCCATCCAGTACCAAAGATGGTAACTCCCTGGATAACACGGGGCCCCTTATCCATAGCCACTCAGTCTTGCTGGGATTCAGCCAAAGCCCATTGGCCCCCATCCAGACCCAAATGGCCTCCAGGCATCCTGATAGAATTTCAACAGCATCACTGGGGTCCCCACGGGCCGAGATGTACAACTGGGTGTCATCCGTGTACTGATGGTACCGCACCCCGTGGGAACGAATTATCTCACCCAGTGGCTTCATGTAGATGTTAAATAGGAGAGGAGAGAGCACCGAGCCCTGAGGCACCCCATACTTGAGGAGCCTAGGGCTGGACCTCTCACTCTCCAACCACACCGACTGGGTACTGCCCTCCAGAAAAGAGGAAAACAGTACATACCTGTCAACCCGCGGCTCCGGAAAAAACGGGACCTGTGCAGATCGCTTGTGCGCAGGTCACTTTCCACGCATGCGTGGAAGTGCTACACTGCTTGCGCAGCCCCATGCAGGCTGCGTAGCGCTTTCATGCATGCGTGGAAGGGTTTTACACTTGCGTAGAGGCTGCGCAAGCGGCAGAGCACTTCCACACATGCGTGGAAAGCGTTTTCCCCCGCTGCCAAATTACGGGGTTTTGGCAGCACGGGACGGGTTATGACATCAATTGGCGTCAAATTCCGTGGTAATCCCGGCCAAATCGGGATGGTTGATAGGTATGAAACAGTATTCCATGCAATCCGGTGTCTAGTCATGCCTGCTGCATGTCCATGGAAACGTCTGCAGACGCAGACATCGTTGGCTGTTTAGCTATAAATGGAGATGACCACTGAACCCTAGAGTTGGATACGTGGCTTTACCTATACCTTTAGGTATATTCTGTTGTTCCTTGCGCCAGGATGAAGAAGTGAATTTAGGCCTTTCTCATTTTCATTCCATTCCTCTGAGTTCTGCATGCTTTCCCCACATATACTTGTTTAAATATCAGCTTGCGAAAGTGTATTTGTCCTCCCTGCAATGCAAATTTGATTGCATTTTCCCTTTCCCCGCCTCTATTTAAGCATTTTATCTAATCTAAGGCATATTACAAGAATGCCAAATAATGCTGGTGGAGGACGCTAAAGGTGCCAGAGCAAGAATCTTGTCTCTCCCTCAGCACCTGAAGAAGAAGAAGAAGAAGAAGAAGAAGAATTTCCTCTGTCGACTAAAGACTGCTTTTGCCTTAACTTGTGGCCTGTGGGCCGGATGTGGCCCTTGCACCATTCCATGTGTCCCCCACTGCCTCTATGACACCAGGAAGTGCCATGTGATGGAGGAAGGGCAAAATGGCCTTCCGGCCCCTGAAGCTGTCTCAAGGGAGTGTGACCCAGCCCCTGGCTTTAAAAGGTTGAGAACTCCTGTATCTATGAAATCCAAAGAAAAGCTGAGACCAGCCAAAAAGCACAACTAGGATGAAGATTAAAAGCCAACAGCTCCCCCTCCTGGTTGATTGTGGTTTTGGACGCCAGTGAGAGTTGTCAACCTAAGGCGCCCCCTGATGGAGAGTCACCAGAAATGAAACATTAGTCTGTCCTAATATTTATTGAAGAATACAATGGCATTTGAACCAATCTGGCCAGGTGCAGATCCTACTGCCAGTGACTCAAAGCCAAGTGTCAGGCAGTGGTTAACTAACATGACAACCCTGAGGACTAACAGCCATGGGTGCTGAAGTCCACAGGGAAGGGTGATGGTCCCCAAGTGGATCAAATCCCACTTGAATCCATCTTGATGGAGGGCAACAGCTTCATCCATCCTGGCCGGGGGCTGAGGAGGGCTTTGTGTGCCAAATGGGTTCAAGACCAGAAAGTGACTCATGGAGTTGGATCAGTGGTACAGGAGTTATGCTGCAATGCGGAACGCAAATGGAAGGCCACTGCATTATATTGTTCCCAGAACAATCTTCATGCACAACAAGGAGGAAGAGGAGGAGGCCACTTACATAGTCGGCATGTAAAATAGTCATCAAGTTTCTCATGAAGAGATTTCTGAAGATGAAAACGGCTATCTTAATGACCCATAGCAGGGGTTCCCACCCTTTTCAAGCCGGGGGCCAGGTCATATTCTCTCAGTCAGCTTCAAGGGCTGGATGGCCATTTTGCCCTGTCTACACAATAGGGGAAGCCATTTTGTCCCCACAGCTTCAAAGGGCAGCCATTTTGTTTCTCGGATGCCCTTGGAGGGATGGGGACCCACATGAAATGGTGCCATGGGTCGCATCCAGCCCATGGGCCTTAGGTTGGGAACCCCTGACCCATAGGGTAGAAAAAATAAACAGGGACTGCAAATTGTGTAAGTCAATAGGGAATTTCCTACCTTGTAATGACTTGATGTCATGACCTTAATGTAATGACCTTGTCAACAAAAGTCTGCATAGTTAAAGCAGTGGTCTTCCTAGTAGTAATTTATGACTTAAGACCTCTGTTTAATATTTCATCCTTTCCCAATGGAGATTTGTTCAGTAACAACCATAGGTAGGTGCAGGAACTTCGGGCAATAGATGACAACACAGAGGCAAATTGTGTGAGTCAGTGTGGAATTTCCTGCCCAAGTGGTATCTCAAGACCTTAGTATGATATTGTTGTGTCCAAACGTTAGTAAAGTATTTTGTTTTAAGTTGCAGCTACAGCTGTAGACGGAGCTGCTGCCATTCAGGAAAGGACTTAAGACCTGGCTGGCGGGGCAGGTGTGGGGCCCTGAGGGCAATGTGGCTACTGCCCGTTGCCTTCTTCCATGAGAGGCACCGTCTCTCTCCTGCATGGGGTGGGTGTGATTTTAATGGGGGTGGGGATTTTAACTGTTTTTATTAAGTGGGGTTTTAAATTATGTAAGCCGCCATGAGTCGGGCTTGCCTGAGTTGGCGGCAAACAAGCCGAAAAATTAAATTAAATTAAAATTAAATGCACCATTGAGTCTTTGCTGTAATCGCGCACCATTTCTGTAAGGCACCTAATTCATATGTTCACAATGTCCTCTGACTGGTTTACACAGGTTTCCCACGTTAAGTAAAGGCCCAGGCAAATGTACCACTGTAACTGCCTTTCTATCTGTACATAAGTTGCTACCTCGCCCCTGTTTTCCCCAGTCCAAACTGAGCTATAATAAATGACTTGTTGGTTAACCCTCGATCTGCTGTTGCGTTGCAATTAATGCTCGGACTCAATAGATATCCAGACTTTTTCCAATAAGGCTTTGTTCTTAGAAGCTTGTTCAGAAAAAAAAGAAGCCACGCTTAATTGGAAAGAAACTTAAATTGAGGGGGGAAATATAACAGCAGTGGGGGAAAACAACCTGTAGCATTTTACATTTGGCAATAATAATTTTGTGTCAGAAATTCTTCTAGGTCGAAAGAATTTTTGTAGGAGAAACTCCGCTCAGGGGATGCACAAATAGGGCTCTTTTCATGTCCCCAAGAGCTGGGACAGAGACGGGCACTCAATCACATGCAGTGCCCGGGTCTTGAACTGCCTACTTGCTGGCCTTCCAGCAAACAAGGTGTTATGTATGCATGTACAATGTTACTTTAAATATATGAATGTAACCAGTCCACAATCACAATGTATCTCAGCTGTTAAGGAACGCGAGCAAGCCGCCCATAGAGGGCAGCTGCGAGCGTTCAACCTCACATGGCTCACATTCCCCAAATCACGAACAGCCGCGGGAACTTCCCCGCATGATCAAGAACTACAGAAGAAGAACTACAGAAGAGAGGCGTGACCTGGGCGATGTCACGCCGGTTGCGGCCAATGAGCTACCGTGCAGCAAGATTCAAATGTATTGTGCTACTGTATATAATGAGATGTACCTCCGCCATTGCCACATGTTCATGCTGACCATCAATGAATAAACCTGTGTTAGTCCTTCCTGCGACTCCTTCTTTGTCTTCCGTGCAAGACACTAAATTGGCGATGAGGATGGGATCGATGGTGAATCCCAAGGTCAAGCCGTACCAGTTCGATGTCAGCGAGCCCGAGCAATGGGAGCTCTACGAGTGCCAGTTTCGGCATGCCATGGAAGCTGCAGGCGTCGATGACGACGCGAAGGTGCGCTCCCACTTCCTGGCTCAGGTGGGGCCGGCCACGCTGCGGATCCTGATGACCCTGGTGGCCCCCCGGAAGGTGGACGAGGTGCCCATCGACCGTATCCTGGAGAGACTGCGTGAGCATTTCCAGCCGCCCGTCTCGATCTTCCCAGCCCGGGTCGCGTTCCACAGGCGAGACCAGCGACCGGGCGAATCCGTGTACGCCTACGCGGTGGCCCTCAGGCTTGCAGCGGTGCATTGCCAGTGGGACGACCTAGACCAGACCCTCCGTGACCGCATGCTGTGTGGGTTGAGGGACGAGGAGCTTCAGAGGAGGCTCATGACCCGCGACCATCGCCTCACGTTCAACGAGGTACTGCGGGAGGCCCAAGCAGCCGAGGAGACCAGGAGCGGAGTCCGGCTGTTCAAGTCCCGAGGAGCCACGTCCGAGAGGGCCAAGTCACCAGTACAGGCGGCCCGGTGGACACCAGCGAAGATGGCCTGGCGGGCCCCCAAGCTGCCCGCCGCCACACCAACGTCGTCCGAGGAGTCGTCCACGACAGCGGACCCCTACTCCAGCGAGGACGACGACGTCCAGAGGATCAAGAAGCGAGGTGAGAAGCGGCAGACCCGTGAACGGCAGGACCGCCGCTGCGACGGTTGTGGGGCGGCCCACGACCACACGAGGTGCCCGTTCCGAAAGGCCGAGTGCCACAACTGCGGCCGAAAAGGACACATCGCCCGAGCATGCAGGCGCGGGCGAGTCGAGGACAAGGGCAGTTCCAGCCATCCCCAGACGCACCAACGAAAGGCGGCCGGCACCAGGAAGGTCTCAGCCGGCTACAGCGAGGAAGGCGTGAACCGCGTGGGCCTGGAGCACTGGCGGTTTTTCATAGAGGTACTGTTGCAGGGGGTCCCAGGGAGAATGGAGATAGACTCGGGGTCATCTTATTCCATCCTGTCCCAAAAAGAGTTTATGCGCATTCCCCCAGAGAAGCGGCCCAAACTGCGGGCCATGAGATCCAATCTACGGGACGTGTAGGGAAATGGGATCCCGGTGTTGGGGGTGGGGAACTTCAAGGTGAAGTTCAAGAACTACTCCGAGAAACTGCCCCTAGTGGTCCTCAAAGGGGGAGGTGCTGCCTTTTGGGAACGCAGTGGTTTGCTCCCCTGGGAATCGAACTGTCCGGCATTAACGCCATCGAAACTGACCCAATGCGGGATGTGTGCGACGCACACCCGGACGTTTTCAAAAAGGGGCTTGGGAAATACAAAGGGCCCCCGGTTTCCTTTGAGCTGGACCCAGAAATCCGGCCCATCCGCCTCAAACCAAGGAGAGTGCCCTTCGCCCTCAAGGACAAGATCGAGGCGGAACTGGACAAATTGGTGGGGCAGGGGATTTTGGTTCCAGTTGACTCGGCGGAGTGGGAAACGCCGATTGTTACAGCCCTCAAGTCAAATGGGGAGGTCAGGATTTGCACGGACTATAAATGTACGATAAATAAGGCCATTCGGCCAAATGCATACCCGGTGCCCGTGGTCAGCCACTTGCTGGCCACGTTACATGGGGGGAGGTGTTTCGCCAAGCTAGATCTGGCCCAGGCGTACCAGCAGCTCTCTGTAACCCCGGCTGCTGCCGCCGCGCAAACGATCATAACGCACAAGGGGGCGTTTAAGGTAACGCGCCTTCAGTTTGGCGTGAATTCGGCCCCCGGAATCTTCCAGTCCCTCGTGGAACGCCTTTTAAAGGGGCTTCCAGGTGTCCTCCCATACTTCGATGACGTGTTGATAACAGCGGGGAGCGAATCAGAGTTAGCCAAGAGGCTAGATGGGGTTCTCTCAGTGTTCGAGAGGGCAGGACTTCGATTAGGAGGGACAAGTGCGTATTCTTCGCGAGGGAGGTTGAGTTTCTAGGGTTTAAGCTAACCCCGGGCGGAATCAAACCTTCCGAGTCCAAGGTTGCGGCCGTGAGAGACACCCCTCGCCCCACCGCGAAACCGGAGCTGCAGTCATTTCTAGGGCTCCTAAATTTCTATCACTCCTTCCTGCCTCGGAAGGCATCAGTCGCGGAGCCACTGCACGCGCTACTTAAGAAGGATGCGGTTTGGCGGTGGTGGGACAAGCAGGAGAGAGCATTCAAAGAGCTCAAGTCACTCCTATCTTCGGATCTATCTCCTGACCCACTTCGATCCGAAGAAGCCAGTGGTACTAGTCTGCGATGCGTCCCCGGTGGGGGTGGGGGCGGTCCTGTGCCACGTGTTGGAGAGCGGGAGGGAAGCCCCGGTGGCATACTACTCAAGGTCCCTCTCGAAGGCCGAGCGCAATTACGCGCAAACAGATAGGGAGGCCCTAGCCATAATCGCGGGAACGAAGAAGTTCCACAATTTCCTATATGGCCGCGAGTTTACGGTAGTGACGGATCACAAGCCGCTTCTGGGGATCTTCACTACCGGCAAACCTACCCCGCAAATTCTATCCCCCAGGATGCTGCGTTGGGCCATTTTTCTCAACACCTACCAATATGAGCTGGTCTATCGCCCAGGGAAGGAGATCTCCCATGCGGACGCCCTGTCCCGATCCCCTCTCCCTAGCTTAGGGGACCCCACATGCGAGGTAGAGCAGGAACACCAAGTCCTGCTGATCGAGTCTCTCGACTCACCCCCAATTGTGCCGGCCGACCTCGCCAAGGCCACGGCGGCCGACAAGATCCTGGCCCAAGTTAGTTCCTGGGTGAGGAAAGGGTGGCTCACTTCTCCCCCCGAGGAACAGTTCAAGCCATTTTTCAGGCGCAGAGTAGAGCTTTCCCTGGAAAGGGGCTGCTTACTCTGGGGCCAGCGGGTAGTTATCCCAGAGAAGCTGAGGGCCAAGGTGCTGAGGCTACTGCATACCAGCCACCCCGGGATCATGCGCTCCAAGGCTCTGGCCAGGAGTTTCTTTTGGTGGCCCCAGATAGATGGGGACATAGAACGCTTAGTGGGCACGTGTGAGAGCTGCCAGAGCTCTCGGCCCGAGGAGTCCCGGTTACCCCATAGGGAATGGGATACGGCCCGCGGGCCATGGTCCCGGATTCATGTCGACTTCGCTGGCCCTTTTCGCGGGTCCATGTTCCTACTGGTAGTCGACTCCTACTCCAAGTGGTTGGAGGTAATCCCTATGAACAGCACTTCCTCTGCCGCAACCATTAAACAGTTGCGCAAGCTCTTTGCCTGCTTCGGCCTGCCAGACGTCCTTGTTAGCGATAACGCGAGTACCTTCATGTCGGCAGAGTTCAAGACGTTTATGGAGAGGAACGCCGTCAGGCACATAACCGCTGCCCCGTTTCACCCCACCACAAATGGTCAGGTAGAGCGCCAAGTGCGCACTACGAAAGACGCACTGCGGCGCATGGGTCCCGGTGAGTTGAACCTGCATCGGTGCCAGTTCCTCATCTGCTACAGGACAACCCCCTTAGCGTCAGGTTTTTTCCCAGCCGAACTCCTCATGAGGAGGCGTCCGGTAACACTTTTTGACCGGATGGATCCGTCCAGGGTGGAGGATGAAGGGAGAAATATAAGCATAGGGGGAGAGAGCTCTAAAAGTTTTTCGGTAGGGGACCCGGTTCACTGCAGGAACTACGCGGCCTCGGGGCCAGCGTTGGTACCAGGGACAATTGTTGAGCAAACGGGGCCGGTATCCTACAGGGTCGAGACTAGTTCAGGTCTACTCTGGAGAAGGCACGCCGACCAACTCAGAAGGCAAGTCACCGATGAGGGGGAATCAGCGTTAGGGTCCTCCCCCACCCGCATTACCCAAGGGGGAGACACAGAGGAGGATACTTTGAAAGAGAGGGATCAGTTTTACAATGATTTTGAGTTGCAGTACCAGGGGGGTGTAGCGGAGTGGTCCCCCACCCGTCCTAGCGAGAAGAGGGGTTTCAGTTCAGCCCCTGGTACCTCCAGTCCCCCTAGCCCTTTTGTTTTAGAGTATACCATAGCTCCAGCTCCCCGGAGACCAACACCCCCAAGACAGGCAACAGGGGCGAGTCCGCCCACCACAGTCTCTAGAACTCCCGGACAGGCAGTGGGGGGTGGCGAGGCCACGAGGGCCTCTTCGTCGGTCCCGAGATTCGTACTGGGGGGGTCCCCAAACTCCTCAAACGGTAGGCAGGGATTCACTTCCTAACTATTCATTCCATTCCCGTCCCCCAATGCAAGGTTACCACAGATGCCATACCGAGCCGCTAATGAGTCCCCCCTTTCAATTGCAGGACAGGACTCCGCGGAACCAGGAGCCGCCGGCTCCCCTGTGTTAAGTCAAGCGGCCGCACGCCCAAGGCGCACATGCGGCAAGCCACAATGGTTGAGGGACTTCGTCCCATCCTAGGGGGGAAGGGTGTTATGTATGCATGTACAATGTTACTTTAAATATATGAATGTAACCAGTCCACAATCACAATGTATCTCAGCTGTTAAGGAACGTGAGCAAGCCGCCCATAGAGGGCAGCTGCGAGCGTTCAACCTCACATGGCTCACATTCCCCAAATCACGAACAGCCACGGGAACTTCCCCGCATGATCAAGAACTACAGAAGAAGAACTACAGAAGAGAGGCGTGACCTGGGCGATGTCACGCCGGTAGCGGCCAATGAGCTACCGTGCAGCAAGATTCAAATGTATTGTGCTACTGTATATAATGAGATGTACCTCCGCCATTGCCACATGTTCATGCTGACCATCAATGAATAAACCTGTGTTAGTCCTTCCTGCGACTCCTTCTTTGTCTTCCGTGCAAGACACTAAACAAGGTGAGCTTCTTAACTACTGAGCCTCCACAGCCCTTTTTGGTAATGACTTAAGAACTATTGACTAACATTTCTTCGGATGAGATGTGCGTCAACCAGAGGTCTCAAGTCATTACAAGGTCGGAAATTCCCCTCTGACTCACACAATTTGCAACCCTTGACTAACCAGTCAACTGTCCTTTCATCCTGAAGCCATGAAGAAATGACGACCAGAGAATCCCAATTTTATGTCTGAGGAAGTTGACTTGATCCACGAAAGCTCACATTAAAATACAACAGTTAGTCTATAAGGTGCCACAACATTTTTTGTCTTCTTTATCCATACAGTAGAACCCCATATAATGAAAAAGCTCCATTCCACGGAGCTCTTCGCTATGAGGGTTTTTCCCACGATGTGGATCAAATGGGTGATACCCTGCATAACAGGGGGAAATGTGTTATACGGGGTTGTCGTTATGCGGGGTATCGCACTGAGCATACGAACGCTTCGTTGTACGAATTTTTTGTTATACGAAGCATTCGTTATATGAGGTTCCACAGCATTTCTTTTCTTTTGTTTCTTTTCTGATATTCTTACACAGACTAACACAGCGAGTCTCTTGGGAATGCCTTTGTCTGAGAGATGGAAAGAACTTAAGGTGCATTTACTTGCTTTTCAAATTGAATGTGAGAAGCAATCAAAAGCAATAAATTTGCCCATTAAGGCAGTGAGCTTCGAGTGCTTAAGTCTTCAAAATTCTGGCTTTGCATTTAATCACATTCATATCAAATTATAACAGGCGCTGCTTTTTTCTTCATCTTTGACACCTGTGAGCAGACCACCAGAGCTTGCTTATTCACGCTAGAATGGCTGTACCCATTTGCTCATGACCAGCACACATTTAAGGATAATCTCATTTCAGTTCATTTTCGAGGAGTTTGCCAGTGGCCTACTCAGGACAGAAAGAAACGGAGGTTTTAACGCTTTAGATATGAGGGTGAAAAAAACCTAACTGATCCCCCCCCCTCCCTGCCTTTCTGTCCCTGTAAACATCCAAGCTTTCTCGGGCTGCCTTGCAGTCTGAACTTGATGATTGGAAGGTTGGCAGGTCAGCAGTTTGAGACCTGAGTGCTGTACAATGGAATGGCCTTCCGCCTCTGTCCCAGCTTCTGCCAACCTAGCAGTTCGAAAGCAATACATTGCAAGTAGATAAATAAGTACCACATCAGAGGGAAGGTAGACAGTGTTCCATGTCTAGTGATGCTTACAACATGGCCACAGAAACGGTGCTGGCTCTTTGGCTATAAACAGAGATAAGCACTTTAGTGTATGAGAACTAAGACACAGGACACAGCCTCGGGCTGGGTTAACTCAGGTTTATTGCATGGTGGTCAGAGGGAACATGAGGTAATGGCGGATCAATAGCTCTTTATATACAGTAGTAATACATTTGAACGTGGTTCCACGATAGCCCATTGGCTACTGTCGTCGTGACGTCATTGCTGGTCACGCCCTTCTTGTCCAGGTGTAGGTGGTGGCGGGAAAACTTCCCGCGCTGTTGCCTTTGATGAGTTTGGACCAAGAGAGCTTGGACGCTCGCTGCTGCCAGCTGGTGGTCATTAGCTCGCGTCCTATTACAGGGTTTATGTGATACAGCTGAAGGTTACATTGTTGCCCATAGGCACGGTTACATTGGTTCAGATACATTGTTATCCATGTGGAGGATCAAACCATTAGGACACAACATCCCTCCCCCCTAGGATGAGACGAAGTCTCGAAACCACACTCCCCCCCCCTAGGATGAGACGAAGTCTCTCAGCCAAGATGGCTTATTTCGAACACGCTGGGGTCTCGGTGCGGGCTGCCTTCCCCCTGGTGTGCTACCATCTCTTTGTCCCCTGGTTTCCTGCCCTGTAATTGGAGAGGGAGACTCGTTAGTGACTTGCCGCGGCTCCGCGGCGTTGTTGGGAGGTGTGTGCTTTATTGGGGAAGAACCGGGGGCACTGGGGGCTAACGAAAAACTCCTCTTCTCATTTGGACGGGTGGGGGAACACTCCCGAAAACCCCCCCGGCTCTCAAAATCAAAATCAGAATTAAATTCGGGGGCAGCGGTCGCGAACTCCTCTCCCCCTTCCCCAGCCTCTGATAGAGCTGGCGTATCAAAAGGGTATGAGTCGGGGCCGCTGCTTTCCCCCCTTGCTTGGGACCGTTGTCCGTTGCTGTCCCCCCCTTGGGCTAAACGGGTGGGGGAGAACCCTAACGCTGAGTCCTGTCGCTGAGCTCCACTGACCGGCCCCCCACTCACTCGGTGCCTAAGTTGGTCCGCGTGTCTCCTCCAGAGGAGACCGGTGCTAGTCTCGACCCGGTACGACACTGGCCCCGTCTGTTCCACAACCGTCCCTGGTACCCAGGCTGGACCTGCGCTGGCGTAGTTCCTGCAGTGAACAGGATCGCCGGCGGCGAAACCTTTCGAGACTGCCAACCCTACGTTTTTTCCTTTGTCCTCGACTCTCGTCGGGTCTAGCCTGGACAGGATCGTGGTCAGTTTTCGCCGCATCAGCAGCTCTGCCGGCGAGTAACCTGACGCTAAGGGGGTCACCCTATACGCTAACAAAAACTGACATACTTGGTGATTTAGGTCCCCCGGGCCCATGCGCCGCAGCGCATCCTTTGTCGTTCGCACCAGCCGTTCCACTTGGCCATTCGTGGCGGGGTGAAACGGCGCGGATGTGACATGCCGAATGGCGTTTGCCTCCATGAACGCCTTGAATTCAGCGGAGGTGAAACAACTAGCGTTATCGCTGACTAAAGTGTCGGGTAAACCGAACGTGGAAAAGACTCTCCTTAGCTGGCTAATTGTAGTGGCGGAGGACGTACTCTTTACCGGGATAACCTCCAACCACTTGGAGAATGCATCCACCACCAGGAGAAACATTGTTCCTCGGAATGGGCCAGCGAAGTCTACGTGCACCCTGGACCATGGCCCCCTTGCCGTGTCCCATTCCCTATGCGGAAGACGGGCCGCCTCTGGTCGGGAGCCCTGGCATGCCTCACAAGTGCCGACCATGTGCTCAATGTCCGCGTCCAGCTGTGGCCACCAGAAGTAACTCCTGGCCAGCGCCTTGGACCGGACGATGCCGGGGTGGCTGACGTGCAGCAGTTCGAGTACCCTCGGTCGCAGGGACGTAGGAACCACCACCCGTTGGCCCCACAAAAGGCAGCCCCTCTCTAGGGACAACTCTATTTTTTTTCGAAAAAATGGGTCGAATTCCGTACCTGGGGATGACGCCGGCCACCCCTTCTGTACCCATGAGCTAACTTTCTCTAGCGTTCTGTCCTTACCTGTGGCCCTGGCAATGTCGGCTGGTACTATCGGGGGTGAGTCTAAGACCTCTATTAATAAAACCTGGTGATCTCTTTCCGCCCTTTCCCTTTGGACACCCGACAAGGGCAAGGGAGACCTCGAGAGTGCGTCGGCATGGCTGATCTCCTTCCCGGGCCGGTATTCCAGCTCATGCTGGTATGCGTTGAGAAAAATAGCCCACCGCAGCATTCTTGGGGACAGGATCTGTGGTGTGGGCTTACTTGCAGTGAAAATTCCTAATAGGGGCTTGTGGTCAGTCACGATTTTGAACGGCCGACCATACAGAAAATCGTGAAATTTTTTGGTCCCCGCTACTATCGCTAGTGCCTCCCTGTCGGTCTGTGCGTAATTACGCTCTGCTTGGGACAGGGACCTTGAATAAAACGCTATCGGGGCTTCCCTTCCGTCGTCCAACACATGGCAAAGCACCGCCCCCACCCCCACCGGGGATGCGTCACAGACTAAGACCACTGGCCGTTTGGGGTCGAAATGCGTCAGGATTGCCTCAGATGTTAGGAGCTGTTTCAACTCTTTAAACGCCCTCTCATGCTCGTCACCCCACATCCATGTTTCCTCCTTTTTTAGCAAACGATGGAGTGGCTCTGCCACGGACGCCTTCCGTGGAAGGAAGGTATGGTAAAAATTGAGGAGCCCCAGAAATGACTGTAACTCGGTTTTGGATGTGGGGCGAGGGGCGTTCTTGATGGCGGCTACTTTGGATTTGGACGGCTTGATACCCTCTGGCGTGATCCGAAACCCTAAGAACTCAACCTCAGTTTCGAAAAAAACGCATTTGTCTTTTCTCAGCCGCAGCCCCGCTTTCTCGAACACAGTCAGTACTTTATCCAATCTCTCTGCCAGTTCGGCCTCACTCCCCCCTGTTATCAACACGTCATCAAAATAAGGCAACACCCCCTCCAGCCCCTTCAGGAGGCGTTCCACAAGCGACTGGAAAAGGCCGGGTGCCGAGTTCACGCCGAACTGTAAACGCAACACCTGGAACGCCCCTTTATGTGTGACTATTGTTTGTGCCGCGGCCGTGGCGGGAGTTACAGGGAGTTGCTGATAGGCTTGTGCCAAATCGAGTTTAGCGAAACACTTTCCCCCATTCAGCATGGCCAGAAGGTGGCTGACCACTGGCACCGGGTATGCATTAGGGCGGATCGCCTTGTTAATTGTACACTTATAATCAGCGCAAATGCGCACCTCCCCGTTAGCCTTCAGCGCGGTTACAATTGGGGTTTCCCACTCCGCGGAATCGACAGGAATAAGAATCCCCTGGCCCACCAATTTGTCCAGTTCCGCCTCTATTTTGTCCTTTAGTGCGAATGGCACCCTGCGCGGTTTGAGTCTTATCGGGCGGACCTCCGGGTCTAGGTCGAAGGCTACAGGGGGACCCTTGAACTTTCCAAGTCCTTTTTTAAAGACGGCGGGATGCGCGTCGCACACCGCTTGTATTGGGTCCACCCCCACTGTATGCACTCCCCCTATGAACAAACCTAAGGGCTGAAACCACTGCGTTCCTAGGAGGCTGCAACTTCCCCCCTTAAGGACAACTAGGGGCAGTTCCGCAGAATGTCTCTTAAAATTGACCCGAAATTTTCCAATCCCCAACACTGGAATGCTGTTCCCCTGCACGTCTCGCAGTGTGGACCTCAGCGTTTTAAGTTTGGGCCGCACGTGGGGGTCGATTTTTAAGAACTCTTTCTGGGGAATTATAGAATAGGAGGACCCCGAGTCGATTTCCATCGTGATAGGGGCCCCTTGTACTAGTACCTCAACGAAGTAATGGACCCGTCCCGCGGACACGCTGAACACGGGAGCGTCGTCCTCGCTGTCGCTCGAGATGCGGCCCACGCCGTCCGGCTTCCTCGTGGTCTGGGCGCCATCTTTGGACCTTGCTGGACGGTCCGGTCTGGTTGAGCGGTCTTGTGACTGCCTCCGGCCCTCCTTCCGTTTTCTGCACGCCTTGGCGATGTGCCCCCGACGGCCGCAGGTGTAACACTCGGCTTTCCTGAATGGGCACCTTGCGCGCTCATGGGCCGCTCCGCAACCATCGCAGCGGCGCCCCCCTTTTCGGACCCTTTGGACCTCCTCGCCGTCGCTGCCTTCCGTAGACGACTTTGAGGCCCATCGGGTTGCGTGCACCGACTGTCCGGACTTTCCGTGCACCGAATTCTCCGCTTTGCCGGCTCTAGGACGCCACTCACGCCACTGGTGCATTTCGTCCACTCCAGCATTCGTGGACTCCGCGGCTTCCGCGGCCTCTACAACCTCTGCCAGCGTGGGTGGTGGCTCCTTGTTCATCAAGCTGCGCTGCACCTCCTTGTCCTTCAGGCCACACAGCACTCCGTCCCTGAGGGCCGTCTCTAGGTCGTCCCATCTGCAGGGGCCGGCGGCTATCCTCATGGCTGTTACGAATGCCTCAACCGACTCATCCGGCGCTTGGACTCGCCTCCAAAACGCGCTCCGAGCGGGAAACATTGCCCTCGAGGGACGGAAACGCTCACGCAGCAGCTTCATGATGTCGTCTGCTTTGAATTCGCTCACCTTCTTCGGTGCAATGATGCCCACCAGCGTTCGCTTGGTTTCTATCCCGAGCATTCTGGTGAGGATGGCCCTCTTCCTCTCCTCATCGTCTTCTTTGACTTTGAGTTCCACCAGTGCCGCCTGGAAGTCCATCTCAAAAAGCTCCCAGTCTTGCGGTTTGGTGATGTTGAACCCGCTCTGTGCCCTGGCTGCTCCTTGGGGATCCATTATCCCACCTTCGTCGCCAATTTAGTGTATGAGAACTAAGACACAGGACACAGCCTCGGGCTGGGTTAACTCAGGTTTATTGCATGGTGGTCAGAGGGAACATGAGGTAATGGCGGATCAATAGCTCTTTATATACAGTAGTAATACATTTGAACGTGGTTCCACGATAGCCCATTGGCTACTGTCGTCGTGACGTCATTGCTGGTCACGCCCTTCTTGTCCAGGTGTAGGTGGTGGCGGGAAAACTTCCCGCGCTGTTGCCTTTGATGAGTTTGGACCAAGAGAGCTTGGACGCTCGCTGCTGCCAGCTGGTGGTCATTAGCTCGCGTCCTATTACAGGGTTTATGTGATACAGCTGAAGGTTACATTGTTGCCCATAGGCACGGTTACATTGGTTCAGATACATTGTTATCCATGTGGAGGATCAAACCATTAGGACACAACAAGCACCGAACCCTAAAGTCGGATACAAGTGGCTTTCGATCAAGACCGACCGACCCATGAATATGCAGCCATTAAAATTGCAGTAACCATCCCTTGTTGCACAGCCTGTAAAAAGCAGTACAACTAGAGAGGTTGTTTGGATTGTTGGGATAAAGCAGCCCGTGTGTGTGTGTGTGTGTGTGTGTGTGTGTGTGTGTGTGTGTGCGTGTGTGCGTGCATGCGTCTGTGTTTGTGTCTGTGTTTAGCTAGATCAAGGAGAAAATGTTGGTTTTGTAAAGAACTGTTTTTGTGCAAATTATAGAAAAAAGTTGAATTTAAAAAGAACTTGTTGTCTTGATCTCAGACTGGAGATGATCTCTCTATTTGGTCTTTGAGAATCTTTTTTTCTTCGCAGCAAGAGTTGCTGTGTACATCACAGGGATTTTTTCATAGGTCTTATTTTCAATTCAGGTAAAGTAAACCCTTCAACTCATGAGAAGTCCAAGAAGTAACTTTTTCCAAGCTCCGAGCTGCTAAGAAGTAGATTGCACAGCAATCAACATCCCTTTAGGGAACAGAAACGCCTGTGGATGAAACAAACCTATCTCATGTCTCACTGCCTTTTGCCACATGCTCTGAGGAAAAGCTGCAGCGCATGAGAGGGGTGCGTGAGGCCCATCGTCCAGCTGTTTCCCTCCAGAAATGGAGGAAAAGCACAATGCCTAAATGCAGAACGTTAAATGATAACATCTGGAGTGCTCCAGCAAGCTGTCTGTTGGAGAAGATCTACATCAAAAGGGCCAGGATAATGTGTAAATATGTCCCAGAGGAGACCCTGGCCTCACGATGCCGTGAGGCTGCTTGATTTAAATAGAAGATAATGCAGACTCCATCTGTCCGAGTGGCTGACGAGGAGGCCCTTTAGAGAGCATTAGCACAGAATTAACGCTCCGAGTCAAATGCAAAGTGAAGGACTCCCCCCAGCTAGTGCGTGAGGCCCCTGATATATATTGGTTTTGGGGAAGCTGCGGTCCAGGTGGGGTCATTCATCAAATCCTGGGGATGTTTAACACGAGTAAAAAGGTATGCGGGGCTCACTTCCAATGGATTTATCCTCCCCTTCTGGCTGTTTTCACATTCCGTATTTATACCGACAGATGCTGAGTTTGAAGACTGAAGGTCAGGGTTCGATACATGAGTGCTGCACAACATATCTTGGGGACATGAAAGGAGCCTCATTTCGGCGTCCCCTGAGCCAGGAAAAATCCTTTCAACCCAGAGTAATTTCTGACACGAAATTTATTTTTACCATAAGTGCTGAACTTATGGGTCTGGAAAAGGCATGTCATCCTGGAAACCTTTGTCTCCACTGAGCACATTGATTTCATCTGGGCTCAGAAGATGAGCAGTGACATTTTTGATCGTACTAGTGCTGCAGCCTGTCAATTATTTCTTCAATCCCATTGTTAAGTTAGGATTAGAAAACAATTCCAAGTTGCGACAGCACCCTGTAGATCAGGGGTTTGCAACCTATGGCCCCCGATAGCATACCTGGCCCCCGATGGCATTCCATCATTGAAGCACAAGCGCCCGCGCATGCACAAACATGCACATGCGTGTGCAAACACACCCACCGACATTGCGTCTGGCCCACTCAGCTGTCTGAGGGTGAGTAGTCCGGCCCGTGGCACGTAAGCCTTGAGAACCCCTGCTGTAGATTTATGAGTTTCTTTGTGTCCATGTTCTTGTAAAGGTGTTCCTTTCTCAAGAAGGTTGTGACTGACTAAAGATTGTGACCGACTCTAGGGTTCAGTGCTCCATTTACAGCCAAAGAGCTGTATCTACTTGCTTCCTTGCTTCCAAACTGCTAGGTTGGGATGAGCTGGGGCAGATGACGAACACTCACTCTGTCTTGCAGCACTTGGGTCTCGAACTGCTGGCCTGCTGACCTTCAAGCTCAGCTTCTTGTACTTGATTTCAAATCAAGCATACAAGCAATGGAGTGGAGTAATGCTAAACAGATAGCCAGGGTTTTTAAGTTATAACGCTAATTTAAGGGTGACGTGGTTATGGGTTCCACTTCAAAGCCTTGGAGAAGATGACATCTCATGTCCTTATTTCATGCAGAAATCAGATGGAATGGATTTGCAACTTCAGTGGAAACTGGCATGGATCAGAAGTGGCTCGATTCATACAGCTACAACTGCCAAGATTATGCCGGTGGAGAATGGGAATTGAAACCAAGGAAATCAAACCTAGCTTTTCCTGAGCTACGAGAAGCCATCACTGAAGGCAAGCGGAGGCTTTTGGAAAGAATGTGTTGACGTTTTTTGTATGAAATGTCAAGAGCCGCAGGGAAAGAGGGTCGACACCTTTTGCAGTGTGGTCCATAATGGCAGCAAGAGCCTATGAGTTTCTGCCTTTCATGTCCCGATCAAACCCTGGACTGCCAAAATGAAGCCACTTTCTTGGCTTGGTCATTGGCCAAATTTAAGGCCTCATTGGTGCATGTTTCTGGCAGTATTCAGCTGACTAGCAAATGAGCCAGATTATGTATCTCTCCTCATTCATGAATTAATTTGGGCTCACTCCTGACAGTGAATGTATGCACAATCATATCTTCTTCCTTGTCCAAGCCACCGTGCCGTTGCAGGCAGGCTGTGTCCTATTCCCTGAGTCCCATCTGCTTTTCTTCCCTTTGTGTGTCCAGATGTGTGGAGTGGCAAAAACACACACACCCGGGTGGCACAAAGCCAACTTCTCTCCCCCCCCCAATTTTTCCCTTCTTTCTTTCTTTCTTTCTTTCTTTCTTTTGCATCTCACTTCCAATTTCCATCTTACTGAAGAAAATATCCCTAACTTTAATGTGTGTAACATAAACAGGATCACAAAGAGGAAGAATTAAAGCAGGCTGCGGCCGAATGTCTCTGCGAGGGCAGGGAAGGAATTTCACTACATACTTATTATTTCATTTGGGAGTGAGTCTGCTTCGGAAGTGGTGAGGGCACAGTTACACTCTCCAGGAAAGCCTGGTCAAATCCCCAGTGACTTCTTTTGTTGTGGCAGTTCAAAATGACACCCAGTCCAGTTCTTATCTGCTCTGGTTTATTCATTCATTCATTCATTTATAGACGTGATGGTGAAACTTGGCACTCCAGATGTTCTTGGACTTCAATTCCCAGAAGCCCCCATGAATCCACATGAATGGGTTTGCTGCGATTCATCTGGCCCACGCCGCCCCTGTCACTCCTGGAAGCGGACGTAAAACGCACCAGTACGGAGGAAGGGTTAACCCGGAAGAGCCTTAACCGTCCGGGCACGTTTTACCTCTGCTTCCAGAAGCGACGGAGGCAGCATGGGTCGGATGAATTGCAGAAAACCCATTTGTGTGGATTCACGGGAGGGCTTGAGCTTCTGGGAATTGAAGTCAAAGAACATCTGGAGTGCCAAGGTTCACCATCACTAATGTATAGGTACTGAGCCCTAGAGTCGGATATGACTGGCTTACAGCCAGTATCATTGGGACTGCAGTGGCTTAGTGGTTAAGATGCTGAACTTGTTGACTGGAAGGTCGGCAGGTCAGCGGTTTGAGACCCGAGTGAGCGCCTATCTCTGTCCCGGCTCCTGCCAACCTAGCAGTTCAAAAGCAAGAAATTGCCAGATAAATAGGTACCACTTAGGTGGGAAAGGCAACAACGTTGCGTGTGCTGCAGCATTTAATCATACCCGCAACATGACCCATAGCTGTCAAGTATCCCTTATTGTCCAGGAAAACCCCTTATTTTACCCTCTTTCCCGCCGTCATCCCTTATTAATCAGACTGTAATGCCCTATTGCTGCCATTGGAGGGCAGCACAGGATTAGCATAGCTGTCAAGTATCCCTTATTTGCCAGGAAATTTCCCTTATTTCCAAATCCAAAACTTGACAGGTATGTCATGACCACAGAAACGTCTGTGGACAGAGAGAACGCTGACTCTTTGTTTATAAACAGAGATGAGCACTGAACTCTAGAGTCAGATACGCCTGGCTTTCAAGCAAGGGAGAGCTTTATCTTTACCTTTACAGACACTTTCAGGTAATTCGCAACAGCCACTTTTTCCTTACCACCTTCCCTCTTCCTTCCTTCTCCATCCATGTTTGCTGGGTCACTTCCTCCCTCACTGTCTTTGAATTTCCACCTCCACCTCCTTTTCACTTCTGTTTACACAGAAAGGGGGACCAATTGTCCTTTTCCTTTAACATCCGTATTTACAAGCCGACTTTTGCACATCCAAAGATTTGTGGCCGTGGGAGACCGTAACTTGCAAGCCATTAGCATTTTGCATGGACTTCTGCTGGGGTTAGAAATTAGGAGCTGGCCTGATACATTTATTTTAATGTATACAGCAAGATAGGACTGCGGTGGCTCAAATGGTTAAGACACTGAACTTGAAGACTAGAAGCTCGGCGTTTGATACCCGAGTACTGCACAATGGAGTGAGCTCCTGTCTCTGTCACAGCTCCTGGCAACCTAGGAAACTGCAAGTAGATAAATAGGGACCACTTTGGTGGGAAGTTAAACAGTGTTCCGTGCACTCCGGTGTCTAGGCATGCCTGCCACATGTCCATGGAAACATCTGCAAATGCAGACAGCATTGGCTCTTTGGCTATAAACAGAGATGAACTCTGCACCCTGGAGTTGTTTACAACTGGCTTTTAAGCAAGGGTGACCTTTACTTTTACTATAGAGCAAAATATTCAGGCCTGGAGGAAAAGAGAAGTACTGTACAGTATTTGGCAATCAGATATCTGCACATGCTTCTTCTTCAAGTGCTGTATCCAATTCCAAATATTGGCTCTCCTCATGGCGATAATCCATGAAGGTTGTCCTGGAAACATATAATGCAGTCGTCTTCCATTTGCCTTCTGCATTCGACTGATCCAGTTCCACATGTCACTTTCTGATCCTGAGCCCTCTTGGCACACAAAGACCTCCTCAGCCCTAGGCCAGGACGGAGTAAGCTGCTGCCCGCCATCAAGGTGGATTCAAGTGGGATTTAATCCATTTGGGGAACAACACCCTTCCCTGTGGACTTCGGCACCCAAGGCCATTAGTCCTCAGGGTGGTCAGGTTAGTTAACCGCCACCTAACACTTAGTGTTGAGTCGCTGGCAGTAGGGTCTACTCCCACAGTGGCACACCTTGGCGACTCCAGCTGTTCTTGGACTTCAATTCCTAGAAGCCATGATCAGCAGGTGTACTGACTTGGGCTTCTGGGAACCCAATCCAGCCCCCAAAGCCAATTCATCCAGCCCATGCCACCCTCATCGCTCCCAAAAGGAGAAGTAAAACACGCCCATCACTTCCACTTCTGGGAGCGACGAGGTTGGCACAGGTTGGATGAATTGGTATCAGGGGCTGGATCCAGCCCGTGGGCCATAGTTTGGGCACCCCTGATTTAAGCAGAGAAAATGGCAGCTTAACACCTATCTCATCCTGTTGCAAAAGATATTGCAAGGCGCGTTGCACTTTTACTTCTGGTGGGAGGAACCATGTGACTGGCCTGCTAAACCACATGACTGGCCCACTGAACAATATAACCGGCTCGTGACCCAAAATGTTTGGGCACCCCTGCATTAAATGATCTTCAGGAGGAGTCATCACAGTGTGGTCAACATTATGTCTTCATAACCTCCTTCCCTAAGTCCTCCACTGGACTCCCCTTCCATCAACCACCAACCATCCAACCAACGCATGGCCTGGAAGAGGTAGCCACATCACCCAAGTGTCAACCCCACCTGGGAACAGTTTCTTCAGAAGTCCTGTGTTTCACCCTAGGCCCTTATGGGATCCTAATGACTGCACTACCTGCCAAGGTGACCAAACATGACAATCCTAAACTTTCAACTCAAATACCCATCCGTGCATAATGGGACAGGTGAAAAACCCCACACCAATGGCCAATATAGGTGTGAGCCAAAAATTCCTATCCGCCCCTGAAGCAACCAGTAAAACTCATCCTGCACTTCCGGGTGGGTGGGAGAATCGCTGTATATCCTGCAAATGATGCACAAAGTTGTGGAGAAAACAACAGTTATTTATGTTGAATTCTAAACAACACGTTGTTTGGATGGTGGGGGCTGATGGAAGGGGAGTCCAGTGAAGGACTTAAGGAAGGAGGTTATGAAAACATAATGTTGACCGCACTGTGACAAGCATAGTTAACTTGACAGGCCCTCACTGGTGGTTGATGTTCCTTCGCTTTCATGATTGGCAAATGTCATTCTGATGGTGCAATTGTGCGGGCGAATGCCTACATTCCCTGGTTTATTGCAATGGTGTAGTGTCAATCTAGGGCATGGGTTCCCAACTTTTTTATGCCGTGGGCCGGACCATGCCCCTGGACAGCTGAACGAGCCGGACTGGTGGTTCCCCTGGCATAAATGCTGCCATAAAATGCACCCATGGCTGTCATAAATGTGTTTATGACAGCCGTGGGTGCATTTATGGCTGTCGTAAATGCATCCACTTCTGTGGCGGCGGCAGTGGCGATGTGGGCCACATGAAATGGTGCCATGGGCCGGGGCCAGACCATAGACCATAGGTTGGGAGTCTCTGACCTAGGGAGAAGTTCAAGGAGACAGACCAATTGATTCTGCCCTGCGTTTTTTGGAGAAACCCTTTGGCTGAACTACTTTGATAATATTTTCCCCCATCCCACCCCTTCCCCTTTTTAAAAAAAGTCTGAGATATTTATCTCTCTCTCTCCTCCCCCCATGATTCTCCCTGTCAAGTCCATCTTGTCCATTGAAAGAGAAAGTTGGAGCAGAGCTGCGGTGAACATCTGGAGAAGGGTCCCGCACTTGAAGTTGTGAGGCCCTCTCCTTAATGCACCCTTGAGGAAGGACTGACGGATCGCATATTTCTGCAAACTGTTTCCAGAAAAACCTAATTTCCTGACTTCCATGTGGTGTCAATAATGGAGCCATGCGACGGAGCGCTGCTCTTAAGAAATATTACATCTCCTTGCAGGACGTGAGTCGACATAGATTTGGACCACCGGCTAGTCGATCTTGAAGTCGATCTCGGAAGAAACCCTATGGACCAGTAACTAAAAAGGCATAGTCGACATATTTGGGCTCACCAGGAACAGAAACACAGAACCAGAAATCTGGGGGAATAGCATTTTCAAACCCATCTGAACAGTATCCGGTCACATACATTATTAAACTTACTGTCCTTGGGCTTATTATTTTTTTTTTATTCGTTTGAAGGGGGGAGGGGAGGGAAGAGGAGAAATAAGGAACATTTTAAGGCATTTGCATTAGATCATCTTGGCCTGTGCCAATAAAAACAGCCTGTTGATGTTTAACTTTAATGATTTAATCCATTCATTGGTACTGGAGGGCAAATGAAAAAAAACCCAGGAAAGCTCTCTGGTTAGGATTCGTTGGCCTCTAAATCACTGGCTTGCCCACCTCACCCCACTCCAGTCAACGATGGGAACATTATGGGACCATCACATTTCCAGCAGAGGCTCTTCTTACAAAAGTGTTACTTGCTGTGTTTTTCTTTTTGGTACTTTCAACACCCCCCCCCACACACACACACACACACACAATACCAATAAATTTGGGAGCTTGCCTAAGCTAACAGAATAACATCTGGACTCTTTTGTTCCCCACCGTCTGGCAGTGATATGTGGATGCTTGACCTCGGAGTGAATCCCAAAATCTAAGTGTTAATGAACAGGGCCAGCCTAGAAGTCAAGTCGTCGTGTGTCAATTGGGGAGGGGGGGGGGCTTGCAGGGAAACCAAGCTGACTGAGGATTTTTTTGGGGGGGGAGCTGAAGCGGTGAAGAAATTTTAGCAGTTAAAATGGCTTGGCCTCAGAGTCTTTGGGGATGGAGATGCAAAACTCACTTTGTGTGGATTCCACGCACATAATTGGCACACTGTCCCTGACAGAACCACGGTTATGGGAGAACACGCCTTCGAGCCTCTGGTTCCGAGGGGACAGAAATTGGGGGGCAGATTAATAGCTATAGTTTAATTCACCAATTGCTGACCTAACAGGCAGGTCGGACAATAGAGGGCAAAAGATCGCCAGATGTTTAACTCGATAGGCATGTAATGAGTAATCTCGCATCCGCAGATGCTCTAAGCTCAAGAGTCAATCTAGGCACATATTTGCTCCCGATAACAATAGACAATGCGCATGTCCCCGGTAGTAAATTAGATAGATAAGAAACTTCCCCCGGTGAAGTCATCCCTAATGGGTAACTTGTGTAATCTCAATGTGCAGACTCAGGGCTTTCCTGTAATGGCTATGCGCAACGTATGCACGCAGCCAAGCTAGGCAGGGTATAAAGTCAATTGCCTTCTGATCAATAAACGCTGGTCTTCGCTCCATCTTGCCTCACGTGTCTTGCTTGACCAGTCTCCTCTGGGACCCTCCAGCCCACATTGGTCCCCGATCCAACATATGGTGACCCCGACATGATCCTACTCATGAGTAGCCACACCCTTGGTCCGGTTCTATGCCAGAACTGCGTCCAAGTTCTCCCGGAGGCAGCGCAGCGTTTCAGGTCGGAAAGCCATCCGATCTGAGTGACAGCTACACCACAAGACATTCCAGAGGCAGAGCGCGCTCCAAAGCTCTGAGGCATCTTACGCATCGGAAAAGCGTTCCGAACGCTCAGGGTCAGCTGTGAACCCTGACACCATTGCAGAGGCCACCAAGGGCCTGTGGCAGCAGCCCACGTTCCAAGTCCTTCCCAGAGGTCCGTAGCACCGAATCCAGTTACCTAACCCAGACGCGTCGACTTGTCCAGCGGAGGCAACTTCAAAGGACCAGCAGGTAATATGGGGACTTGTCGGCAGCGGCAACATCCGACCACTAACCAGAGAGTTCACTTAATGGAACTCAAAGCCCTGGCCAGGGTCAATCGTACTCGCATTCACAGCGCCCTGTTAGCGGATCTTTTGGTGTACATGGGGGAGCACTGTCTGTTTTATCCAGAAACGGGCATGCTTAGCCTTCAACTTTGGGACAGGATAGGGACCTGCATTAAGCAAGAACCAAGAGCCCCAGCTAAGGTGATTAGCACGTGGAGTAAGTGTAGAAAGCTCATCGCAGAGGTAGACCCAGTCCGGATAGAGACCGAGAGCCCCCCCAGCGCAGTCAGAGCCATCAGCCCCGATGGGTCTCTATCCGTCACTTCAGCTTAAACCAGGAGGCTTAGGGAGCTTTCCTTTAGTGACAGCTGCAGACGTCACTGAAGGAATGCAAGGTATGGGAAATGCTGGCGGTTCCCAAACAGTTAAAAGTTCCCAGATAGCCAAAAGTTCCATCCAGTACATGGTAGAGGAAGAAACCATCAAGGGGGAATTGTCAGTGGAAGAACTAGCTGAGCTTAGGCAGTTATGCCCAGTCTGCATAGAGGCGGACGCCCTCATGGGTCAACAGCAAACGATCCATTCGCCGGTTCCGTACAAATTGCTCATGGCAATACAGAAGGCAATCACAGTAACAGGACTCCAGAGTCGTTTCATTTCAGCAGGTTTGTGAGACAATGATGCTTATTCCATACGACTGGAAGGCCGTCATGAGAATGATGCTCAACCCCAGCCAGTATTTGCTATGGGACAGTGAGTATCGACTCGAAGCACAGGCAAGGGCTGCCAGGATGGGAAGAGCAGTACTTCCTGACCAGCTATATGGGTCGGGTCAGTTCGAATCCATCAATGCGCAGATCACCTTGCCACTCGCCATGCTTCACCTGGCGGCTGAGACAGCCTTTAGGGCTTATCTCAAGGTCTCGGCAACTGGCAAAGCCGCCAAAAATTACACAGCAGTCAAACAGGGTGCCCAGGAGTCCTACATGGACTTTATTAACAGATTGGAGGAAGCGGTCAGTAGGCAGATAGACAACAAACAAGCCCAACAGGAGCTTATGATGAAGCTGGTGAAAGACAACGCCAACCTTGACTGCCGTAAAATCTTGCAGTCACTGGGCAATCGTCCTGATCTGACGCTTACTGACATGATCAGGGCTTGTGCCAACGTTGGTACAGATTCCTACAAAATGGGTCTGTTGGCAGCGGCGGTGCAAGGCGGTAGGAACTCCAAAGGCAAGACCAAGGGAGCATGTCACAATTGTGGCAAGATCGGTCATTTCACTAGAGAATGCCGATCCAAAAAGGGCAATGGCCAAAACACGGGTCGTCCCAAGGATCCGACCACCCCATGTCCGCGATGTCACAATGGCTTTTATTGGGCCAGGAACTGTCCGAACTCGGGAAAACAGAGCGTGGGCATGTCTCTGGCCCTGGTCCAAACAGAGACCACAGTCGCTCTGGAAGAGTCAGAGCTGGATTAGATTCACGGAACATTCCACCTTGCATTCCGGAGGCGCAGGCCAGACCTAAAGACTAGATTTGACTTGCCAGTCAGAAGTCACATGTGACTTGCCAGGCACAGTCTATCTGGTTGATTCCCAATACATGGGACCCCTGCCTAAGGGTTATATAGGCTTAGTTTTGCCCCGCAGCATCACAGGAACGCGAGGAATCCTTGTGATTCCAGGAGTCATTGACTCCAATTTTTCGGGTGTACTCCAGGTTCAACTTTGGACACACCTACCACAAACCATTCACAAAGGAGACACGTTAGCGCAACTGATCATGGTTCCTTGTCGCCTGCAAGCAGGCAGCCAGGAAAGGCTCAGGGACAGCTCAGAGTCCGGGTCGGCAGACCGCTTAAGCGCAGAAGGGGCAATACAAGGATACCAGGTCTTAGCGACAGTGGAAACCAACATAGAGTGGAAGCGGCGGCCAGTCATAAAGGTATTTTTGAATAAAAAACCTTTTCATGGGCTATTAGATACCGGAGCTGACGTCAGCGTGGTCAGCCAGAGTCAGTGGCCACGCGAGTGGGCTCTCAAGACGGTCTCCGATGTGTGGGGGGTAGGCGGTGTCCAGGAAGTTTTTAGAAGCCAAGATTGGGTAGAAGTCACGATCCCTGAAGCTGACAGCACAGCGGTCATTCGGCCACATATCTTGGATGTGCACCTCAACTTTTGGGGGCGAGACATCTTGCAACAGTACCGTGCCACTCTTACCTTTGGGTAATGGCTTTACCACTCAAATGGCTTACCAACACGCCAGTCTGGGTAGAGCAATGGCTGTAGTAGGGGGAAAATTAGTCGCCCTAAAACAGCTGGTTAAAGAGCAGTTAGATGCAGGACACATAGAACAGTCCACCAGTCCCTGGAATTCACCCATATTCGTCATTAAAAAGAAGTCAGGGAAGTGGCGACTCCTTCACGATCTAAGAGAGATCAATAAATGTATTCAGCCAATGGGTCCGCTTCAATGCGGCATCCCGAATCCAAACATGATCCCCAAGGGTTGGGAGATCCTGGTCGTAGACTTGAAAGACTGTTTTTACACCATTCCTTTAGATGTAAGGGATCGGGAAAGGTTTGCTTTTACGGTGCCAGTCATGAACCACAGAGAGCCTATGCAACGTTACGCGTGGAAATTTTTGCCACAGGGGATGCTCAATTCACCCATTCTGTGCCAAATTTACGTTCATGACGCACTGGAAAAGTTTCAAAACCTTCACCCCACAGTCTTAGTATGTCATTTTATGGATGATATTTTGATCGCAGTGCCGCAACTCGGCAGTGAAATGTTTAAAGACCTCCAGACCACTCTGGGGGAAAAGGGGTTACTCATTGCCCCGGAGAAAGTTCAGAGGACTGAGCCCTTTTCATACTTGGGCCATCAGCTTCTCCGTTCTTTTGCGGCACCAGTTTTGCCACAAATTAACCTCAAAGACTCAGTCACCCTCGTAGAATTGCAACAGATTCTGGGGAATATCAATTGGACTAGACCGTATTTCAGGCTAGATACGGAACTCCTGAAGCCACTCTTCTCGCTGCAAACGCTAGGTAAGCAGCCAGCAGATCGGATACACATTCCGCAAGAGGCTCGCTTGACTCTCGAAAAGGTCAACCAAGTTCTCAGCCAGAGATGGGTGGACAGGATTAGTCAGGGGCCATACACTCCTGTTCTGAACCTGTACATAGTCCGGACTGGAACCATGTTCACCGGAGCTCTAGGGGTAGACTCCGAGAGAGGGGCGAATATCATGGAATGGGTGTATTTACCACACACCTCTTCCCGAAACATCGTCCCTCCACAGGAACTGGTTTCCGCTGTGATTTACCGAGGAAGGCTGAGAGCAAGGGATATCTCAGGGCACGATTTAGCGAAAATCATTGTTCCATTCACCAAAGATCAGGTTCAGCAGCTGATGCAGATCAGTGACTCACTTCCGATTGCATTGGAAGGATACACTGGATGATTGGCATACCATTTGCCGAAAGACCCCAGACTTGTCTCGCTTCAGACGCAGACAGTCAGTTTGTGTGAGTTATTGTCCCTGGTTCCGATTCAGGGAGCCAGGACAGTGTTCACTGATGGGAGTCGAACATATGGTGTTCTTACTTGGCAAGAGGGACAGGCTTGGCGCACGCTTCTGACTCTTCCGCAGAAATCCATGCAGCGGACGGAATTGGCAGCAGTGAACCTCGCCTTGCGCACCTTTGCCAAGGAATGCTTGAATATCATCACTGACAGCCAGTATGTCCGGAATTTGCTTCACAGTCTACCGGGAGCCTACATCACTCCTGCAATAGACAAAAATTTGTTAGGTTTTTTCCTCACGACTCAATTACATTTGCGGAACCACACCGAAGCGCTCTATATCGCCCACATTAGAAGTCACCAGGATTTACCTGGACCGATTTCCACGGGCAATAGCAGAGCGGATGCAGCCACAAAGGAAATTCAGCAAAGGTCAGTTTTGGGAGTCATGCATTTTTTCACCAAAACGTCAAAGCACTTGCACGGCAGTTCAACCTACCACTTTCCCAAGCTCAGGGCATAGTCCATTCCTGCCCACAATGTGCAGGGGCAGCAGGGGGGGGGCCCTCATGGGGTGTCAACCCACAAGGGACAGAAGCCAACCAGGTGTGGCAGATGGATGTCACACACGTTCCGCAGTTTGGGAGATGGCAGTTCATGCACGTTTGCATAGACACATTTTCACAGTTTGTCTGGGCTACAGCTCAGAAGTGAGAAACGGTTTCCCATGTGGAGCAGCATCTGCTCTCCTGCTTCGCGGCCATGGGCAAACCAAGGCACGTGAAAACCGACAACGGTCCGGCTTATAGCTCCAGGCAGCTGGCCATGTTTATGGCCACCTGGGACATTAAGCACACTTTTGGCGTTCCGTACAATCCGCAAGGGCAAGCGATTGTGGAGCGGGTGAATCGGACGCTCAAGTCCTACCTTGATAAACAAACAGAAAGGGGGGAACTAGCCCTCCCCAAAAATCAGGGTCAGGCACAGCATTGTCTGAACAAGATACTGTTCACGTACAACCACCTCAATGTTTTTTCAGATTGCACTCCGCAGGAGAAGCACTTCCGTCGCACGGAGGCTCTCCCGTACCCTATTGTGCGCTATCGAGTGCCACCGGATCCTTCTTGGAGGGGCCCGGCGGCACTCATAATGTGGGGGAGAGGGTATGCTGCAATTATGTCTCCTTCAGGTGTCATCTGGATTCCAGCCCGGTGTGTCAAGCCTCATCTCGAGTCCAATGGCATGGAGCCAGGCATTCCTGGACCCGCTGCCGGAGGTGGAGGGATTGACCCTGATGGGGAAAGCCAAGTAGAGGAGGCGACGACAGCCGGTGACAGCACTGAAGATCACCTGGGGGATGGTCAAGTCCCTGTGCCAGGAGGCAACTGACATCGTGCGGCGGGAGAACGTGGAACCAACACCGGAGAACATCATGGTTGCAGTTTTGCCCCAGATCACCTTTAATTCCTTGACGACGATCATCTTGATCCTTTCCTTGCTTATGGGGGGAGGGGTTCAAGTCACTTCATTTGAAGCAGAAGAATTGATGCCTGGTGGAGATCTCTCTACCCGGCTGCACTACAACATCTGGGAAAGATTGGCGAACCTCGTCAATCAGTCCGATTTTTGCCTGAGGCAGACCACTGATTCTGCCTCTCTTCTCAGTACTTGTCTCATCCCAGTGTGTCACTCCCCAGGTGCTCACATCAGGAACAGTGACTGGTTAGTGAAGCAGATATTTGGCCCGTTTCACAAGATCATGTACTCGACATATGCGCACTGGGGAACCCAAGTCACAAAGGTCCTACCGGCTGATGCTGCCACTCTGTACACTCCCCGAGTGGCGGTCAGCCCGAACTCAACTTGTGCTCGCATGTCCAGCTGTTCCGCAGTCAAAGGGCCACATCACCGTTGCCTCGACCCCGGAAACAGCACTTGGACTTTCAATCACCCAGAGACTATTGACTCAATGTTTGTTCATGTCACTTTGCCTTCAGGCTGGTTTTTTACATGTAACCAACACACTTGGAACTATATTCCTGCAAATGTGTTTGATTCCTTCTGTTGTATCAGTCGTTTGACACTGTTGCTTCCCACTAAGGATATGGTTGCCCCAAGCATCGATGTATCTGCCCACACACGGCACGTTCGTGCCACCCAGCTAGATAGTTCATGTGACAGTAATATCAGAATTCTGAGCAAAGCTGAGTATGTCTCATTGGCAGTCAGCTTGTTTGGCGTGCCAGGCTTAGCCGTAGGCAACGCACGCAGGATTGGTCAATTGGCTTGCGCTTTGGCAAAAGCCATTAATTATACCTCCTCGGCGATAGCGATGCTCAATCAAGAGCAAAAGGAGCTTCGCCATGCAATATTGGATAATCGAGCAGCTATCGATTACCTCCTGCTCTTACACCATTTGGGTTGCGAGATAGTCCATGGCATGTGTTGTTTTAACCTCACGGACAACTCTCGCAAGGTACAGAGTCAGATCACAGATCTCCATACCCTGATTAAGAATAACAAGGAAGATGCCACGTGGGGGTGGTGGATTTCATTATGGTTGTGGTTTCCATGGGAATGGCTACAAACAACACTCAAGGTGATTGTTGGTGTTGCAATTTTGGGGATAGCGGTTTGCTGCTTTGCGCAATGTATTCCCTCATTGCTGTCAAGGTGTCCCTGAGGAAACCCCAGGATGTCCTCACTCCACGTCAGCTAATGCCACTCCTGCGCCGAGCCGTCTGTCAGGTCCAATTAAACAAATAAAGGGGGAGTGTGGATTCCGCGCACATAATTGGCACACTGTCCCTGACAGAACCACGGTTATGGGAGAACACGCCTTCGAGCCTCTGGTTCCGAGGGGGCAGAAATTGGGGAGCGGATTAATAGCTATAGTTTAATTCACCAATTGCTGACCTAACAGGCAGGTCGGACAAAAAAGGGCAAAAGATCGCCAGATGTTTAACTCGATAGGCATGTAATGAGTAATCTCGCATCCGCAGATGCTCTAAGCTCAAGAGTCAATCTAGGCGCATGTTTGCTCCCGATAACAATAGACAATGCATGTCCCCAGTAGTAAATTAAATAGATAAGAAACTTCCCCCGGTGAAGTCATCCCTAATGGGTAACTTGTGTAATCTCAATGTGCAGACTCAGGGCTTTCCTGTAACGGCTACGCGCAACGTATGCACGCAGCTAAGCTAGGCAGAATATAAAGTCAATTGCCTTCTGGTCAATAAACGCTGGTCTTCGCTCCATCTTGCCTCACGTGTCTTGCTTGACCAGTCTCCTCCGGGACCCTCCGGCCCACATCGGGCCCCAATCTAACAACTTTGCAGCAGAAAGTGTATATCACGTTCAGCCTCTATCACGAGCCCTGGTGGCACAGTGGTTAAGCTGCTGTCCTGCAACCAAAAGGTTGTGAGTTCAATCCTGACCAGGGATCGAGGTTGACTCAGCCTTCTATCCTTCCGAGGTTAGTAAAATGAGTACCCAGCATGCAAAGCAAAGCAATCACACGTATATATCACCCCATATAAGCGCTTAGTGCACTCTCTGGTTGGTTCACAAATTAATTAGCATTTTGCCCCCAACATACTGGGTACTCATTTACTGACCCTGGAAGGATGGAAGGCTGAATCAACTTTGGGGGCAATGTTGCCTGGGAAATGGGTTTCCAGGCCCTTTTTTACTGCCCCATACCTGCGCCTCCTAACATTTTAAGCAAGCAGAAGAAATTTGCTTGGGTTTACTTAGGTAACCAGGGAGCTGCAGTGGCTCAAGAGGTTAAGATGCTGAACTCGACAACTGAAAGATCAGAGTTCAATTCCCGAGTACTGCACGATGGAATGAGCTCCCATCTCTGTCTCAGGCTCCTGCCAACCTAGCAGTTCGAAAGCAAGAAATTGCAAGTAGATAAATAGGGACTACTTTGGTGGGAAGGTAAACAGCATTCCGTGCATGCACGTGTTGAAGCATGCCTGCCTCATGTCCATGGAAACATTTGCAAATGCAGACAGTGCTGGCTCTTTGACTATAAACAGAGATGAGCATTGAACCATAAAGTCAGATACAACTGGTTTTTGAGCAAGGGCGAACTTTACCTTATTTAGGTGGTACTGTTTTAGAAAGCCTCTGCAGAGTTTAAATGATTATCCACTCTATGTGCGTCTTCTTTCATGTCCCGATCAAACCTTAGACTGCCAAAACGAAGCCACCTTCTTGGCTTTGTAATTGTCCAAACTTACTGTAAGTCCTCCTTGGTGCATGTTTCTGGTAATAATCAGCAGACCAGCAAATAATCTGGATTCTGTGTCTCTCCTCATTCACTTTGTGTGTTGTTGTCCGCCAGCAGCCCCCACTTCAGCCTGTTGGTCTTACAGTTAGGCAATCCAACCCTCAGCCTATTCAGGGTCCTCCAAGTGATGTAGGGGAGGTTGAGTTTCCCAGCCATATCCTCCTTTAATGTTCTTCCTTGTCCAGTGAGCTCCTTCATCTATCCTCTAATTTGGTTTTGCTCTTGTGTACCCTCAAAAATGTTTGTTCCTGCCATAAAGCTCTTCCTGGATGTGAGCCAACCAGGGACATAGCCAGGATTCTAGATTGGGGGCACACACACACACACACACACACACCATTGGCATCCCAGGGTGGGTTGGGGGGTTGGGCTGTTAGCTCAGGAGGGTTTTTGCCCCCCTGGCCCCCCTCTGGCTATGGCCCTGAAGCCAGCTAACTTGAAGCTCATATCCGTTCAGAGAATGACGAGGATCATACTCTTGCTTAGTTAGCACGGCGTCCACTGCTACTTCTCTCATCTTAGGTGGAACAAGACCAACAAGAGGATATATTTTCTCAAATGGTGTAGGTTCCTCTATGTGCCGAACCTCCCCTTCTGTTGGATTGGGGCCGCGAAGCGGCTGTTGGGTCCCAGAGGAGACTGGTCAGGCAATGAGACACGAGGCAAGATGGAGCGAAGACCAGTGATTTAATGAGGGAAAATCATCGGTATATATCATGTAAGAGGCTGCATGCAAAGAGAACTGCGATCTGACAAGATCCACATACCATGTTTACACGAGTAAATTGGGAAACTCTCCAGGGGAAGTTAATTAACTAAATTAAACACTGACAGGGGAAATCCATTGTTCCAAACTATCTTGGGGTAAACAACTGGCTGATGTTGGTTCAAGGCTTAGGGTAATCCGCGGGTGCGATATTACCTATTACATGACTAGTGAGTTAGTCATTCAACTTCCCCTTGTCCAAGCTGCTTGTCAGGTCAACTGTAGGTGAATTAAACTATTGCTATTAATCCGCTCCCCAATTTCTGTCCCCTCGGAACCAAGGCTCAAGGGAGCGATCTCCCGAACCGTGGTTCTGTCAAGGACAGTATGCCAATTGTGTGCGCGGATCCCACACCCTTCATGGGCAAACTGGAGTGAATTTCAAAGCTATTTTGGTGGTACTGTTTTAGAAAGCCTATAGACCCCTCTTGTCATAGAACCATCTTGCTTCTGACAACTGTTGTTATGTCAGTGCCAAAGAAAACTGGAGCTTTCATCCTGCCTGTGTTGTATCAGGGGTCCAGGCCAGTCATGGTGGACCTTGGCACTCCAGGTGTTCTTGAACTTCAATTCCCAGAAGTCCAAGTCTCTATGAATCCACACAAATGGGTTTACTGTGCGTACTTGCAGTAAACCAATTTGTGTTGATTCACAGAGACTTGGGCTGAAGTCCAACCTTCTCTATGTCACTTGGGGGACTCTGAATAGGCTGAGGATTCGCCATCACTGGTCTAGGCACTCTGGATCCCATGCTCCATTTTTGCAAGGTCATGAGCCCAGCAGAAGCCTAGTGACTCCTGAACCTTAGAGAGGGACATCAGTACAGTTAAGGAAAGACGTGGACACTTTTCCTGTGCATCTCACCTGTTCAGAGGATGCCTCTGAACATGGGAGCTGGCAAGGAAAAGTCAGTGGAAAAGAGTTGTCTGAACCAAAAGCAGACAGGGGAACTTAGGAGATTTTCCAAGCTACGAAGCAGCAAGATAATTGTATTCTTCTTCTTCTTCTTCTCCTTCTTCTTCTCTTCCTCCTTCACCATCATCTGATCCAGCTTTCTATATGTGTTCTGCATACACATTGCAGTGGTTCAAAGATGTCAGCCAGGAAGTGTTCGTAAAGATGTTTTCCATCTTCCTCTGAGACTGCAGTGGCTTAGTGGTTAAGACACTGGGTTTGACAACCAGAAGGTTGGCAGATTCTCAGTTCAAGTCCCAAGTGCTGCATGACGGAGCTCTGTCCCAGCTCCTGCCAACTTGGCAGTTTGAAAGCAAGAATTTGCAAGTAGTACTGCTTTGGCTGCTTTCAATTCAAGAATAAGAAATCTTTTATGGGAGAAATTCTTGATTCTTTTCCTAATAAAGACCCTTTATACCAGTGGCTCCCAACATGGCACCCATGCCCCGCAGAGGGACTTCGTTTCCCAGAAGCCTAGGCCAGTACATTGGCTGATCAGTGCTTTGGGGAATTGACTTAGGCTTTTGGGAATTGAAGTCCAAAAACCAAAGGTTGGGAAACACTGCTTTATACAGAGGCAAGTTTACACTTTGGAAGAGCTGTAGAATCTCTAAAGTTAATGGAGTTTTTGACAGGGTTGCATCTTTCCTTTTATTTGTATATTTATGATAGGGATTCAGCTGTGCATTACCTCAATTGTGTGGACAGCTGAGAAAGTTTAGTGCTTATTTTCAGCAAAACAGCCTGGTAATTAACAGTAGTAAATCAAAATTTGTAACATTTTGCAAAAAAGAGTGGGGGTTTTTTAGAGTCCAAAGACATAGAAGAAATAGGATCATGTTGTCAGAGCCAGGTCAGGATACTCAGCTCATTACTCATGGTGAGACCTGACTGTATCAGACCACACAGAGTGACTCAGAAGTCTATGTTCCACGGCTTACAATCATTTGTAATTGCAGTGTTCCCCAAATGTGGAGTCCGCGGGCGCAATTGGCATTAACTGTCCCTGACAAAGGTTACACCGGTTGAGGGAGGCTCCTGGTCACTGGCCTTTGCGGGTACAGAAATTGGGGTGCGGATTAATAGTCATAAGATTGATTCACTCATATCTGACCTGGCAGGCAGTTCGGCAGGAGGAAGTTGAATAGCTAACTCAAGTTAGGAATTAGGTAATTCCACACTTGCAGATTAGCCCAAGCCCTAGTGCAAATAGTGGCCATGTTTACTCTTGAGCAAGCCATGAACAATGGATTTCCCCTGTCAGTATTTGCCTTAGTTAATTAACTTCCCCAAGAGAAGTTCCCAATTAACCCGGGTAAATGGGTAATGTGATTTTCTGTCAGATGACGACTCTATCACACGCTGCCTTGAATTCCTATATACCCCGAGCTCTCCCAAGGCACAGGCAGAACCTACTTGTCTCACCTTGGAGTAGCCCAGAGAAACTCACCCCTAAGTAGAAGCACCCAGATGGCTGTGATAGCCAGCTGTGTATAAGTCATCTACTCATGTGTAGGATAGAACGCTGCAGATCAGGGGAGGAATGTGCGAATGCGTAAATAAATGTGTGTATGCGTGGTGCACCACTGAATGTATGACTGCAAGAACTGTGTATGATTGCAAAAGCCTTGTCTCTATGACCACAGTATGATTGAAAAAGTGTTCCTTGTGTGTAACTGCGTGGCAATGTCACTGTGAAATATGTGTTAAACAGTTTGCACTCTGTTCATGGGCAGGAACTACTTAGGGTTTAAGAAAGCATGGTGAGCAGAGCCCCTTTGCCTTGCCTGCTTAGCAGCAAGGGCAACGAAAGCAGGAGGGTGGATGGGGGGGAATCCTAACCTGCAATAGGGCAGGGTGACCCCCCCCTCTTCCCTTGAGACTTTTTTCTTTGTCAAAAGGTTTAAGCCACTCTTGGAAACCGGTTTTGCAATCCTTGCCACTCAGGAAAACAGATTTTTCTTTTCAGAAGCACGATCTGAAAACAAAAATCACTTCTATGAGTTTTCCTCACTAAATCATAAACTATGGGGCCCCTCCCTACGTCTGTGTTCCTCAAACCCCCATCTCTGTGTTTTAAGGTGTTTGAATGTCTCTTAGCATCTTTAAGTCACCTATCTCACTAGGAATGAGAGAATTGCATTGTCTTCATGTGTGTACTGTAACCTCGGTTCTCAACCCTTTAAAGTCAGGGGCCAAGTTCCGAGGCCTCAGGCAGCTCTGGGGGTCCGGACAGTCATCCTGCCCTTCCTTCGCCACACAGCCCTTCTTGGCTTGGTGGAGGTAGTGGCAGAGCAACGTGGGCCGCATCTGGCCCACTTGCCCACATCTGGCCGCGGGTTGAGAATCGTTCTAACTCTCCTTCATTCTCTTAAGAAAGATATTGTTCTGGTATGTTGACTTTAATCTGTGTAAAGTAACTCACTCATTGTACCCCTTTCACAGGAAAAAGCACGCAAACATTCTTGCGCTCTGTATATTCAGAAAATGCTTAATCGTTACCTTTTTACAGGAACAAAACTCCTCTCCAGGCCTTAAAAGTAACCAATTGGTTTCTTTAAGTCTTAAATTGCTTCCTTTCACAGGGTCCAGAGTTAATTACTGGTATGGATTTCTTAACAGGAGGACCCGGTTGTCTTAATTACCTGACCTAATCTGATTGATAAGAGTTGTTGCATTCTCATTGTGCTAACTTCTGACTTGTCTTTCCTCCTTTCGCCAGTGGAACTCCCTGCTGGAAATGTTTAACTTGTGTGTCTTTTCATTTTTGTGTATTATTTCCTTACAGCTGGCACGTCATAGTTGGCTTGTTTTTAATAAGTCTTAGTCAGTCATTTTAAGTATGGCACCTGGCCCACAGCACCCTCTCTAATGAGCAGACACATTTCACAAACTCCAGAGCACAGAGGAAGGATTAGTCCCTGAGCTCCTGAGAATGTGCAGAGTGCCACTCATTAGCCAAGACGGCCTAGGACCATTTTAAGAATGCAGTCAGGTCACACTTTCAATCAGATACAGGCATTTTCAGGCCACCCCTTCCTTTCTTTGCTGCTAGTCTAAGCACAGGCAAAAGGCTAAGCCAGCATCTGGCACCCTTCTCACAGGAGCACAAGAATAGCTCCAGTAAAAGTGTGCACGCACGCCATTGGCGGATGTGCGCAGGGGGGCCTTCATGAGAAATTTACCCAAGGGAAGCCTGGCACGTCATGCGCCAAGGTTTGCCATAAGACCCCAGACTCGTCTCGCTTCAAACGCAGACAGTCACCTTGTATGAATTAATGTCACTGGTTCCCCTTCGGGGGGCTAGGACAGTTTTCACTTATGGGGGTCGCACATATTAGGTTCTTACTTGGCAAGAGGACCAAGCTTGGCGCACACTCCTGACTCTTCCGCAAGCGGGTAGAGTTGGCAGCCGTGAACCTCGCTTTGCGCACCTTTGCCAAAGAACGCTTCAACATAATTACTGACAGCCAGTTTGTTAGGAATTTGCTTCACAGTCTACCGGGAGCGTACATCACTCCCACGATAGACAAAAATGTGCTAAGTTTGTTTCTCACAACTCCTATTCAGAGTCATGCATTCTTTCATCAGAATGCCAAAGCACTTGCAAGGCAGTTCAACCTGCCACTTTCCCAAGCCCAAGGCATAGTCCGTTCCTGTCTGCATCGTGCAGGGGCACCGGGGGGGGCCTCGTGGGGGGTCAACCCATGAGGGACAGAGGCCATCCAGGTGTGGCAAATGGATGTCACACATGCCCCACATTTTGGCAAATGGGAGTACATGCACCTTTGCATTAATACCTTCTCACAGTTTGTTTGGGTAACAGCACAGAAGGGAGAAATGGCTCCCCATGTGGAGCAGCATCTCCTTTCCCACGGCCATGGGTGAACCTCGGCACATGAAGTCCGATGACGCCCCAGCTTATAGCTGGGGGCCACCTGGGATATTAAGCACACCTTTGGCGTTCCGTACTATCCGCAGGGGCAAGCGATTGTGGAACAGGTCAATCGGACGCTTAAGTCCTACATTGACAAACAAACAGAAAGGGGGGAACAACATCCCATAGTTGCACAGCAATTGCTACCCTAAAAGTGCAAAAACCAACTAACTCTTTCAGAATTTTTATCTCCCAAACAAGTCTCTTCCCCATGCAGGTCCCAGAGGCCAGAATCAGGCCCGGATGCCAAGTTCGGCTATTGCAAAGGATGGCACCAGTCACTGCCTTGGATGTCATCAGCTGTCCGTCTTCCTTTATGACTTACATCTCCAAAGACATTTCTATGAACATTTTGCATACTCAGTGCCACTTCTAAGGACCATGCATTTCCACAAAACAAGACTTTTTCAAGCTCAAGTTACACATGAAACCTCACCAAGAAGGGAAGCCTCATCTTCAAGAAGCAGCTGAATGTTTTCTATTGCTATTATCTGTAGTTGCTCTTTATTTATTCATGCCTTGTACAATGCTCCAGTTGGGATTTGCAAGGGACACTTGCATTTCTGTATACGTAGGGTCGTGTATTGTTAATAACGGCCAGCTTCCACCAAAGGAAGCCAGACCAGCCCATGTTTGCACCGGCCCATTGCTTCGAAAGATTGAGCACCCGGTAGCCGGCAATCTCCAGCCATTGTAAGTTATTTTCACACCTCCCCATAGGTGCTAGAAAGACATTTGCACAACACCAGAAGTTGCAGAAATAGCTTAGAATCAACTTAGGTCACAGTAAGAGATCAATGGCACATCTCATTATCTTGCCTTGCTACAGAAAGCAGTCTGGATTCAGACCCACAGTTCTGAAAAACCAGGCAGCAGTCAGTATATTCAGTGTGCCAGGCTTAGCCATAGGCAACGCTCGGAGAATTGGTCAATTGGCTTGCGGGTTAGCAAAAGCCATTAACCACACCTCCTCAGTGATAGCGCTGCTCAACCAGGAGCAGGCGGAACTTCGCCATGCCATACTAGACAATCGAGCAGCTATAGACTACCTCCTGTTGTTACATCATTTGGGTTGCGAATCTGTCCACGGCATGTGTTGCTTTAATCTCACAGACAATACCCACAAGATACAGAGCCAGCTCACGGACCTTCACACCCTGGTCAAGAACATCAAGAAGGATGCTTCATGGGGGTGGTGGGATTCGTTGTGGTCGTGGTTCCCATGGGGTTGGCTTCAGACGACACTCAAGGTGATCGTGGGGGTGATAATACTGGGCACAGCCGTGTGTTGTTTCGTGCAATGTATTCCCTCACTGATATCAAGATGTCCCCCATGGAGGGAACCCCGAAACGTCATCCCCCCCACACCAGCTGATGCCACTCCTACGCAGGGCCGTTTGTCAGGTCCAAAATAACAAGTAAAGGGGGAGTGTGGAGTCCGCGGGCACAATTGGCATTAACTGTCCCTGACAAAGGTTACACCGGTTGAGGGAGGCTCCTGGTCACTGGCCTTTGCGGGTACAGAAATTGGGGTGCGGATTAATAGTCATAAGATTGATTCACTCATATCTGACCTGGCAGGCAGTTCGGCAGGAGGAAGTTGAATAGCTAACGCCAGTTAGGAATTAGGTAATTCCACACTTGCAGATTAGCCCAAGCCTCGGTGCAAATAGTGGCCATGTTTACTCTTGATCAAGCCATGAACAATGGATTTCCCCTGTCAGTATTTGCCTTAGTTAATTAACTTCCCCAAGAGAAGTTCCCAATTAACCCGGGTAAATGGGTGATGTGATTTTCTGTCAGATGACGACTCTATCACACGCTGCCTTGAATTCCTATATATGATAAGAACATAAGAACATAAGAACAGCCTTGCTGGAACAGGCCACAGCCCATCCAGTCCAGCATTCTGTCTCACACAGTGGCTCACCATTTCCTTCAGGGTATTCCCAAGCAGATGCCTTCACCTGCTTAGGATTCCCTGGAAATGGCATTGAGAGATATCCTGCCTATCTCTCCAACCCCGAGGTTGTCCTTAAGTATCCATAATTATAGCCATTGATACCCTTGTCCTCCATGAACTTGTCCAATCCTTTCTTAAAGCTGTCAAGACTGACAGCTGTCACCACTTCTTCTGGCAGGGAGTTCCATAGACCAGGGATCCTCTGGGTGAAAAAGTACTTTCTCTTATTTGTTTGAGAACTAGTACCCAAAAGTTTCATGGAGTGTCCCCTAGTTCTAGTGTTATGCGATAGGGAAAACAGTTTTTCCTTATCTACTTTGTCCACACCGTGCATGATTTTATAAACTTCAATCAGGTCACCTCTTAGACGTCGTCGTTCAAGAGTGAAGAGGCCCAACCGTTGCAGCCTCAGATGGTAAGGAAGGTGTTCCAGTCCCCTAATCATTCTGGTTGCCCTCCTTTGCACTTTTTCCAGCTCCATAATATCCTTCTGGAGGTATGGCGACCAGAACTGTACACAGTATTCCAGGTGGGGCCTCACCATAGATTTATAAAGAGGCAAAATGACACTTGCTGACTTATTTTCTATACCCTTCCTAATGATCCCTAGCATTGAGTTTGCTTTTTTCACTGCTGAGGCACACTGGGTTGACACCTTCATTGAGTTGTCCACCAGGACACCAAGGTCCCTTTCCTGGTTTGTCGCAGAGAGTTCAGACCCCATCAGTTTATAAATGTAATTGGGGTTCTTTGCCCCAACATGCATCACTCTGCACTTACTAATGTTGAAACTCATTTGCCACTGTTTTGCCCACTCCCCCAGTGTCGAGAGATCCCTCTGGAGCTCCTCACAATCTCTCACAGTTTTCACTACCCTGTATAATTTAGTGTCGTCAGCAAATTTGGCTACCTTGCTCTTTACTCCTACCTCTAGATCATTTATGAAGAGGTTGAAAAGCAGGGGTCCCAGTACTGAACCTTGGGGGACCCCACTCTTTACTTCCCTCCACTTGGAGAAGTGTCCATTTAGTGCTACCCTCTGTTTCCTGTCCCTTAGCCAGTTGCTGATCCAGGACAAGACCTGTCCCTTTATTCCATGACTGGTAAGTTTATTCAAGAGCCTTTGGTGTGGGACCTTGTCAAAAGCCTTCTGAAAGTCCAGATAAACAATGTCAACTGGATCCCCCTTATCCACATGCTTGTTGACACTCTCAAAAAATTCCAATAGATTAGTGAGGCATGATTTGCCCTTGCAAAAGCCATGTTGGCTCTCCTTTAGCAGCGCCTTCTCTTCTATGTGCCTATTAATTCTATCTTTTAGGATGGTTTCCATCACTTTACCTGGGACACATGTCAAACTGACAGGTCAGTAATTCCCTGGATCACCCCTGGATCCTTTTTTGAAAATTGGTGTTACATTCGCTACCTTCCAGTCATCAGGCACAAAGCCTGATTTGAGGGAAAGATTATATATTTTGGCTAGGAGATCAGCAATTTCATCTTTAAGTTCCCTGAGAACTCGTGGATGTATGCCATCTGGTCCTGGGGATTTGTTAGTGTTTAGCTTAACAAGACATGCAAGGACCTCCTCCCTGGTTATTTCTATCTTGCTTAATTCTTCGGTTTCCCTCCCTACGAAGATAGGTTCTGTTTTGGGCATGTGGTCTCTGTCTTCTTCAGTGAATACTGAAGCAAAGAATTCATTGAGTCTCTCTGCAATCTCTGTTTCCTCTTTAATAACCCTTTGCCTTCCATTGTCATCTAATGGTCCAATGGCCTTCCTAGTTGGGTTCTTACTTCTAATGTACTTAAAGAAGTCTTTGTTATTTCTCTGAGTATTTTTAGCTATATGCTCCTCAAAGTCTTGCTTTGCTTTCCTGATTGTTGCCTTGCATTTGTTCTGCCAGAATTTATGTTTTTGCCTGCTGTCCTCATTCGGACAAGCCTTCCATCTTCTAAATGAGCTTCTCTTGCTCTTGATCACTTCCCGAACAGCTCCTGTAAGCCACATTGGAGTCCTCTTGGACCTGGCAGTGCCCTTTTTCCTTTTGGGTATGCATTCCAATTGGGCCTCTGTTATTGTTTTTGTAAACAGCCTCCATGCCTCTTGGAGTGTTTGGACTCTCTCAATTTTCCCTTTCAGCTTCTTTTTTACTAGTTTCCTCAACTTTGGGAAATTTCCTTTTTGAAAATTTAAGGTCTCTGTGTTAGATTTTATCAGTGACTTGCGGTCTATGATCAAGTTAAACATAATGGAGTTGTGGTCACTGTTCCCTATTGGATCAGTCACATTAACATCTTGCACCAGATCCTGAGTATTACTCAGAATCAAGTCAAGGATTCTTGTACCTCTAGTTGGGTCTTCAACCATCTGTCCCAGGGAACAATCATTGAGCATATCTAGGAACTTTATCTCTTTATCATGTGCTGAACAACAGTTCACCCAGTCTATGTGAGGGTAATTGAAGTCCCCCATTATAACCAGGCTTCCCTTCTTGGATGCCTCCTTTACAACATTCTCCAACTGCCAGTCTCCCTCAAGAGTTTGGGTTGGAGGCCGATAGTATATGCCTACTGTTAGACCATCCTTGTGGCCTGGTACTCTTACCCACAGAGCTTCTAATGGTGACTCTAAATCACCTAGATATTCCAATTCATACGATTTTATCACTTCTTTGACATACAAGGCCACACCACCTCCCATTTGCCCCTTCCTATCCTTCCTGTACAGTTTGTAGCCTGGGATAACTGTATCCCATTGGTTATCATCCGTCCACCAGGTTTCAGTGATACCAATAATATCAATATTCTTATCTATTGCTAAGTATTCCAGCTCCTCTATTTTGTTCCGGAGGCTTCTGGCATTTGTATACAAGCATTTATATATGCTTTTCTGACACAGTCTTTTGTGTCCAGTTGCATTGTTAGACTGCCTCTTGCATCCTTCTGCTAGAATGCTAGTGACTAGCTCCTCGCTCTGCTCAGTAAATTTTGCATCCTCCTCACTACTCAAGTACACACTTTCCCGAACCGGATGCTGCCCAGCTCCTGTCGGCTTTCCCCCAGTTATCAGTTTAAAAGCTGCTCTGCAGCCTTTTTGATGTTGAGTGCCAGCAATCTGGTCCCATCATGGTTCAAATGCAACCCATCCCTCCTGAACAGATTTTGTTGTTGTTGTTCAGTCGCACAGTCGGTTCCGACCCTTTGCGACCCTATGGACCATTGCTCTCCAGGTGCCTCTGTCCTCCACCATCCCCCTCAGCCCTCCCAGCTCTGTGCCCATTGTGTCTACAATGCCATCTAGCCATCTCATCCTTGGCCTCCCCCTTCTTCTTTTGCCCTCCACCTTTCCCAACATCAATGCCTTCTCAAGTGAATCCTCCCTTCTCATTTGATGTCCAAAGTATTTTAGCTTCATCTTTACTATTTGACCTTCCAGTGAGCAGTCAGGGTTAATTTCTTCTAAGATTGACCTATTTGTTCTCCTCGCTGTCCAGGGGACTCTCAAAACCCTCCTCCAACACCACATTTCAAAGGCATCTATTCTTTTGCGTTCAGCCTTCCTAATTGTCCAGCTCTCACATCCGTACATTACTACTGGGAAAACCATTGCTTTGACTATTCTAATTTTTGTTTTCAATGTGATGTCTCTGCTTTTCACTATGTTCCCCAGGTTTCTCATTGCTTGTCTCCCAAGAATCAGTCGCCTTTTTATTTCATGGCTACAATCCCCATCTGCAGTGATCTTTGATCCTAAGAAAGTAAAATCTGTCACTGCCTCCCAAAATGTTCCCAAAATGTTCTCCAGTTCCTGACAAATCTGAAACCCTCCTCTCGACACCACCGCCTCATCCACGCATTGAGGCTTCTGAGCTCTGCCTGCCTGGTAGGTCCTGCGCGAGGGACAGGCAGCACTTCTGAAAATGCTACCTTGGAAGTCCGGGACTTCAATCTTCTTCCTAACAACCTGAATTTGGCCTCCAGGACAGACCGCTTGGCCTTCCCAACATCATTGGTACCAACGTGTACCATGACAACTGGCTCGTTCCCAGTTCTCTCTAACAATCTATCTAGATTTCTTGTGATGTCTGCAACTTTTGCACCCTGCAGGCAAGTCACCATACGGTTATCATGTGCATCACAAATCCATTTCTCTGTATTTCTAATTATGATGATGATTTTCCCTCAATAAACCACTGGTCTTCGCTCCATCTTGCCTCGTGTCGTTACTCGACCAGTCTCCTCCGGGACCCCAAGGGCCGCTTCACGGCCCCAATCCAACACCCAAAACAATTGAGGAGGTACTCAATCTTTTTAGTTACAAAGTATTTTAAACTCAAGTCACTTAAAAGTGTATATCTTAAGAAAGCATACTTCCAAACTAGGTAATAGCATAACATTTGGAAAATTAGGAAGAGCAAATCCAGCATAATACCACATAAAATCCATAAGGCTTATGAGCAACGAGCCCAAAATTTATTTCCCTGAAAATATCAAACAAGGGTTCTATATATAAGTCTTCCTCCCATATCCATGGGGGATAGGTCAAGACCTTCCATAGATACCAGAAACCACAGATAACATTGAGCCCTATTTTTAATCCATATATCTGAGTCAGAGAAGCAGGGGAGGAGTTTTAAATGCCTCTGTTGTTCTACCGAAGAGCTACAAAAATGTCTGCCTTTGTTCCTTATAAAAATTGCACTGCAGACAGTAGCTTCTAGTAGCTAGCTCTGGTGATGCACCATAGGTTTTATTTAATATTTTTAGATCCAAGAATAACTGAAACCATGAATACTGAACTCATGGATGGGGGCGGGGGGGGCGCAAACTGTATGTTTTTGATCAGATCAAAATCTCTTAATTAATGATATCATACACAAGTGTTGTTTGTTATTCTGTTACTGTCAAATTGACATCCAGTGGAACCTTAGTTTACAATTTCAGTTTATGAATGAAAATCCATTGAAAATAATGTCTCAGTTTATAGGACGTTTTCAGAATGGATTAATTGGTTTTCAATGCATTCCTATGGGAAACCGCATTTCAGTTAACATATTTTGGCTTTCAATGAATTCCTATGGGAAATTGCATTCAATGCATTCCTACGGGAAATTCAGTTTATGAATTTTTCGCAATATGAAAAGTCCCGGAGTGTGCATCAATTTCTTAAACTGAGGTTCCACTGTATTGGCATAGGATCAATGGAACAGACTTATATGGTCATCTTCCTCACAGGATACATTATGCCCTTTCATAGCTGACCAGATCACATTACCAGGCTGTGCACTTTTTCAGGGATTTCTTCCCACAAGAAGAGAAACTTTACTCTTGTCACTCATATGGCAGCTGCACGATTTCTCAAATAAACCAAGTCTTTTTTTATAAGTCAAGTTAATATTCATGCCTTACTTTCTGATCAGCTGCTTGTACGCCGCCCAGAGTGGGATACCACCCAAATGGGCAGTATAGAAATGTAATAAATAAATAAATAAGATGAGCACTGAATCTTAGAGTCAGATATGACTGGCTTTCAAGCAAAGGGGACTTTTACCTTTACCTTTACCTATCTCTGGAGGGGCACCTCTCAGCTAGGCAACCTGATAACAAGAGACAGGAGAATGATCCTCCACAGAAGCAGAGTGCGTCTCACTGCCTGCAGCAACCAAGCAAGTACTATGGTTGCAAAAGTGACTCCGTATCTTTCGAATCACCTTCCTTATTTTCTTAGAAAGTCGTGTGGACGTGGTTCCTTTGACACCAGGGGAAGTGAGCTCAGTTCCTCAATCAGAGGCTCCAAGGGCTGAATCCACAAGTTAAAATTGCTCCTGTATTGCCGCCCCTGTTCTCTCCAACATCCTTAAAAGGTAAAGGTCACCCTTGCTCGAAAGCCAGTCATATCCAACTCTAAGGTTCAGTGCTCATCTCTGTTTACAGCCGAAGAGCCAGCGCTGTCTGCATCTGCAGACATTTCCGTGGACATGTGGCAGGCAAGGTAAACGTCTCCCTTGCTTGAAAGCCGGTCGTGTCCGACTCTAGGGTGTGGTGTTCATCTGCATTTATAGCCAAAGAGCCAGGTTTGTCTGTGTCTGCAGACATTTCTGTGGTCATGTGGCAGGCATGACTAGACACCGAAATGCATGGAATGCTGTTACCTTTTCCTGCCAAAGAAGTACCTATTTATTTACTTGCAATTTCTTGCATTTCAACTGCTGGGACAGAAGATGGGAGCTCTCTCCGTTGAGTGGCACCTGGGTCTCGAACTGCTGACCTGCCAACTTTTTGGTCATCCAACTCATCATTTTAATACTTCGCTTTGCTGTGGCTTTTTGTCTGTTTTGCTGTGAATTCTTGTTCCTTTTGCAATGACTCTCGCTTTTGGTCACAAAGATGGGCACATCTGGGCAGAAGCAGCAAAGGATGGAGAATAATTTGTTTTTAGTTTCGGTTTGACAAGAAATTGCTGAACTAATCTCATTACTCTTCTGCAAATGTTTTGCTTTTGGAAAATATTAACTGAGAACTGCTTGATACAGTCTTTCCCAGGAGGTGGCAGTAAAACTCTTATTATTGTAGCACCAAGTTGGTTGATGATAGGGTGGAGCAAGTCATTAATTGCAATTCTATTGCTAATCAGGATTAGAATAGAGTCCCACTGGTTCCCAATGGGCTTTTTTTTTGCCATGCCCCAACTAAGCCTATCTAAAAACCTGATTTCCCCAGCCCCGTGGGACATAAAATTCTTATTTATTCACGTGGTAAAGGTAAAGGTTTCCCTTGCTCGAAAGCCAGTCATATCCAACTCTAGGGTGCAGTGCTCATCTCTGTTTCTAAGCCAAAGAGCCAGCCCTGTCTGCTTCTGCAGACGTTTCTGTGGTCATGTGGCAGGCATGACTAGACACCAGCATTCACGGAACGCTGTTACCTTCCCACCGAAGTGGTCCCTATTTATCTACTTGCAATTTCTTGCTTTCAAACTGCTAGGTTGGCAGGAGCTGGGACGAAGACGGGAGCTCATTTCCGTCCTGCAGTACTCGGGAATCGAACTGCTGACCTTCCGCTTCCCAGTCAGCGTCTTAGCCACTTGAGCCAAAGCCATTAACTTGGTCTAAACATTCTCGAATTGCGTCTCTTAAAAATCAAATTGCTCCCCTGTGGGGTGTGTACCCCACTGTGGGAACCATGGGAAAAGACCAACTGAATTAAATGTAATGTCAGGCCTTTGCTTCTACGATGGCCTCAGGAATCAGAGTACAGTAAAAACCCGACTTATATATGTCCCGAGTTACATGAAATTTGACTTACATAATGATTTTGCACTAAAACCATGTCCCGATTTACATAAATGTCCCGATTTACATAAATTTACATAACATGATTTCCTATAGGTTTGCTATGAGTTACATAAAAAATTCATTTTTCCTATGGGGTTGCTTCAAGTTATGTAAAAATTCATTTCCCTGTGGATTTGCTTCGATTTACATCAAAAATTCATTTTTCCTATGGGTTTGCTTTGAGTTACATAAAAAAGCAATTTAAGCAAAACCCTACGGAACAAACTTTTTGCATAAGCAGGGTTTTTTACTGTGTTGGACTAATGGTAAATTCAGTTCATTGAATGCCTCTCCACATATAGACAAAATATGTCAGGTGAAATGCCCGAAGGCATTTCAAGGGAGGAGATATTGTCAAAATGGGCAAATTACAAGAGCAGTGATGCCTATCGAGCACTCCACAGCAGGTTAACTGAGCCTTTGTCAACCTCCCCAATACCAGACCCCAGAAACTGTTCCAGATTGTACATGTCGCCACCCACCCACCGCATATCAGTGGATTCAGTACTCAAGGTTTCATTTATCTGCAGCTCTAAAAATATTTCATTAAAAATACATAGTAAACTTGTATTTCTAAGGTGCATTGGGGGCCTCAGTCACTTAGTCATTAAGACGCTGAGCTTTACAACCAGAAGGTCAGCAGTTCAACAGTTTGAGACCTGAGTGCAGCACAATGGAGCGAGTGCCCGTCATATGTTCCAGCTCCTGCCAACCTAGCAGTTTGAAAGCAAGAAATTGCAAGTGGATAAATAGGTACCGCTTTGGTGGGAAGGTAACAGTGTTCAGTGCACTCTGGTGTTTACATATGCAGACTGAGTGTAAACGGATATGAGCACCGCACCCTAGAGTTGGACATGACTGGCTTTCGAGCAATAGAGACCTTTACTATGGTGCATTACCAGGGCTGACAACTAGGGGCCACTGTCTCCAATGTAAAACATAGAGCTTACTATTATCCACAGTTCCAGCTATCCACGGTAGGTATCAGAACGTATCCCCTGCAGACACAGGGGGTACCTTTATATTGGCACATGGAAAGACAACCAGCACAACACATCTCAGAAGAAATGCTGGCGGCTTAAGTGCAAGGGCTGGCACAATGGCCACAAACACAGCCAATGTACTGTGAGTGGTTATGTTGAGGTGGGACCACAGATTTAAGCATGGAGGGACACCTCCTGTGCATGGTTCCAGGATAGTCTATGGAACCACTCAGCTCTTGCCCCTAGGCCTGAGACAGACTAAAAACAGGGCCAAGATCCAGGCATATAGAAGTTGTAGACCAGGGGTTCCCAACCTAAGGCCCATGAGCCGGATCCAGCCCCGGGCACCATTTCATGTGGCCCATCACACCTCTCAAAAGGCATTTGAGAAACAAAATGGCTGCCCCTTTGAAGCTGTTGGGACAAAATGGCCACACACATCGTGGAGACAGGGGGAAATGGCCATGTGGCCCTCAAAGCTGCTTGAGAGAGTGTGATCTGGCCCCTGGCTTGAAAAGGATGGGACCCCCTATTGTAGACTCTTAGTCAATCATGTCTCTGATTAGCACTTAAGGCAGGAGTTTTTTCTAGCCTTTGTTGAAAATCCTTGGTACAGTATTTCCCAGTGGTCTTCCCTCTAGGGCCAGTCGTGCTCGGCTTCTACCATCAAAGAGGAGATCTGTTTCAGGGTTGTTTGGTGCAGATTATGAAGATTAGCAGGCTTGATCTATGTCATTTCAAGATTGCAACATCTTTTAAGTTGTTCTCTTGTGACGAGCCTTGTAGGACATTTGTCTTCTATGACTCACTCAAAAAAGAGTACAAGATATTTAAAGCCCAGCTGGCAAGGCCTTCTATGGGATCAGAAACCAGTGGAATTCAGACGTTCAAGAGGTACTTCTTCTGTACAGTGTTTGGTCCTGATATCAGAGGTGGCAAAGATAGCTATAGTAATAGCAATAGTAATTCCACTTATATACCACCCCATAGTGTTTAGTGCACTCTCTGAGTGGGTCACGGGGTAATTAGAGTTTTTGCCCCAACATGCTGGGTTTTTACTGACCTCAGAAGGATGGTAGGCTGAGTCAACCTGGATCCAGGTCAAGATCAAATTCACAATGTTCTAGCTGCAGAACAGCAGTTTAGCCACTGCGCCACCAGGACTCAGTGGACTGGGAACATTTTTCAAACTTGTTTTTTCCTGCAGAGATGGTGTTTGGAGAGTTTTGCTTTGAAAGCAGGTTTTAAAAATAATAATGAAAGAAGCAGGCTCTAACAGAGTTCTACATGAATCGTATCCCATAGGTATATGGAGATATAACCCCTATAGACAAATTGATTCAGGCCAATTGATGGGTAAATCTTAGAAAAGAGCTATTGTTCAAGATTACAGTTGGAAAGAGTGGAAGAGCTAGTGAAGTAGAAGCTGATTTCCCCCGCATAGGAGGAAAAGTCCCTTCCTCGCCTTGGCTTAAGTAGTAGAATTTCAATATGTTTGTACAAGAGGGCCACTGGAAGGGTGAATACGTGTCAAAATTTGTGTTATATTTTAACAAAGCACCATAAAACAATAAAGGCCCCCTCCCTACCACCTAGCCCACCCTTCCTAACCCCAACGACCATGCCCCCCTCCCCACCACCTAGCCCACCCTTCATAACCCCAATGACCATGCCCCCCTCCCCACCACCTAACCCACCCTTCCTAACCCCAACGACCATGCCCCCTCCCCACCACCTAGCCCACCCTTCCTAACCCCCAATGACCATGCCCCCTCCCCACCACCTAGCCCACCCTTCATAACCCCAATGACCATGCCCCCCTCCCCACCACCTAGCCCACCCTTCCTAACCCCAACGACCATGCCCCCTCCTGACCACCTAGCCCACCCTTCCTAACCCCAACGACCACGCCCCCCTCCCCACCACCTAGCCCACCCTTCATAACCCCAACGACCATGCCCCCCTCCCCACCATCTAACCCACCCTTCCTAACACCAACGACCATGCCCCCTCCCCACCACCTAGCCCACCCTTCCTAACCCCCAACGACCATGCCCCCTCCCCACCACCTAGCCCACCCTTCCTAACCCCAACGACCATGCCCCCCTCCCCACCACCTAGCCCACCCTTCCTAACCCCAACGACCATGCCCCCTCCCGACCACCTAGCCCACCCTTCCTAACCCCAACGACCACGCCCCCCTCCCCACCACCTAGCCCACCCTTCATAACCCCCAACGAAAAACAACTCACCGCCTCACAGCCAAGCAAACACCAGCTGGCTTTCTTTCCCTCACCAACAGCGCCTGAAGGACCCGACTGGAGTTTCCCCTTTAACATCAGTGGGTGGGGGGGGTTGCGATCCCCCTCTCCGCTGGCTACCCTAGGGTTGGGAGGTTTGTGGGGACAAAAGGGGTATGCCCCCCACCCCAACCATTCTGGACCCAGGAGACCAGGGAGAGTGGATCGATTCCCCCCCCTCCTAAAAAAACTCCGTCTTTAAAGAGAAGAAACCAAGCGGTTTCTTCTCTTTAAAAACGGAGTTGTTTTAAGGAGGGGGGTGGAATCGATCCACTCTCCCTGGTCTCCTGGGTCCAGAAGGGTTGGGGGAACATACCACTTTTGTCCCCCCAAACCTCCCAACCCCAGGGGAGCCAGCGGAGAGGGGGGTCGCAACCCCTCACCCACTGATATTAAAGGGGAAACCCGATCTACTTTCATAACTCCACACGCTCAAAGTACCATAACACAATAAAGCCCCCCTCCCCACCACCTAGCCCACCCTTCCTAACCCCCAATGACCACGCCCCTCTCCCCACCACCTAGCCCACCCTTCCTAACCCCCAACGACCATGCCCCTCTCCCCACCACCTAGCCCACCCTTCCTATCCCCCACCAACCACGCCCCCTCCCCACAACCTAGCCCACCCTTCCTAACCCCCAACGACCATGCCCCCTCCCCACCACCTAGCCCACCCTTCCTAACCCCAATGACCACGCCCCCTCCCCACCACCAAATAAATAAATTTTTTAAAATTACTAAAAACACAGACAAAAACATCCAAAAATACACAAAAACAAAAACACCAAAAACAATACGAAGTAAACAAAAACACAATCAAAAACAAAACAAACAGACAAAAAATACAAATTCCAACCCAACCACCCACCACCCACCCCCCACCCCCGCCCACACACACACACACACACACACACACACACACACAAGAAAAAAACAAGCAAACTTACCAAAAGATGTCCTACCTCCACCAGGACTGGAAAAGAAATGAATAAAGAAAGAGACTACTTACCAGAAGAAGCTCCACCCAGAGGCCAGGAAAGAAAAAACAGTCAAAATACAATAACCCCTACCAGCACCACCTGCTGGCCACAATAGTAAAAACAATTCAAAAACACAGAACAGCTCCAAACAAAAGGCCACAAGAGTAAAAACAAATCAAAAACATAACACAAATTCACAATTTTACACAAAAGGTCACACCAATAAAAAGTCAAAAACATTACACTAAAACACACTTTAACACAAATCACAAACATATGTCAATAAAATACAATAGAAACTTTAAAAATCCTGTGCTGAGTTTTAACTCAAATTTAAACCCAAAACATCTAAACATATTTTAAAAACATTGAATGTAAAAAACATTTACTTTTACATTATTAAAATTATGACCTACGGTACAACTAATTAAAAAAAATTCAAAAAACTAAAACATTATTCGCTTACATAAAACAATTTGAAAAAATTATATCATACTTTGTTCTTTTATTAATCCTCAAAAAAAAACCAAAAAAGCAGATCACAGTTAATAACAGGCAAGCCAAAAAAATTTACATAAATAAACATTTAAAAAATTAAAATTACAGACTAAGCAATTTTTAAAAAACATTAACACAATTTAACCTTCCAACACAATTTAAAACAGCCCGGCAACGCCGGGCAACCTCTGCTAGTAGTATATAAAAGTGTGCTGCACGACTCCCTAGCCCAATTCAAACCTTATTCAAACTTTAGAGTTGCATCTCATGAGCCTCCTTCTGTTACTTTCTCAGGTGCTCCGACGTTACTGACTCTCAATTCCAAACTCCTTAAATAGCGCATTGAAACACCTGAGCCCCGTTACATTTGCAATTCTAATTAATCACCTGTGCCCCAATAGATTGATCAACCATAACTCACAAAAAGCAGGAGAGATCATTTTCACAGTTTAGACCATTGGGAGAATCCTCAGACTAATTTGATTAAGGGGCATTACCGATGCGGTCATTGTGGTTTATGTAGAAACTCTTTGGAAACTAAGGTGGTCAATTTTCCAGAATCAAAATTTCAAAAAATCTTACCATTTTTTAGTAACTGCAACAGCACGCACTGTGTGTATGTCTGGATATGCCCATGTGGGCTGAAATATGTAGGGAAAAGCTCACGGAAACTTAAGACCCGTTTGGGCAAACATCGATCCAGGATTAGGGGTCAGGTCCTGCCAGTCCCCCTGGTTACACAACTATATGGAGAAACAAGACCAAGAAGACGGGTTTAAATTCGTAGTGGTAGATAAACTGAGTGTAAGCAGCGGGTGTGGGGTAGATATAGAGAAACTTCTTTTGAGAAAGGAAGCTTTCTTTATACATAGGTTGGACACCTTATCTCCCAATAGTCTAAACTGTGAAAATGATCTCTCCTGCTTTTTGTGAGTTATGGTTTATCAATCTATTGGGGCACAGGTGATTAATTAGAATTGCAAATGTAACGGGGCTCATGTGTTTCAATGCGCTATTTATGGAGTTTGGAATTGAGAGTCAGTAACGTCGGAGCACCTGAGAAAGTAACAGAAGGAGGCTCGTGAGACGCAGCTCTAAGGTTTGAATAAGGTTTGAATTGGGATAGGGAGTCGTGCAGCACGCTTTTGTATACTATTGTAATTTTCATGTTATAGGGAATAATGCATGTTTATTGTATAATTTCACAGATAATAATTAATAACACTCGCCTGAAGAAGAGTCGTTGAAAGGTCTGTTAACCGGGCGGACTTTGGGAGTTGTTTGAATTTGCGGGATAGCTTTTCCCGCTGAAGAATAAAAAGTGGAGGGAGAAGCCTCGTTAGGATCACGGAATTTCGTTTTGTAGATCGAACAGTGTGAATGATACAACACTTGGAAGTTTATGTTAATTCATCATTTTTTCCATGTCTGAATTGTTCAAAGTGAATGAAACTTACCTTATTTGAAGTGTATATTATACGGAAATACAAAGACTGAGTTTTGAAGCCATTGTGCGCGTTTGAATTTATTACTTTATTGGATAACAGATTTTGCCACAAACGGATCTTTGAATTTGCTACAGCAGGTACATTTACGTCAGTGTTTTATGCATGTGCAGGCACGTTTTACTTCCACTTCCGGTGGGAGGAACTGTGTGACCGGCCCGCTCAACCCACATGACCAGCCTGCAGCATGAAAAGTTTGGAAACCCCTGCTTTATGTCATGGATCTCCTACCTTGGCCAATAAATATATCTGGAACTTTGTTTTGTTCAGCTTCAAAGAGATATTTACATTCTTCTTTGTTTCTGTAAGCAACTTCCCACTCTGGTGCTGGCATTTATCCCAGAAAGAGTTGATTCTAGAATGAAATCAGACAATCCAATCATATCGAAATCCATCTGGATATCAATGTACAAGTCCTTTTTTGTATAATTCCAGGCAACATTAGCTTGTAGAATTATATTTCGTCTATGTTCCATATGCACAAAATACTTCAAAGTGGTTGAAAAAAAATATCCAAAGGCCTTACAGCTATGGAAAAGAAACTGCAGACATAAATGCTTTAAAACAGGGGTGCCCAATTTTTTAAAGCCTGGGGCTGATTCACGCACCCCTCAGACTGTTGAGGGACCGGACTGGTGGTGCCGCTGCCCCCACTGGCAATGGTGACCACTCTGAGTCCCCCCCCCCCCGCGCACCACTTCCCTGCTTACTGGAGGAGCTGCATGGCATGGGTGAAGGAGGGGTCTAGGCTGTTTTTCTCACCTGCGTCTGTGGAGAAAGCGATGCTTGGCCAGACTGGGCCCCAGGAAAGATACCTGCAGCCAAAACAGCCACCAGGAAAGATGTACTGGGACAGAATGGCCACCGGAAAAGATGTACGTGTCCGCCCTGCATCTGCTGTGAAAGCCACGCTCAGCTATAGCGCTCCGCCAGGAAAGTTGCATGTGGGAAATGTGCAGGCAATACAGGCTGGATTAATTGGCATTGTGGGTCGTACCTGACTTGTGGGCCATGGTTTGAGCACCCCTACTTTAAAATATACTAGCTGATTACCCGGCTTTGCTTGGGTTTTTCATTTCTTTAACGTAGGCTAGCCTTTCCCTCTTGGAAATCTTGTATGGTGTACTGTATGTGGGTCAACCCTGCCTCCCTGTTCCCTCACCCATCCCGCTTCTCTGTCGACGGTCATTTACTGCCCTTATCCTTCCCTTACATGTGTCTGGCCACCTAGTGAGAGAGCGGCATGCAGCCGTTGAGGAGCCCTCGGACCTTCCCTCTTTCCTCAGCTTTGCCCACCATGGCCTCTGCCTCCACGGAGGCTAGGTGGCCATTTCCAGAGGGGGGCCCAGCCTCCTCCGCGGCTCCCGTGCCCTCCCGGCCCTCTCAAGGGTCTCTGTCGCCACCGCAGTACTGGCCTGACTAGCCCCCCCCCATTTGCCTTCCACCTACTGTGAAAACTACAGCTGAGCTCAGAGGGCTACAGTTGAGATAGTCAAGATGATGTCACAATCTTAACCTACCTGGGATTATGACATCAAGTCAATTATATAACTGGGAAACACACACATTGTATATATCAAATGCTTCCCAATTTGGGGACATACAAACCCCCCCCCCATGAGGCTTGTGACCCCCACAGTGCTGATCTCTCTGGCCCAAGGAACGTATATGCTAAATTTCAGTGGGATTGGTCCAGGAGTATGAGAGCCTTTAGAGCACATACAAGACCACACCTCTGTTTTATAGATATAGATGAAAACTGACCTTAATTTGCTGGGAAATGCTTAAATCATAATTCAGTCCAAAATACAGGTTTCATTGGTTTTAATTTTTTTTAAGTGTTAAAATTTGAATGTTTGAATTTTCTGCTGTTTGATCTCGAAATTCTTTCAAAGTTTGTGTGTTTGTGAAGGAGCCTGTGATATAGAGTGTGTTACACATGTTTAAATTAATTAAGTAAATAAATAAAAAATAAAGCAAAGGACAACACAACACACAGGCACACACATTCCACAGCCAGCACCAGAAGTGCCATGTAATGGAGGAAGGGCAAAATGGCCATCTGGCTCCCGAAGCTGTCTGAGGGAGTGTGACCCGGCCCCTGGCTTTAAAAGTTTGAGAACTCCTGACATAAATAATACAAACATAATAAATCAAATTACAAAAACAGCAAAAAAGATAAACATAAAATAAATCATAAAACATGTATAATCAACAGGGTACTAAATAGACAAAATGATAGGAGGTAGCATCATAATATGACATTAATCATCATATGACATTCTGGGACCATAAGATAATAACCAAGACTCTCTCCAAATGCTCCCATAAAATGAAGTACTTCCAATAATTTATTTAAAGTCCAAAGGGAAGGCAAGAAAGATATATAATAAGATAAAGTGTTCCATAGCAAGGGAGACACTAATGAGAAGGTCTGATCCTAGTCTTTTATTTATTTATCCGAGTCCATAGCACTAAAGTTTAAAACCAACATCGTTATTTTAGAAACTAATGGTCTAAAAATGTATGCATGCATAAACTATGTGTTTACATATTCACACTCCTCTTTTTGAATATTCAGCAGTTTAAATAGGCCTGTCATTTGCTTCAAACAAATCTTCGATATCACACGGTTCATGCAAGATGTCGCAGATTTGCAGGTCTTCAAAGTCTTGACTTTCACACTGTTGACCATTGCCAATGTGGCTGCACTGATTTAGATTTGCTTTGCATTGTGTCACCCCCGTTCTCAGTGTATTCAGCATGTTCCATGTCCCATATTGGAGATGGATATGTTCTGCTGGCTTCTCCTTCATTGCCCATAACCTTCTGGGGCAGGAGTGGCCAACCTATGGTTCACTGGCACCATTTCATGTGGCCCGTGATGCCTACGCCTATGCCAATGCACATAAAAAATGTCCTTGTGGACGTTTGTGCCACTTTGTCCGCCATGTCCGCCACCCTTGCTGCCTCCGGAAGGCTTTGGGAAAGGGATCCCATCGGTCCCCGCCATTCTGCAAAAGTCCCCCCTCCAATTTTTGCGGTCGCAGCAAAGTCTCTGGGCTTTGACAAGGCCAAGCATGAGGATATGCCCCCCCCCCCGCCGCACTCTACCCGACCAAAGAAGCAGCGGGGAGGGGGGCCAGCAGCAGTTCCCACTCTCCAGAGCAGGAGGAGGAAGAAAGCAGCAGCAGCCAAAAGGGAGATCTCTCCATTTAAATTTATTTTTTTAAAAAAATTATTTTACTATGGGGATGCCTCGAATTACGGAAAAAAACGAGTTATGAAACAGGCCATGGAACTGATTTTTTCCCCGTAACTCGGGGTTTTACTGTAGTGAAATGTTGCATATTCCCAGTCTTGCTATATGGCAGTGGTGGCGAACCTATGGCACATGTGCCAGATGTGACACTCCCAGCCCTCTGTTGGCACGCACGCCATCACCCTAGCACAGAGTTCTCCCAGCCCCTCTGCCCAGCAGCCCAATGGGAGCACTTCCTCCCTACAGCACAGAGTTCACCCCATCCCTCTGTTTTGGCACTCGGTTTCTAAAAGGTTCGCCATCACTGCTATATGGAGATGAAGCTTGAACATCGACTAAAGGATGTGAAAAGAATGGAAGACTAGAGAGGATTTTCTTGGCGTCTCTGAAAGTAACATGAGGCACTGCTTGTTCACTCATGCAGGGAAAGGTGCATGCTTTTTCGCCCTTTCAGACATAGATAAAGGGAAGCTTAATTCATTCTTCAGAAGAAGGAATCTGGTTTTCTAAAATATTTTGTTATCAAGAGAAAGGCTGTGTCAGCCAGCCACACCGACACCTCTTCCATCAACCATTTTTATTGTTATAAAAAAAGAAGATAAATAAAATTCATTACACAGGAAGCACACTTTACATCCATTTTTTGACAGGGAAGGCAGTAACGGCAGCATGATTTCTCTGAAATATAGAGGCAATGTTTGGAGAGGACATAACACGCACATTGCAGTGCATCCGCTTAGAGTAGCTATGCTTGCCGGAGAGTCCTTAAGTTTTTATTGTTGAAAATACAAATGTCACTGAACAAAACATGTGTTATGAAACAGACAAAAAAAGGCAATTCACTTTGAAATAGAGGATGAAGTTGTTGCAATGCGGGCTTTGTTCTCTCTAGGGACCAGAATCATATTTATTTACTTGATCCCATAAAGGTAACAATGGTTGCAGAATCAATTGTGCAACAAGCCATCTTTCATAAGGGTAAACCATCTACACAACTCACCTTATGCAATTAGAAGCATCAACAGGGCTTTGGCCCAAGTATGCAAGCACATTCCCACCTTATGGATACTCACAACAAAACATAAATGAAAGTTGGTCATCACGGAAATGAGATGTCTGAGGAAGACTGCTGATTGACTGGAAGGGATAAAATCAGGAATAAGGTTATAAGGGAAAGAATTGGAACAGAACCAATCTTGCACTACATACAGACAACAAATAAAGTGGTTTGCCTATTCGGAGAGAATGTCTCGCAATTCCATATCTTACAAGGCATATGTGGGAAGAGGAGAAGGACAAAGACCATTTGGTGTATGAAAACCAAGACACAGGACACAGCCTCGGGCTGGGTTAACTCAGGTTTATTGCATCGTGGACAGAGGGAACATGAGGTAATGGCGGATCGATAGCTCTTTATATACAGTGGTAATACATTTGAACGTGGTGCCATCGTAGCCCATTGGCTACTGCCTGCGTGACGTCATTGCGAGTCACGCCCTTCTTGTCCAGGTGTAGGTAGTGGCGGGAAAGCTTCCCGCGCTGCTGCCTTTGATGAGATCGGACCAATAGAGCTTGGACGCTCGCTGCTGCCAGCTGGTGGACATTAGCTCGCGTCCTCATTCAGGGTTCATATGATACAGCTGAAGGTTACATTGTTGCTATAGGCAAGGTTCAGATACATTGTAATCCATGTGGAAGGTAAAACCCTTAGAACACAACATCCCTCCCCCCTAGGACGAGACAACGTCTCGAGCCCATGCTTCCCGACACTCCCCCTCCTAGGAGACAAAATCTCTCAGCCAAGATGGCTTGTTTCGAACACGCTGGGGTCTCGATGCGGGCTGCCTCTCCCCGGGTTTGCTACCTTCTCTTTGTCCCCTGGTTTCCTGTCCTGTAATTTGAGAGGGAGACTCGTTAGTGACTTGCCGCGGCTCTGCGGCGTTGTTGGGAGGTGTGCTCTTATTTGGGGATGAACCGGGGGCACTGGGGGCTAACGAAAACCCCCTCTTCTCGCTTGGAAGGGTGGGGGAACACTCCTGAAAACCCCCCCGGCTCGCTAAATCAAAATCTAAAGTCCATTCGGGGGCAGCGGTCGCGAACTCCTCTCCCCCTTCCCCGGCCTCTGACGGAACTGGTTTATCAAAAGGATATGAGTCGGGGCCGCTGCTTCTTCCTTCCCCCCTTGCTTGGGACTGTTGTCCGCCGCTGTCTCCCCCTTGGGTTACGCGGGTGGGGGAGAACCCTAACGCTGAATCTTGTTGGGGATCCTCACTGACTGGCCCACTGACTCGGTGCCTCAGCTGGTCTGCGTGTCTCCTCCAGAGGAGACCGGTGTGGGTTTCGACTCGGTACGACACTGGCCCCGTCTGTTCTACAACCGTCCCCGGCACCCAGGCTGGCCCCGCGCTGGCATAGTTCCTGCAATGGACAGGGTCGCCGGCGGCGAACCCTTTCGAGACTGCCAGCCCCACGTTTTTTCCCTTATCCTCAATTCTTGTGGGGTCCAGCCTGGACAGGAGTGTAGTCAGTTTCCGCCGCATCAATAGCTCTGCCGGCGAGTAACCTGACGCTAAGGGGGTCACCCTATACGCTAGTAAGAACTGACATACTTGGTGGTTCAGGTCCCCGGGGCCCATGCGCCGAAGCGCCTCCTTCGTTGTGCGCACCAACCGTTCCACTTGGCCATTCGTGGCCGGGTGAAACGGCGCGGACGTGACATGCCGAATGGCATTCGCCTCCATGAATGCCCCGAACTCTGAGGAGGTGAAGCAACTCGCGTTATCGCTGACTAAAGTGTCGGGTAACCCGAACGTTGAAAAGACCCTCCGTAGTTGGTTAATTGTAGTGGTGGAGGATGTGCTCTTTACCGGAATGACCTCCAGCCACTTTGAGAATGCATCCACTACCAGGAGAAACATGGTTCCTCGGAAAGGGCCAGCGAAGTCTACGTGCACTCTGGACCATGGCCCCCTTGCTGTGTCCCATTCCCTATGCGGAAGCCGGGCCGCCTCTGGTCGGGACCCCTGGCACGCCTCACAAGTGCCGACCATGTGCTCAATGTCCTCGTCCAGCTGTGGCCACCAAAAGTAACTGCGGGCCAGCGCTTTTGAGCGAACGATGCCCGGGTGGCTGACGTGCAGCAGTTTGAGAACCCTCGGCCGCATGGGTGTTGGGACCACCACCCGTTGGCCCCACAATAGGCACCCCCTTTCTATGGACAGCTCTAGCTTCTTCCGAAAGAATGGGTCGAATTCCTTGCTTGGGGACGATGCTGGCCACCCTTTCTGCACCCATGAGCTGACTTTCGCCAGCGTTCTGTCCTTGCCTGTTGCCCTGGCTATATCGGCTGGTACTATTGGGGGTTCGTCTAAAACCTCGATTAGCAACACCTGGCGGTCTCTTCCTATTCTGGCTTTTTGGTCGTCCGTCAAGGGCAAAGGGGATCTCGACAGCGCATCAGCATGGCTGATCTCCTTTCCAGGCCGGTACTCCAACTCGTGTTGGTACGCGTTAAGAAAAATGGCCCATCGCAACATTCTCGGGGACAGTATCTGCGGCGTGGGCTTGCCTGCCGTGAAAATTCCTAACAGGGGCTTGTGATCCGTCACGATTTTGAATGGGCGGCCATACAGAAAATCGTGAAACTTTTTGGTCCCCGCTACTATTGCCAATGCCTCCCTGTCGGTTTGCGCGTAATTTCGCTCTGCTTGGGACAGGGACCTTGAGTAAAACGCCACTGGGGCCTCCCGACCGTCGTCCAACACGTGGCAAAGCACCGCCCCCACCCCCACCGGTGATGCATCACAGACTAAGACCACCGGCCGTTTGGGGTCGAAGTGTGTAAGGATTGCGTCCGATGTTAAAAGTTGCTTAAGTTCGTTGAACGCCTTCTCGTGCTCGTCACCCCACATCCATGCCTCCTCCTTCTTAAGTAACCGATGAAGCGGTTCAGCCACGGAGGCTTTCCGCGGAAGGAATGTATGGTAGAAATTGAGGAGCCCCAGGAATGACTGAAGTTCGGTTTTGGATGTGGGGCGAGGGGCCTTCTTAATGGCTGCTACCTTGGATTTGGACGGCTTAATACCCTCAGGTGTGATCCGAAACCCTAAAAATTCGACCTCGGTTTCGAAAAAAACACATTTGTCCTTCCTCAGTCTCAGCCCCGCTTTCTCGAACACAGTTAGCACTTTATCCAATCTCTTTGCCAGTTCGGCCTCACTCCCCCCTGTTATCAATACGTCATCAAAATAAGGCAACACCCCCTCCAGCCCCTTCAGGAGGCGTTCCACAAGCGACTGAAACAGGCCGGGTGCCGAGTTCACGCCGAACTGTAACCGCGACACCTGGAACGCTCCTTTATGTGTGACTATCGTTTGTGCCGCGGCCGTGGCGGGAGTTACGGGGAGTTGCTGATAGGCTTGTGCCAGATCGAGCTTAGCGAAACACTTTCCCCCATTTAGCCTGGCCAAAAGGTGGCTGACCACTGGCACCGGATATGCATTAGGGCGAATCGCCTTGTTAATTGTACACTTATAATCAGCGCAAATGCGCACCTCCCCGTTAGCCTTCAGTGCTGTTACGATTGGAGTTTCCCACTCCGCGGAATCAACAGGAATAAGAATCCCCTGGCCCACCAATTTGTCCAGTTCCGCCTCTATTTTGTCCTTTAGTGCGAAAGGCACCCTGCGCGGTTTGAGTCTTATCGGGCGGACCTCCGGGTCTAGGTCGAAGGCTACAGGGGGTCCCTTGAACTTTCCAAGTCCTTTTTCAAACACGGTGGGGTGCGCGTCACACACCGCTTGTATCGGATCCGCGCCCACGGCATGCACCCCCCCTATGAACAAACCCAAGGGCTGAAACCACTGCGTCCCTAGGAGGCTACAATTCCCCCCTTTGAGAATGACTAACGGGAGTTCTGCGGAATGTCTTTTATAGTGAACCCGAAATTTCCCGACCCCCAGCACTGGAATGCAGTTCCCTTGTACGTCTCGTAGCGTGGACCTCAGAGTCTTAAGTTTGGGCCGCGCTTGGGGGTCGATCTTCAAGAACTCTTTCTGGGGGATTATGGAATAATAGGACCCCGAGTCAATCTCCATCCTAACGGGGGCCCCTTGTACTATTACCTCAATGAAGTAATGGTTTTGTCCCGCGGACACGCTGAACACAGTGTCGTCCTCACTGGCGTCCGAGACGCGGCCCACGCCGTCCTGCTTCCTCGTGGGTCGGGCGCCATCTTGGGGTCTCGCTGGACGGTCCGGTCTGGCCGAACGGTCTTTCGACTGCCTCCGGCCCTCTTTCCGATTTCTGCATGCCCTGGCGATGTGCCCGCGCCGGCCACAGCTGTAACATTCGGCTTTCCTGAAAGGGCACTTCGCACGCTCGTGGGCCGCCCCGCAACCATCGCAGCGGCGCCCCCCTTTCCGGACTTTCTGTACCTCTTCGCCGTCGCTGCCATCTGTAGAGGACCTCGAGGTTCGTCGAGTCGCGTGCACCGGCTGTCCTGACTTGCCACGCACCGAGCTTTCCGCTTTGCTGGCCCTAGGACGCCACTCACGCCACTCGTGTATTTCGTCCACTCCCGCATTCGTGGACTCCGCGGATTCCGCGGTCTCTACGACCTCGGCCAACGTGGGTGGCGGCTCCCTGTTCATCAGGCGGCGCTGCACTTCCTTGTCCTTCAGGCCACACAGCACGACGTCCCTCATGATCATCTCCAGGTTGTCCCACTTGCAGGGAACGGCGGCTACCCTCAGGGCCTCCACGAACGCCTCTACCGACTCATCCGGCGCTTGGACTCGCCTCCAAAACGCACTCCTAGCAGGAAACATTGCCTTCGAGGGTTGGAAACGCTCACGCAGCAACTTCAGTATGTCGTCGGTTTTGAAGTCGTCCAACGTCTTCGGTTCGATCATGCCCACCAGCGTCCGCTTGGTCTCTACACCCAGCATTCGGGTGAGGATGGCCCTCTTCCTTTCCTCGTCGTCTTTGACTTTGAGTTCCACCAATGCCGCCTTGAAATCCATGTTAAAGATGGTCCAGTCTTGCGGCTTGGTAATGTTGAACCCGCTCTGTGTCCTGGCACTTTGGGAATCCATCATCCCATCCTCGTCGCCAATTTGGTGTATGAAAACCAAGACACAGGACACAGCCTCGGGCTGGGTTAACTCAGGTTTATTGCATCGTGGACAGAGGGAACATGAGGTAATGGCGGATCGATAGCTCTTTATATACAGTGGTAATACATTTGAACGTGGTGCCATCGTAGCCCATTGGCTACTGCCTGCGTGACGTCATTGCGAGTCACGCCCTTCTTGTCCAGGTGTAGGTAGTGGCGGGAAAGCTTCCCGCGCTGCTGCCTTTGATGAGATCGGACCAATAGAGCTTGGACGCTCGCTGCTGCCAGCTGGTGGACATTAGCTCGCGTCCTCATTCAGGGTTCATATGATACAGCTGAAGGTTACATTGTTGCTATAGGCAAGGTTCAGATACATTGTAATCCATGTGGAAGGTAAAACCCTTAGAACACAACAGACCATGAGGCAGACGCAGAGGAAGGTGGAGAGATAACATCAAAGACACATTACTAAAACACCAAATAAGGCCGGTGGAGGCTTCTAGAAGTGCCAGAACTAGACCCTTGAGGAGGGGGGATATGATAAGAACATAAGAACATAAGAACAGCCTTGCTGGAACAGGCCACAGCCCATCCAGTCCAGCATTCTGTCTCACACAGTGGCTCACCATTTCCTTCAGGGTATTCCCAAGGAGATGCCTTCACCTGCTTAGGATTCCCTGGAAATGGCATTGAGAGATATCCTGCCTATCTCTCCAACCCGGAGGTTGTCCTTAGGTAGCCATAATTATAGCCATGGATACACTTGTCCTCCATGAACTTGTCTAATCCTTTCTTAAAGCTGTCAAGACTGACAGCTGTCACCACTTCTTCTGGCAGGGAGTTCCATAGACCAGTAATCCTCTGGGTGAAAAAGTACTTTCTCTTATTTGTTTGAGAACTAGTACCCAAAAGTTTCATGGAGTGTCCCCTAGTTCTAGTGTTGTGCGATAGGGAAAACAGTTTTTCCTTATCTACTTTGTCCACACCATGCATGATTTTATAAACTTCAATCAGGTCACCTCTTAGACGTCGTCGTTCAAGAGTGAAGAGGCCCAACCGTTGCAGCCTCAGATGGTAAGGAAGGTGTTCCAGTCCCCTAATCATTCTGGTTGCCCTCCTCTGTACTTTCTCCAACTCCATAATATCCTTCTGGAGGTATGGCGACCAGAACTGTACACAGTATTCCAGATGGGGCCTCACCATAGATTTATAAAGAGGCAAAATGACACTTGCTGACTTATTTTCTATACCCTTCCTAATGATCCCTAGCATTGAGTTTGCTTTTTTCACTGCTGAGGCACACTGGGTTGACACCTTCATTGAGTTGTCCACCAGGACACCAAGGTCCCTTTCCTGGTTTGTCGCAGAGAGTTCAGACCCCATCAGTTTATAAATGTAATTGGGGTTCTTTGCCCCAACATGCATCACTCTGCACTTACTAATGTTGAAACTCATTTGCCACTGTTTTGCCCACTCCCCCAGTGTCGAGAGATCCCTCTGGAGCTCCTCACAATCTCTCACAGTTTTCACTACCCTGTATAATTTAGTGTCGTCAGCAAATTTGGCTACCTTGCTTTTTACTCCTACCTCTAGATCATTTATGAAGAGGTTGAAAAGCAGGGGTCCCAGTACTGAACCTTGGGGGACCCCACTCTTTACTTCCCTCCACTTGGAGAAGTGTCCATTTAGTGCTACCCTCTGTTTCCTGTCCCTTAGCCAGTTGCTGATCCAGGACAAGACCTGTCCCTTTATTCCATGACTGGTAAGTTTATTCAAGAGCCTTTGGTGTGGGACCTTGTCAAAAGCCTTCTGAAAGTCCAGATAAACAATGTCAACTGGATCCCCCTTATCCACATGCTTGTTGACACTCTCAAAAAATTCCAACAGATTAGTGAGGCATGATTTGCCCTTGCAAAAGCCATGTTGGCTCTCCTCTAGCAGCGCCTTCTCTTCTATGTACCTATTAATTCTATCTTTTAGGATGGTTTCCATCACTTTACCTGGGACACATGTCAAACTGACAGGCCGGTAATTTCCTGGATCACCTCTGGATCCTTTTTTGAAAATTGGTGTTACATTTGCTACCTTCCAGTCATTAGGCACAAAGCCTGATTTGAGGGAAAGATTATATATTTTGGCTAGGAGATCAGCAATTTCATCTTTAAGTTCCCTGAGAACTCGTGGATGGATGCCATCTGGTCCTGGTGATTTGTTAGTGTTTAGCTTAACAAGACATGCAAGGACCTCCTCCCTGGTTATTTCTATCTTGCTTAATTCTTCGGTTTCCCTCCCTACGAAGATAGGCTCTGTTTTGGGCATGTGGTCTCTGTCTTCTTCAGTGAATACTGAAGCAAAGAATTCATTGAGTCTCTCTGCAATCTCTGTTTCCTCTTTAATAACCCCTTGCCTTCCATTGTCATCTAATGGTCCAATGGCCTTCCTAGTTGGGTTCTTACTTCTAATGTACTTAAAGAAGTCTTTGTTATTCCTCTGAGTATTTTTACCTATACGCTCCTCAAAGTCTTGCTTTGCTTTCCTGATTGTTGCCTTGCATTTGTTCTGCCAGAATTTATGTTTCTGCCTGCTGTCCTCATTTGGACAAGCCTTCCATCTTCTAAATGAGCTTTTCTTGCTCTTGATCACTTCCCGAACAGCTCCTGTAAGCCACATCGGAGTCCTCTTGGACCTGGCAGTGCCCTTTTTCCTTTTGGGTATGCATTCCAAGTGAGCCTCTGTTATTGTTTTTGTAAACAGCCTCCATGCCTCTTGGAGTGTTTGGACTCTCTCAATTTTCCCTTTCAGTTTCTTTTTTACTAGTTTCCTCATCTTTGGGAAATTTCCTTTTTGAAAATTTAAGGCCTCTGTGTTAGATTTTATCAGTGACTTGCGGTCTATGATCAAGTTAAACATAATTGAGTTGTGGTCACTGTTCCCTATTGGATCAGTCACATTAACATCTTGCACCAGATCCTGAGTATTACTGAGTATGCCTGAGTATGATGATAGCACTCTTCAAATACCTAAAAGATGGTCATAAAGAGGAGGGGCAGGCTCTGTTCACCATCATCCCAGAGTGCAGGACACGTAATTATGGGGTCAAGTTACAGGAAGCCAGATATAGGCTGAATATCAGGAAAAACCTCTTAATGGTTAGAGCAGTACAACAGTGGAATCAAAACTAACCAGTGGGATGCTCCAAAAAAATTTACTACCACACTGTGGGTGTGGTATGGTGGGCGTGCACCTGAATTAGGACTACTTTATTTCAAAACTTGGATGGGTGGGGCGACTCTAGGGTTCAGTGCTCATCTCTGTTTATAGCCAAAGAGCCAGCGCTGTCTGCATCTGCAGATGTTTCCGTGGACATGTGGCAGGCATGCCTCAACTCCGGAGTGCATGGAATGCATGCTGTCTACTATAAGCTTCAACTAATACCAGCAGTTTTCTAAGAAGGGAGCACATTCAGTAATAGCTATGACACTAAGAAAACTTTAGTTAGTTTATTTTTATTTTTTCAGTTTATAGTAATTCAGGTATTTGGAATAATATTTTTTATGTATTTATGGTTTATTTGAATTTCAGATATTGGATCTTGACTGTAATAAAGTTTTTCTAGCTATCTAATCTGGCCTTTCCAAATAGTGGCCTTAAATTCCAGGACTGAACAACATGTACTAAAATACATTTGCTGGCAAATGTTTATGGCAATGGCACCAATTTTATGAAGTCCTCTAAATTATTAAAATGCAGAATGTCCTACTAGCAAACATGAGAATACAAAGAAAATTCTTCTACTTATAGACTGTCTCACTGAGTTGAGTTGGGGGTAACTTCCAAAAGGCCCCTAAACACTTGTTGTTGTAAGACTTTTGAAAGGATCCAGGAGTATCACACTGTTGTTTTGTACCGCATAGTCTAGCCCAGTTGGTGGCGAACCTATGGCACACATGCCAAAGGGGGTACTCAGAGCCCTCTCTGTGGACATGCGGGCTGTCACCTCTAGCCCAGATTTCGCCCTGCCCCTCTGACCAGCACACCAATGGGAATGCTTCCTCCCTCCCCCCAGCACAGAGTTCACTCTGCCCAGCAGCCCAATGGGAGGGCTTTGTCGCTCCCCCAGGCACAACGTTCGCCCCTCCGCTTTGCTTGGGCACTCAATGTCTAAAAGGTTTGTCATCACTGGTCTAGCCTGAACATCCTCTTCCATTGAACATGAAGAATTGCTCTGTCTTGTTTCTAGTAGTGAAGAGTCTGAGATACCTAGCTGATCTGCTCAGTCTTTGCATTTCCCCAGTGACTGGGTCAAGGTGGACAGGTCTGGACGGATCCAGAGATGCTGACGCATGCTATGTCACCTTCTACCACTGTGAAGAAATGCCTCTTTCGGAAGATCCCCAAAGCAAGCTAGAACTTGCAATCAACCAGGCAGAAAGGGCAACATAAGGAGAGGTTTCCTTGTCCTCTTCATATATTCTGCCTTTGGGTACTCCATTAGTAGAGCCTAGTAGGGCAGTAGATCAACCTCCTCTGGTAGCGACCACATGGGTCTTGCTTTCATTGCATGTGCAGCCAATGTGGCCCCAGGAGGAGAAGGCCAGAAGAAAAACATCTGGCTCTAACTAACAATGCACTTGAAATGGAATCTTCCATGCTAGCACAAAGTTATCAGCAGGATAGGACAACCAGATTTTGACTCAGGATGCACAAATTCAAAGGGCACCCAAAAATGCTGTTGAAAGAGCATGAGTCCACTTACTGTTATTTGGTCCAGAAGAATGCAATACCAACACCACCAGCCTTGAACGCTGCTAAACTTCCAGATCTTCTTTCCCAGACAAAAGGAAACACATAATAGTCAGGTCTAGGGCAGAAATAATGGTTGGTGCCCAGACATTGGCATTCTTCCACATTCCTCCCTCCTCTAGCACATAATCCAAGGTTAACAAAAAGCACTGCTTTACTTGGAGCTGATGTACTTGACTGTGTGAATGTGGAGAGATACGGAATCCGGCTCATTTACTGGTTTGCTGATTACTGCCAGAAACATGAACTGATGAGGACTTGAGTTTGGCCAACAAGAAAGCCAGGGAAGTGTCTTCATTTTGGCAGTCCAGGGTTTGATCAGGACACGAAAGAAGAAGAATTGACAGAGGACAATGGTATTTTTGTAACTGACCAGAGAAGGGCTCCCCCCATTAGCTGCAAAGTGCCATCCTCTCCTCTCCTGACACTGATCAGACTCCAAAAAGTGGCCTGGGTGGAATGGCCACTTTGCAGCTAATGGGGGACGTGCTTCTCATGTTAGCTGTAAAGCAGCAGCTGCTACGGGAGTAATGAGGCTGCTACATCCCTATCAGAGGAGCAAAACGCTGTCTGGCTACGAGGATCATGTCAAACATCATTTTGCTCTTTCCTCCAACCAGTGGTGGGCTCAAAAAAAATATACTACCACACTGTGGGTGTGGCCAGGTGGAAAGCCCTGTGTTGCACCCAAATTAGGACTAATTTATTTCAAAACTTAGATGGGTGGGGCGAGCCAGAATTTCTGCTACCGGTTCTGGTGAACTGGTGCGAACATGCTGATGCCCACCACTGCCTCCAACCTCAAGTAGGGACTGTAGTGGTTCAAGTGGTTAAGACACTGAACTCGCTGACTGGAAGGTTGGAGTTCGATTCCCAAGTACTGCAGGACGAAATGAGCTCCCGTCTTTGTCTCAGCTCCTGCCAACCTAGCAGTTCGAAAGCAAGAAATTGCAAGTAGATAAAAAGGGACCACTTCGGTGGGAAGGTAAACAGCGTTCTGTGCACTCCAGTGTCTAGTCATGCCTGCCTTTACCTGGCTCTTTGGATATAAACCAGGGCCATAGCCAGGATTCTAAAAAAAAAATTTTTGGGGGGGGGGGGTCAGGAGGGGCAAAAATTTACAGGAGGGGCAACAATGTCACACTCACATATATAACATTGGCACCATGGGGTGGGGTGGGGAGGGTGGACTATTAGCTCAGTTTTTCACACACACCCTTGGGCCACGGCCCTGCTATAAACAGAGAAGAGCACTGGACCCTAGAGTTGGATATTACCTTTTTTTGGCGGGGTTGGAAAAAACTGCGGTGGCTTAGTGGTTAAGTCACTGAACTTGCCAACTGGAAGGTCGGCAGGTCGAGACCCAAGTGCTGCATAATGGAGTAAGCTCCCGTCATCTGCCCCAGCTCCTGCCAACCTAGCAGTTAGAAAGCAAGAAATAGCAAGTAGATAAAAAGGTACTGCTTTGGCAAGACAAAGTGACTCCATTCTGAGCACTCCAGTGTCTAGTCATGCCTGCCTTTACCTTACTATTTGCAAACCCTGCATGTTACACCTTGAGGCAGCTCAAAATAAATATCTACAGGGGAAACAATGACTCTGGGGTGGAAATCTTTCCAGACTAACGGTGTCATCTCCTGAATGCTACATCCCTCTTACAAAACATCTGTCATCAAGCTTTCAATTAATGGCTGGCTTTTCCTAAACAATTTTGTGGGTAGAAAGTTCAGGGCTGTGCACTGAATGTCAGTTTTTGCGCCTCTGCCACAACGGCACCATTGTCCTCCTCCCAACACCACCCTGCCAACATTTTAATAAGGACTAGCATAGGTTGCCCGGCGTTGCCGGGATGTTATAAATTGTGTTTTGCTTTTTTCCCCGGGGGGGGGGGGGGGGGGTTTTGAGTTAAAAATAAAGAGAGGATGTTATAATTTTTTTATTTTTTATTTAATATATGTTTGTTATTTGTGTAAACTTTTGATTTATTGTTATTTTTGACTTGTTTTTATTCTTGTGGCCTCTAGGTGGGGCTGTTGTGTTTTTGAGTTGTTTTTAATATTCCGGCCTGCAGGTAGGGCTGTTGGTTTTGGTTTTGTTTCACGTGTTTTTCTCTCCTGGCCTCTTGGTGGGGCATCTTTCAGTAAGTTGTCTTTCTTTGTTTCTTCATTTCTGTCTGGTCTCGTGGAGGGAGGATGTGCTGCTGAGTTCTCTGGTTTTATTTATTCTGGGATTTTTCTTTGTTTTGTTTTTGTGGTGGTGGGCTGGGAGGAGCTTCTGTTTGTTCTTTTTTGTTTTGGTTTGGCTTTAATGTGTGTAATTGGTTTGTTTATTTCTGGTGTTGTTTATTTTGTTATTTCTTTGGTGTTTATTTGTTTAATTTGTGGTATTTTTGTTGTTTGAGTTAGGTATTTTCATGTTGTAGTTAGGTGTTTTTTCTGTGCTTTCATGGTATTTTGGGTGTTTTTGTTTGTGGATTTTGTTGTTTATTGTTTTGTTGGTTAATATGTTTAATTATTTATTTATTTGTGTTTTATCATTTTTGGTGTTTGGCATTTTGGGTAAATGTTGTTTATTTTGTTATTTCTTTGGTGTTTATTTGTTTAATTTGTGGTATTTTTGTTGTTTGAGTTAGGTATTTTCATGTTGTAGTTAGGTGTTTTTTCTGTGCTTTCATGGTATTTTGGGTGTTTTTGTTTGTGGATTTTGTTGTTTATTGTTTTGTTGGTTAATATGTTTAATTATTTATTTATTTGTGTTTTATCATTTTTGGTGTTTGGCATTTTGGGTAAATGCCTCCTTCGCTGGACCAGGAAGGAGAAGGGAGGACCGGCAGCTTTGTCAAGGCAGGGACAGGTGGCTACAAAAGACCTTCCAACCACCCCCTTTCCCAAATGCCTCCTTCGCTGGACCAGGAAGGAGAAGGGAGGACCGGCAGCTGTGTCAAGGCAGGGAGAGGTGGCTACAAAAGAGCTTCCAACCACCCCTTTCCCAAATGCCTTCTTCGCTGGACCAGATGGACGGCTTCAAAAACTGCAGCCCAACTCCAGCCATGGAGAACAGACACTGCCTTTTCTCCCAGCCGCTCCGGTGGGAGGGAATGGGTCCCAGCCGGGATTGATGGATTGGCACATTGGATGGATTGGCACATTGATGGATTGATGGATTGGCACATTGCTGCCCCCCTCCTTCACCTCTTGTGGGATTAGGGAGAAGAGAGGGAGGTGGTGCCAGTAGTGAGAGCCCTTAACACCCCTTTTTGAGTAATTGTAGGGGTTGGAGGGGTGGGAAGGGAATGGGATTGGGTTTGGGTTTGGGGAGGGATGGCTGGCACCCCCCACCACTGATAAGGGGCACTTGGAAATGCCCCAAGGAGGGTAGGGGGAGTGTGGGGTGGGTTCTGGGTCTGGAGGGGAGAGAGGGTGGGAGAAATGGCCTTGTCAGCTGGGTAGGAGGGGTAGCACTCCATCTGAGATGGGCGGGGAGGTTCCCAGGGCTCAAATTGGGGTTGTGACGGGCATGGGACGATATGGCAGGTACCGAGGGGCAGGCCGCACTCGGGGAACACGGGACCAATGGTTGGTATCTGTCCCTCGTTCCAGCCCCCCAGGTACATCTCTGGGTCCTGATCAGCTGATCCAGGGTGACCCCGCCCTTAGGCTGCTGCTAATGAATGCCAGGTCGGTCTGCAACAAGGCTCCCCTGATTCAAGATACTATTCAGGAGGGGCGGGCCGACCTGGCATGCATCACCAAAACCTGGCTGAGACCAGAGGATGGTGTACCTCTGTCAGAAATGTGTCCAGCCGGTTTCGGTATCTGGCACCAGCCAAGGGATGAGGGAAGGGGTGGTGGCGTCGCCATTGTAGCCAGGGAGTCCTTGGGAGTCACCAGAGCCGCTGCTCCACAAGTCCCAGGTTGTGAGGCCCTGCTCCTGTGGTTGGGCCCTAAGGGTCAGCTGGGAGTCTTACTCCTGTACCTGCCTCCTTGCAGGGTAAGAGACTCCCTGCTCCTCGAGGCCATCTCCGCATTGGCGTTGGAGTTCCCTAGGCTGATGGTTCTGGGGGACTTCAATTTGCCTTCGCTGGGGACTGGTTCAGAGGTTGCTCAGGAGTTCATGGCTTCCATGGCAGCCATGGACCTGACTCAGGTAATTCATGGCCCGACCAGGGGCAGTGGTCACACACCGGACCTAGTTTTTTTGTCGGAGCGGTGGCAGAGTGATCTGAGACTACAGAAATTAGACACTATACCTGTGCCATGGTCAGATCACTATCTGGTGACTCTGGACTTCCTGGGGGCAGCGGTCCATCGCAGGGAGGCAGGGCCTATTAAATTGGCCTGCCCCCGCGACTGATGGATTCGGATGGATTCCAGAGGGAACTGGGGGATTTTCCTCTGGATCGGCTACATGATTCATCCGAGGCACTCGTTGACCTGTGGTACAAGATGACTACCACTGCCTTGGATGAAATCGCACCACTACGGCCTCTCGGAGCCCCCAGGAATAGATCTTCCCCATGGTTTACAGAAGAACTGCAGGAGCTTAAATGGGCAAAGAGACGCCGAGAGCCCCGCTGGTGGAAGACCCGGAGTGATTCCGACTGGACACTGGCTAGGGCTGCTATTAAGACCTACCTGGTGGCGTTGAGGGTGGCGAAGCAGCAATACTTCACCACCCCCATTGCCTCTGCGGATAATTGCCCTGCTGCCCTGTTCCGGTTTACCAAGTCTCTCCTAGGACAAGAGGGGCAGGTGCCCGGGTGGCAGGGTTCGGCTGAGGTTTTTGCAGACTATCTGGTGGAAAAAATAACTCGGATTCGCTCCGGGTTCAATCCTGGTGTGGATGGGGAGAGTCAGGAGGGGATCAGAGCTCAGTCTGGCTGTGTTACCTGGGATCAATTTGATCCAGTTGTCCCTGAGGAAGTGGACAGGTTTCTTGCAGCTGTTCGCACCACCTCCTGCCCTTTAGATCCCTGTCCCACCTGGTTGGTGAAAGCCTCGAAGGTGGTGACAGGAGGCTGGGTCGGGGCTATAATCAATGCATCGCTATGGGAGGGGGTGTTTCCTGCACCTTTAAAACATGCTTTGGTGTGCCCCCTCCTTAAGAAACAATCCCTTGACCCAGCAGTTCCAGCTAACTATAGAGCGGTCTCCAACCTCCCCTTTTTGGGGAAGGTATTGGAGAAGGTGGTGGCGCGACAGCTGCAGGGGGTCCTGGATGAAGCGGATTATCTGGATCCCTTTCAATCAGGTTTCAGGCCTGGATATGGTACAGAGACAGCATTGGTCGCACTGGTAGATGATCTCTGGCGGGAGCGGGATGGTGGCCATCCGTCCGTCCTTGCCCTTCTTGACCTCTCAGCGGCCTTCGATACTGTCGACCACGGTATTCTTCTGGAACGGCTCAAAGGATTGGGGATCCAGGGCACTGTGTTATCCTGGTTTTCCTCATTTCTGGTGGGTCGGACCCAGTCAGTGTGGTTGGAGAGTGAGAAGTCCAGCCCTAGGCCCCTGCGTTGTGGGGTGCCTTAGGGCTCGGTGCTCTCTCCTCTCCTATTCAACATCTACATGAAGCCACTGGGCGAGATTATCCGTTCCCATGGGGTGAGGTATCATCAGTATGCTGATGATACCCAGCTGTACATCTCGGCCCGTGGGGACCCCAGTGATGCGGTCAATGTCCTATCCAGATGTCTGGAAGCTGTTAGGGTTTGGATGGGGGACAACGGGCTACAATTGAATCCCTCCAAGACTGGGTGGCTATGGATAGGGGAGCCCGCATTATCCAGGGAGCTGCCAACTTTGGTCTTGGATGGGGCTATTTTGCCCCAGACAGACCCGGTACGCAACTTAGGGGTCCTCCTGGATTTGGGACTGCTACTTGTAGATCAGGCGGCAGCCGTGGCCAGGAGGGCTTTCGCACAGCTTCGCGTCATCCGTCAGTTGCGTTCGCTCCTGGACCGGGACTCCCTGCTCATGGTCACACATGCTCTGGTGACCTCCAGGCTAGATTATTGCAATGTGCTCTACATGGGGCTGCCCTTGATAACCATTCGGAGGCTACAGCTGGTGCAGAATGCAGCAGCCTGGGTGGTGATGGGGTGTGGGCATTATGCTTGCGCCTCACCATTGCTTCAGGAGCTGCACTGGTTACCAGTTTGTCTCCTTGAGCACCATTGGGTGAAGACCCGGTGTTAATGTGACCAAACACAAGTTAGAGCTGCTATTAAAGCCTACCTTGTGGCGATGAGGGTGTCATTGCCTCTGCTGATAATCGTTCAGCGGTCCTGTTCCGGGTCACCAGGTCCCTCCTGGGTAGGGCGGGGCCTGGTCCTGGGTGGCAGGGATCAGCTGACGATTTTGCTGACCATCTTGCAGAGAAAGTTGTTCGCATCCGCTCGGGGTTTAAACCTGACGTGGAAATTGATCGCCGGGGGGGGGGCCTGGAGCGGAGTCTAGCCATGTTATCTGGGATCGGTTTGATCCCGTTGCCCCTGTTGAAGTGGACAGGCTCCTCGGAGCTGTGCTTGATACCACCTGCTTACTTGATCACTGCCCGACAGGCAGTTGGGTCGGTGCAATGGTGAATGCCTCTTTGCGGGCGGTGGTGGTTCTGGCAGTTTTCAAACATGCGCTGGTTCGCCCTCTCCTCGACCCTACTGTTATTTCTAATTTCAGACCTATCTCCAACCTTCCCTTTGTGGGGAAGGTGTTGGAAAAAGCAGTGGCCCGGCAGCTCCAGGGGGTTCTGGATGAGATGGATTATCTGGACCCATTTCAGTCAGGTTTCAGGCCCGGTTATGGTACCGAGACGGCATTGGTTGCACTCTTGGATGATCTTTGGCGGGAGCGGGATCGAGGCAACCCCTCGGTCCTTGCTCTTCTTGACCTCTCAGCGGCTTTCGTTACAGTCGACCACGGTATCCTTCTGGGCCGGCTCCGAGGAGTGGGGGCCCAGGGCACTGTGTTGTCCTGGTTTTCCTCTTTTCTGATGGGTCGGACTCAGTCGGTGTCTTTAGAGAGTGGGTTGTCCAGCCCTACGTTGCTTCCATGTGGGGTGCCTCAGGGCTCAGTACTCTCACCTCTATTGTTTAATATCTACATGAAACCGCTGGGTGAGATCATTCGTTCCCACAGGGTGAGGTATCATCAGTATGCAGATGATACCCAGCTGTACAGCTCGGCTCGTGGGGACCCGAGTGATGCAGTCGAAGTCCTGACCAGGTGTCTGGAGGCTGTTCGGGTCTGGATGGGGGACAACGGGCTTCAGCTGAATCCTGGCAAGACTGAGTGGCTTTGGGTGCGGGGTCCCATGTTATCTCGGGAGTTACCATCTTTGGTCGTGTCTGGAACATCTTTGCCTCAGTCAGATCTGGTGCACAATCTGGGGGTCCTCCTGGACTCTCGGCTACTGCTCAAAGAGCAGGTGGCAGCCGTGGCTAGGAGGGCCTTTGCACAGCTTCGTGTTATTTACCAATTGCGCCCGCTCCTGGACCAGGACTCCTTGCTCATGGTCACTCATGCTCTGGTCACCTCCAGATTGGATTATTGTAATGCGCTCTACATGGGGCTGCCCTTGGTGACCATTCGGAGGCTTCAGCTGGTCCAGAATGCAGCAGCCCGGGTGGTGATGGGGTGCGGGCGTTATGCTCACACCTCACCATTGCTTCGGGAGCTGCACTGGTTACCAGTTTGTCTCCGGGTGCAATTCAAGGTGCTGGTTTTGACCTTTAAAGCCCTACATGGTAGTGGGCCAGGATACCTAAGAGACCGCATCATCCCAAGAGTGTCTGCCCGTCCAACTAGAGCGGACCGGAGGGGCTCCCTAATTGTTCCATCTGCCAGAGGGGCTCGCCTCTCTGGCACACGAAGGAGGGCCTTTTCTGTGTCCGCACCAGCCTTGTGGAACCTCCTGCCAGTAGAGTTGTGGGAGCAGACGGAGCTGCTGCCTTTCAGAAGAGAATTAAAAACATGGTTGGTGGGGCAGGTGTGGGGCTCAGATGGAAGAGTGGCCCCCGCCTGTTGGCTTATAAAATGAAGCCCCCCCCCCCATCTTTTTAATGCGGGCAGCTTTTTTAAAAACAATTTTATTTAATTTTAATTATTATTACAATACAAAACAAATAAAACATAATATCATAATATAACACAATAATATTATTCACTGTAAACATCCATCAAAGATATTGCCAATACTTTCTTAATACTTTATAATTATTCCACCACCCATCCATGGGTGGCATTACCCTCCAAATGGCAGCATCCCCAACCCTCATTTATTCCATAATATTCTAAGAACACATATATAATGAAATAATAAAGAAAATGATATACTAACATATAATTACTTTAAACACCCTGTGTATTTACATCTTGTAGGAGTCTGCGGGATTTCACATTTCTTCTCACCATTTCCAAAAATATGCCTTATCCAGTACCCGGTTGTCCTCCTGTTCACTTTTCATCGAATGGTCCACAAATGGCTGCCAAATTTTCCAAAATCTATTTTCTTTAATTTTGCCTTTATATTTGTTTATTTCCCATGTCAGTTTGTCGTCCAATGCAAGATCCCACATCTCCTTATACCATTCTTCTATTTTCAAGCTCCCCTCCGATTTCCAGTTCCTTGCAATACACATTCTACCCATTACCACCATTAAAGATAGTAATTCTTTTTTTATCCTCATTCAGTTCTAATTTTTCAACATCTGTTAATAATACCGTACCTACATCCAGTTCATATTCGATCCCTAATATCTCCCCTACTTCTTTTTCAATTTCCCCCCAGAATTCTTTTACCACAGTACATTCCCACCACATGTGTTCATAAGTTCCCAAAGAATTTTTACATCTCCATCACTTTTTACTTTTTGTATTATCCATTTGAAACAATCTCTCTGGAGTCAGGTACCATTTCCACAAAATCTTAAAATTGTGTTCCTTTATTCTAACTGACATGGTTCTCATAAATCGTTTTCTCCACTTATTTTTCCAATTTCTTTCTGATATTGCTATATTCAAATCTTGCTCCCAACATGATTTCAATGTTTCTTGCGGGTTTCCTTCTTTATTTAATATTCTATATACTCTACTCACTATTCCCTTTATTCCCACCATTCCCTTTCTCATTTTCAATATCAATTCCTCAAATTCGGTTTTACCTCTTTCTACACTTATTTGTCCCAAAAATTGACCATTCCATTTATCTATCGACGCACTCTGTAGCCAATTTAAGTTCAACTGTACACATACTTCTGCTTTTTTCCTACTATCTTTACACACTCTTACCCAGTCCTTCAGCAGAGAAACATCATTCTTTTCTAATACCTCCCTTCTCCTTTCATCTATTTTTATCAGAAAACATCCAAGGTCTTCCAACTCCACAATAGGCGACAAATCCGGACTTAATTTCTTTTTGACCCTTCTCCATATCCCCCAACAATGTCTTCATCATCTTATTTTTAACTTTAATTCTTCCATCATTGATATCCAAAAACATACCTTTACCCGTTCGATCTAACTCCTTCATTTCCAATTCTTCCCATATTACTCTTTCTCTTGCTAATATCTTCATAATACTCTTAATTTGGAAAGCTCTATAATAATTTCTCAGGTTAGGTATTCCCAATCCTCCCTCTTTCTGCGGTAAATACCAAAAAAATCTTCGCTATTTTGCGGGCAGCTTTAATGTGGTTAGTTTTAATAGGTGGGTGGGTATGTTGGGGTTTTAATTGTTTTTAATATGTATGTTTTAATCTTGTTGTGAGCTGCCCTGAGTCAGGTTTGCCTGATTGGGCGGCATAGAAATTTGAACCATAAAATAAATAAATAAATAAACAAATAAATAAATAAATAAGTTGTTGTTGTTGTGTATTTTTGCATGAAGAACGGGCTGCCTATCGGTTCCTCTTCTCCCCATTGCTGCTTCGAAATTTGGTTTCGATGCAGCAATGGGGAAAAGGAGGAGCCGACAGTCAGCCCGCTCTTCCCCCGTTCTGCGTGCTCACGGCGCGTAGGACACTGGGACTTTGAGTTTCGCCTTTTTTGTTTGCGTTCGTGCAGCGGTTTTTTTTCTGCAGCACGATTTTAATTGGCCGTGCCGCATTTCCCAACGTTCTTTTTTGCTCGCGCCTCTTAGCTTGATTGGCTGTTGCACGGCGCGGCACACAGAATGTTGGGAAGTGAAGTTCTTTTCCTTTTGTCATGTTCGTTGGGCTCTTGCCCCACTGGCGCCTTCGGCAACCCTGCAATAACCTCCGGACCGGTTTCGGGTGAGTGCAGGAGGCTCGGTACGGGATAGGATGGACAGGTGCAGAAATGTATAGCAAGTTCCAACGGTTAACCCTTGGATTTATAGGTATAAATGTCCCACACAGGGTGTTTGCATTAGGATTTCTCCTCCAACACATCCAAAAGGGGAAGGCTTGGGCCAATGGTTCCCAGTCATTTCGGCAAGTTTCTTCTTGGAGCAAGCAGGTCTGCCAGTTACATCACCCGGTGGCTTAATGGTTAAGACACTGAGCTTGGAAACTGGAAGGCCGGGCTTCAATACCAGGGGGGCTGCACTTGGGGACATGAAAGGAGCCTCCTTCGGGCTTCCCTTGAGTGGAGTTTCTATACCAAAAATCTTTTCAGCCCAATTTGTGACGCAAAATTATTATTATTGTCACTGAACTGCCTTTCCCGACCTGTGTCTTAGCTGCTTACCCACAACATGACAAGAAGTTCCACCCCTCAAGTTGGTAACATGTTTCTCTCAAAACTGACAAGAATGGTTATTTTGGGGGTGTGGTGGGGGGGCGTTTAAACAACAGAAAGCCCCAAATCATGATATGGCTGGGCTGTGGTTAGGGTGGGTAACTGGGATTTGCCAATGGGCACTGAAACCTAAAGCCAGGCATGTCCAACTCTGAGGGGTGCAGATGGTGTTCATCTCCATTTACAGCCAAAGAGCCAGCGCTATCTGTGTCTGCAGACCTTCTCATGGTCATGTGGCAGGCACGGAACACTGTTACCCTTCCTGCTGAAGTGGTACATGTTGGTTGATTTGCAATTGCTTGCTTTTGAACTGCTAGGTTGGGGAGGAACTGGGACAGATGATGGGAGCGCTTGCCTGGCTCTGTCTGATTCTTTCAGCCATATACCTCTGGATGATTAAATTCCCTGCCTTTTAGGACCCCTTTTCCAAACAGTATAGCCACTAGCTGTGAATTCTGGGAGTTGCAGTCCAATATGTAACTTTTCTCAGCTCTGTTATTTTCCTGTTTTTTAAACCCCATCCTCTTTGACCCCACTTCCTTACTGCTCAAATAAGATTTTTTAAATCCCAGTTGTACAGTCAACTAGACAACCAGAATGGGGAAACATTTTTTTACCAACCACACCCATTTATCCAATCAGGAGACTAGAAAGACGGAGGGTACTTCTTATGCCCATGGGACCTGAAGCCACAGGAAAGTCCATATGAAAGTTCTCAGGAAGGAAGCATGCTGTCAACAAACTTCTGATCTCAAACTGGGCACTTCATAGTTGCACGCCTGGTTGACTTGTCACTTGGGATATCCAGCCTGCCAAAATGTCTCTGGGGACCCCGGTCAAAACATCACTGCTTTTAGTGCACAGCAAGGAATAATGCCAAGGTCTCCACAGCATATACTCAAACGTTACTCACACTTTTCAGTCTAGAGACAGTCTGAAAGGGCCAAATTAGGCAAAAGTTTCCAAAAGAAAGTGTGCCTTCATTTGTCCTGGGATTACAGAAGAGAATGGATGTTCATGTCGAGCTTAGCCTGAGAGAGAGGGGCTCTGGGGTATGCACCCTTTCCTTTGACCTAGTGTGAGCAGAGTATACTGTGATGGATTGGAGTATACCCTGTGATTTTTCATACCTTGTTCTTTAGCCTCTGCAAAATGGCGATTTCAAATCTGTGGGAGTTAGAAAGAATGTAAACATTCTTTGCCTCGTGGTGGAGAAGAAAAATGGAACCTAATGTATGATTGACATGTCTTGCTGTAAGATCATTGGTTGGAATCCCTGAGGGGTAGGGCCAAAGGTGGACCCTGGGGGGAGGAGATATATCCCAGACACGCAGACACTCAGACGCTCTCTAGAATGCCTGCTTTGCAAGCAGCCAAAATGTAGGTGCTTGGGAGAAAGCCGGGGGCTTATGGTCTATCCCTGGAACATGCAGCTTGCTTTATTTCTGCTTTGAAATGGACTGTATCCTGAATCTTGCGATGCTTTCAATATACAGTGGAACCTCATACAACAATTGCCCCGTAAAACAATGAAATCGCATAACAATTAGTTTTTTTTTGGGGGGGGAATGGTATCCCGCATAACAATTTCCCCTATGGAAAAAATCATACAACAATTTTTCAATGGGAAAAACCATTTAGCCCTTGTTTTATTGTCCCCCAAAAAAGATTGTTGTATGATGCATCCCATAGGGAAAATCACTAAACGATGCATGTATCGTATAGCAATTGTTTCATACAACAACGAGCCCTGTGGAACGGATTAGAATCATTGTATGAGGTACCACTGTATTTCTAAAATGCCTGAAGAGACTCTGGAGTGATTACTTGGCACACATTTCCTGAAACTACACTAGTCACACGTGCACCCTTGCTCACTACCTAGATTTCAGTCAGGAGTGGCTGGCCACACTGATAGGAAAAGCTCTCAACTGTTGGGTCCAATCTGGGCCAGGGAAGCAGGATCAAGTGCAATCCCATTGCCAGGAGGCCGGAGGACTACCGGGCCCTACCTGGGAGTAAGCAGATTGTTACATATATTGCTCCAGGATGGAGTACATCTGCACAAACAAGTTGACAGTGCTGTTAATGAAACCATGCATATAGTGGCAGGATGCCTCTACAGCAGCTGAGAAAATATGCCGCCCTGAGTCGGGTTCTGCCTGAGTGGGCGGCATTTACAAATGTGAATGATAAATAAATAAATAAAAATAAATAAATATACCCTTTTGTTGGTATCGCTCCACCTAAGATCAGGGGAGAAGTAGCAGCGGATGCTGAGAGAACTAAGCAAGAGAAGGACCCTAAACATCCTCTGAATGGAGATGAGCCTCAAGTCCACCAGCTCAGATCCAGGAAGAGCTTTATGGCAAGAACAAACATTTTTTAGGGTATGCAAGAGCAAAATTAAATTGGAAAATGGAGGAAGGAGCTCACTGGACAAAGAATAACATTAAAAGAGGATATGACTGAGGAGGTCAACCTCCCCTACTACGTCTCCTGGAGGACCTTGAATAGACTGAGCACCTGAGTCCCTAAATGTAAGACTCAAGTGGGGGCTTCTGGTGGGTAACAGCACACTATGTGAATGTGGGGAGATACAAAATCTAAATCAGGGGCTTCCAACCTTTTTATGCTGTGGGCCTCACCATGACCCTGGACAACCGAGCGGGCCAGACCACACCTGCAGAAGCAGAAGTAAATGTGCCCACTTCCGCATTTATGACAGCCGCGGGCGCATTTACTTCTGAGCTTGTCCTTGTTTTATTGTCCCAAAAAAAAGGTGGGGAGTGCAAAACAAGACAGGATGTTTATGAAGAATTTTCAGCCCTAGTTTAGGAGTACAAAAGGGAAAGGGAAAGCCTTTCTCCTTTGAATGTGTGTCTTTTTTCCTGCAAAAGCCACTCATGTTTGCAAAGGCTCAAAGCTTATCTGAGCTGAAGGCTTAAACATTAATAACATACACAGGCATTGCTTTCCAGGAGAAAACAGTTCTGTAACCTTCTGAACTTCCCCAAACATCCATAGGTACAATTGGCAGCCTGCCTGACCATGCCTCTGTTCCTGACATCAAAAATTTCCACACACGTTCCGGTAAAGGAACCTCCCAAACTATCTAACAAAGTTCCAGGTTTGAACCAGGGAGTGCCTAATGGGAGACTTCACTTTGAAATCTATATGGGATTCGGCATCTATACCTATACAAAGTGGCCTTAACCATTGGGTTCGTTCAAAGGCTCCCGCACCAGGCCCAACCATCCCTGACCTAGCCCTCCGCACTCACCATAACCCCTGCCTTCCCAACGCCACGGGGTTCCAGTGGTCACCAGTGGGGCAGCCGCCCCACGAACGCAACAAAAAAAGAACTACAAATCCCAGAGTCCTCTGCGCTGCGCAACCCCTCAGCCAATCAGGGTGAGGGATGCAAGCACAGAGGAGGCTGGGAAAGCACGGCACGGTGGTTTTAAAAGACAACGCACTGGCCCGGGAAAGACTTTCTAAGACCCAGCCAGAACCAGGAAAAGATAAGTGCAGTCGATGAGGGTTGGGAGGGAGGCACGGCCCTGCTAACCATGCCGCCGTCCTTGCCCCCCCCCCAGCCCCCCCCCCCCAACCTCTGCCGACTGCAGTTACTCTTTGCCAGCTCCAGCTGGGTCTCTGAAAGTCTTTCCCTCCTGTCGCAGCCTTCTGCAAAGGGAGAAGCACCTGACTGTCCTTCGTCTCTGCAGGCGACGTGGCAAAGGACAGTCCGGTGCTTCTCCCTATGCAGAAGGCCGCGATGGGAGGGTAAGTGTTTCCCTGAGGGAACCAATTCGACTTCCTAGGAGGACTGAGGACAAAAGATTTGGGCCCCGTCTTCCAAGGAAGATGAACACCTTAAAAATGGGAGACAAAGGCCAAGCACGGAACAACCGCCCCATAGCTTGGGGGCGGGAGGATAACCCCTCTTTTCCCCCCCCCCAAGCTTCGGAAAGACAGCAGGGGAAAAAAATTCCCCTATAGCCTCAGAGGCTGGGACAAGCCGCCACCATAGCATGGGGGGTGGGGAAAGAGGATACCCCTCTCTTCCCCCCTGACCCATGCTTCGGCGAGCCAATGGGGAAAAACTATGTTTCCCCCGCAGCCTCGGAGGCCTGCCCAAGCCGGCCCGTAGCTTGGGGGGAGAGGATACCCCCAAACCCAGGCTACGGCAAGGCACCGGCCAGCCCCCCTGTAATAAATAAATAAATAAATAAATCCCCCTCCCCAATGCAAGGATTTAACGCGGCCTGGCCAGCAAGGCAAGGCCATGTTAAACCCTCCCAAACACCCCCAAACACCCACACACACACTAACACACACCCAAAAACAACAAAAAACTTACCTACAAGAAACAACCGAAAAAGACGTCCTCCCTGCATGAACGCCTCCTCCGCACTGAAAGTTAGTGAATGTAGGCCACCAGAGGGTGCTATTTTTAGTTTAAAAATATTAACTAAAATAGCACCCTCTGGTGGACTACACTCACACACACACACACAACACTCTTGACATAATAAAAAAATTTAATGTGTGAGTTGGTGGTTGGAGTGGGTTTTTTCCCTAAGAGTGGTGGTTGTGCAAAACCAAAACCACCCCAAACCACCAACACACATGTTAAAAATGCCCGGCAAGGCCGGGCAAACTATGCTAGTAGCTTATAAAGCAGAATTTTCTTCAGAACTCTAATTTTGCTCAGAACATTTGTTTTGCTGTATTTTGTTTGTTTGTTTGTTCTTTGTTAGACAGGTTGTTATTGAGAGGCTTTCTGATTGGTTGTACCCAGTATAGATAACACAGGCTTGAGTTGCCAGATTATTCTCAGAGATGTCAGGGCTAAAATTTGAAACCCAAGCCAGGGCCTTGTGATATCACCTATACACAAAAACTCCAAAATGATGTGTATGCGCTTTTTATGTGCTTGGGCATTTGTAGAAGCTCAGTGATGAATTAAAAGCTTAAAATGTGAGTTACAGCTACATTTTCTAGCGTGTAAAAGAAAGAAAGAAAGAACACAAGGATGAAAAGATAGGATCTTATCCTAATTTTAGGGCCAAAATCTGACAACCTCAATTTTGATCCAGGGAAAGCAGCTACTATATACCGTATTTGCCAGCATATAAGATGCATCAGAGTATAAGATGCACCCCATTATTACCAAAATAGCCCACTATAGGTCACTATATACTGTTTAAGACTCACTCCATTTTTTCAGTTTATTTTAAGGCGAGGGTGGGGGTGAGAATGAGTTTTATAGTCAAGCAAATAGGATATATATAATTTCGTGTCAGAAATTATTCTGGGTTGAAAGGATTTTTGAGGGAGAAACTCAGCTCAGGGAATGCCCAAATGTGGCTCCTTTCATGTCCCCAAGAGCAGGGACAGAGATGGGCACTCAATCCATCATGTAGTACCCAGGTTTTGGACTGCCAACTTGTCAGCTTTCCAGCTAACAAGGCGAGCTTCTTAACAACTGAGCCACCGCCACTACTTAATCATCACCACAAAGAATGCAAAGGTACGACACAGATTTGTGGGGTCGAAATCCCCAAAAGGACATTTTAGAGGAGATGAGAATTCCTACTTCCATCTTCCTTCAGAGTACAGACAAACTCAGGTTTTAATCAAAGCTGATGCACGCACACAAACAAATAGCCCATGACTATCTTGGGATGCAGCCAAATGATAAGGAAGGTTAGGTATTAACCCCTAGGGTTTACATTCCAAAAGATGAAGATAGCAGAGCTTCAGTGAAGGTTGTTTTCCTAACGAGAGAAGGGGTAACAAACCTCTGGGTGCCTGGAGTTGAACCTATGAAGCGTCCTGTCCATCTCCAGCCTGGAGGGCGTGATGAGCAACTCTGGCTGAGTGGGTAAAACTAAGCTCCATCCAAGATTGCAGGTAGCAAAGCAGTTCGACTAAAAGTGTTAAATAAATAAATTTCATGTCAGAAATTACTCTGGGTTGAAAGGATTTTTGCTGGAGAAACTCTGCTCATAAGAACAGCCTTGCTGGAAGAGGCCACAGGAGCCCATCATCCAGTCCAGCATTCTGTCTCACACAGTGGCTCACCATGTGCTTCAGGGTATTATTCCCAAGCAGATGCCTTCACCTGTTTAGGATTCCCTGGAGATGGCATTGAGAGATATCCTGCCTATCTCTCCAACCCGGAGGTTGTCCTTAGGTGTCCATAATTATAGCCATTGATCCCCTTGTCCTCCATGAACTTGTCTAATCCTTTCTTAAAGCTGTCAAGACTGACAGCTGTCACCACTTCTTCTGGCAGGGAGTTCCATAGACCAGGGATCCTCTGGGTGGAAAAAGTACTTTCTCTTATTTGTTTGAGAACTAGCACCCAAAGGTTTCATGGAGTGTCCCCTAGTTCTAGTGTTATGCGATAGGGAAAACAGTTTTTCCTTATCTACTTTGTCCACACCGTGCATGATTTTATAAACTTCCATCAGGTCACCTCTTAGACGCCGTAGTTCAAGAGTGAGGAGTCAAGAGTGCTGAGGCGATGCCTGGATGAGTCTCCTTTCACATCCCCAAGATTAATTCAAAGGTAGTGGCAAGTGTATCAACATAATCATACACAGTTGATGTAGACAGGACCATGGTACACTTCAGAAGCAAACAGCCTGGAAGCTGAATCAAGGTAAGCCAGGTAAGCATTTTAGAGGCGGTGAGAATTCCTGGTTCCTTGAGAGTACAGACAAACTCAGGTTTTAATCAGAGCTGATGCACTCACACAAACAAATAGCCCATGACGGTCTTGGGATGCAGCCAAATGATCAGGTACACAGACTACACAGAGGTAGGTTGTGTGTTATTCCAATAGTGGAAAGTGCTGAAATAGTGTGTCCTCTAAAGCCCAGCCTGAAAGCAGCAGCAAGCATCTGGGGTGAATGGCAAAGATGCCATCTCCTAATGCAGGGGTTCCCAACCTATGGCCCATGGGTTGGACCCACCCACCTACCATGCCATTCCATCAGGCCCATCACCTTCTCCCTTTGCACCAGGAAGTGTAAAGCAGATGTGTTTACGCATGGGTCCGCACATGCACAAGTGCACCTGTGACTGTCATAAATGCAGAAGTGGGTGCATTTACAACAGCCATAAATGCATCCGCTTCCAGGGGCATGATCTGGCCCACTCAGCTGACTGGGAGGCATGGTCAGACCCGCAGCCCAAAAAAGTTTGCCCACCCCTGTTCTAATGCATCCCCTGCTTTTGAGCTAAAGCTATAGATCTCTTCATTCATCTTTGCATCGTTTTTCTTCCACAGGGCCAAGAACACAGCAAGGAATTTCCTAGGATTATCGCTAGAGTTCTTTGCATTTGGAACGCTCTTCTGGGCAAAACTGTGCAATTAGGCAGTTACAACAGATTGAATGACATTAGGATGACTGGAGTCTGTTTAAGAACTCGGAGCACTGAGTAGGTTGTGTGTGTCTTTCTTTCACATGTCACCACTGAGGAGCAGACAATGTGTGTGGGTATCAAAGTGTTAATAAGGTAAAGCTAAAGTTGAATATTTTGGAATAGTAGCCGTGTTAGTCTCAACCTCTGGCTCCACAGCCAGATACCTAAACCACTGAGTACCTGCAAGTTATTTATCTACCCAGAAGTAAGTCCACCCAAGTTTAATGAAATATATTTCCACCTCATGAGATGGATGGATTTCATAAAGGAAGCTGTAGCCTGATTATGCAACACCTGAGCCATGCTGTTGTTGACAGAACTGCCTGAGGGTCACCAACTCATAGGATCTCCATAAGTTAGAAGCCACACAACACACATATCAACAACTTCCCATCTTGTTGGTATCACTCCATCTAAGATCAGGAGAGAAGTAGCAGCAGATACTGAGAGAACTAAGCAAGACAACCTCTGAATGGAGATGAGCCTTAAGTCCACCAGCTCAGATCCAGGAAGAGCATTATGGCAAGAACACACATTCTTGAGGGTTGGCAAGAGCAAAACCAAATTAAGAGCTACTGTAGAGGAAGGAGCTCACTGGACAAGGAAAAACATTAAAGGAGGATATGGCTAAGGAACTCAACCTCTCCATCATCACTTGGAGGACCCTGAATAGGCTGCAGGTTGGAGTCCCTAAATGCAAGACAACATGCTCATCCTGTTGCAAAACAGATTGCAAGGCACATTTTACTTCCACTTCCAATGGGAGGAACCATGTGACCAGCCCTCAGCCTGAAAAGTTTGGGCACCCCTGCCTTAAGTGCTAAAGGCACCTGGTTATCCCATTAAGAGTTGTCTTTTAATCACATGCCATTCTTCACTCCCTGGTTCTCGATTTCAGATAAAATGGGATGGAGAGAGATTGGTTTCCACTGGCACATGAGCCGACAGTGTGCGTCAAATAAAGGCGATTTTGCACAAACCGGCAATTTAAGGATGTTTCATTGCCTTGCTCCTGCTGTTCAGCCCAAGAAGAACTGCTGATGTTTGCCTGATGTGGTTGGATGTTGAACCAGTGGGTTAAATTTCCATCTGTGGGATGATGACATCTGAGCTCCTCTGGATCGGAATGCCAGCCAGGAATAACAATGTGGGTTTGGCACCTCCGTGGACACTGCCTCTTAGGAACAGAATATGAACATTGTGGAAGAATGCTTCTCATTCACAGTTTAAAGGTATCCTTTCAAAACCCACTCCCTTCCCAGTTGTGTTGGATTCCAAGTCCCATTAGCCATGATGCCTAAGGATGATGGGAGTTACAGGCAATCAAGTCTGGAAGGGGTCAGGTTGAAGGAAAGCCTGCCATATGGCACAGTTACGAGAAACCTAACACTAAATCATTCATCGATATATTTTTAATGAGTTCATCACAGAGCAGTTCTCTTATCCTGATCTGCCAAGACAGCTCGCAGTTCCAGATCTCACAACCTGCACAGATAATGATGATGATGATGATGATGATGATAGTTTAATTTGTATACAGCTTTTCTCAACCCTACAGGTGACTCAAAGCGGTTCACAACAAACCAAATACATAATAATAATAATACAAAAAATACCAAAACAGTAGAATACAGCACAAAATCATGAGCCACTAATTACAATTCCATAATATCAAACAATACAATACGGTTAATATTACAAGCTAAAGCTTATCAAAACTTATCAAAGCCTGGCGGCGGCAGCAGCAACCTTTTAAATTCCCCACCTGGTGCAAGTGTCTCCCATCCCGGTTCCGATGGCATGGGCCCCAGGAGTGGCTCGAGAGTCCAGCTACGGCGGTGGCGGCAACGGCAGCTATGGCGTCCTTTTAAATCCCCACTCGGACAGGCCAAGGGGGAGGGAGGGACGCCAGGCGCATCCCAAGGGCCCCGGGAGAGGCTCGGATGTCCAGCTGCGGCGGAAGGAAGGAAATAATAATAATAATAATAATAATAATAATAATAATAATAATAATAATAATAATAATAATAATAATAATAATAATAATAATAATAATAATAATAATAATAATAGACCTTGTTTGGAGGTTCCAGCAGGGGAGCGCAGCTATTGCATACCCTTGGCCAAAGAACGGGAGACTCCTTCTATCTGGGACAGTCATCCTCTTCTACCGAGTGCACAGTTTGGAAGGGAAGTGCATGGAGGGGTGAGGGAGGGAGGGGACACCCGAATAGCCAGCCAGATCAGCTGAATCAATCCTGGTGATCAATGGGATGACACATGCTGCAGCCAGATTGCCTTGATATATTTAAAGTACCTCTCATTTTAACTTCTGTTCTTTTTGCTGTACTATGCTGGTCTTGGACTATAATAAAGATTGGTTGGTTGGTTGGTTGGTTGGTTGCAGGGCCATAGCCAGGATTCTAGCTGTGGGTGTGCAAATATTTTTCAGGGTGGGCAACAAAGCCACTTTTCGATGCATTCCTATGGGAAACCATGCTTTGCCAGGGTGGGTAAACTGCTTACTCAGGGTGGGCCACGCTCACCCTGAGGGCCCCCTCTGGCTACGGCCCTGGTTGTTTGGTTGGTTGGTTGGTTAGTTGGTTAGTTGGTTGTTTGGTTGGTTGTTTGGTTGGTTGGTTGGTTGTTTGGTTGGTTGGTTGGTTGGTTGAATAATAATAAAAGAAGGGAGGATTTAATACATGGCTCAAAACTTTGCATCTCTTCTCTCCAGCAACAAAGTGTAGAAGATGCTTCCTGCTCCAAACAGACCTTTACTTTTGTTGCCAACAAACCCAGGAAGAGACCACCAAGCCTGCTAAAAGAATTCCACCCTTCTTCAGCCCCCACAAAACAGTCTATTTTCCGATCCCGATTGACCCAATAATCCTACAGTTGCCTCACCTTTAATCTCTAATGGCTTCCATGCAGCCTGAGACTGGCGGAGCATCTTCCTCCAAATGGTGGTGCTCCGGTGATGTTGGACCACAGTGTCCATCTTCCCACAGGCAGAAGATGCCTGCTTGCCCTGTGCCACCCAGAGAGGCCCTAGTGACAGTGGTGGCATGATACATCTTGCAAATCAAAGCCCAAGCCTTCACCCAAGGGTCTTGTTGACCTTTCCTTCCCTTTGCATGCCTGGGGCAGGATTTGTGCTGGGCATTTGTATAGCCCCCACCCCGGGGGGGGAAGGGGGGGCTCTTGCATATGGCTGTTCTTGCTTCATCTGATTTCTCTCCAAGCCGTGGAAAGTTTGTGTCAGCCAAAGGGAAGAAAGAACCCCAAGCTTTCTGGAATATAAATCTTGCATTGAACTCCAATCTGTGTGTTCTTTGGCTCCTCAGGCCCTGCCGAAGCCAAAACCCAAATGGTTTCAATTATTCAGCGTAAGATACTTTGCATCTGTGCCTGGAGAGTGAGTGGGTCTCCTCGTTTCAAAGTACAAAGCGAGACATGACTTCCCTCTTCCCGCATCAGGCAAAGAAGAAGTAGGCAGAAGCAGAGAGAACTGACTATAAAGTACTATGCAAAAAAAGTTTCTTAGGAAACCACCAGCTGGTTGGTGGTGGGCTGGGGTGGGCGTAGCATGGATACCAAACTTCACCAAACTTGAAGAGGGTTGAGAGAGGAGTCAGCAGAAGACACGTTCAAATTTGGGTGTGTCTAGGTCAGGGGTGCCCAAACTACAGCCCGTGGGCCAGATCCAGCCCCCAATGCCAATTCATCCTGCCTGCGCCACCCTCGTCACTCCCAGAAGCGGAAGTAAAACGCACCTGTATGGGTGTGTTTTACTTCCGCTTCTGGGAGCAGCTAGGGAGGCATAGGCTGGATGAATTGGCATTAGGGGCTGGATCTGGCCCACAGACTGTAGTTTTGGGGCATCCCTGATTAAAGCAGAGAAAATGGCAGCTTAAAATCTATCTCATCCTGTTGCAAAAGATTGCAAGGCACGTTTTATTTCCACTTCTGGTGGGAGGATCCACGTGACCTGCCCACTGAACCACACGAGTCATGGCTGGCCCGAGGTCCGAAAAGTTTGGGCACCCCAGTGTAGATGGTTTGGCGGCTTTAAAAAATTCAAATCTCTACTGCTTTTACCAGAGTGGCATAATGTAGCTCTCATATAGTACAGGTAAGGCAAATGACTGACATGGCAGACAAGAACTCTTGTTTTGAATAACAGGTGAGTTTATCTGTCAGAGTAGCAGGATGCACCAGGCATAAGTAAGTGAGGGAGCAAATGTACAATGTACATTTTCGGGAATGCATCTTCTACACTTCCCTTAATCGTTTTAACACTCAACACACACACACACACACACACACACACACACTCCTGCTGAAATTAATATTTATTTGGTTCCAATGTGCATCACTTTCCATTCCTGGATTTATGCCTCTACATAACTATGTTGGAGGCCTCCCTCCCTCCCTCCTTTTCCCTTTGAGGACATGTTCTCTTTCTTCTTCCTTTCTTGCTTATGGAAAGGTGAGTTTCACAGTGGTCACATGCAAACATGCATAAGTGAGTGTCGGCTGTAGGATCCTTTTAACTCTCCTGCACTATCTTCCTAAAGGACTTCCTGAGTTAAAGTGTTACTTGGTTGATCTGTACTTCATACGTCTAGTTTGACGTGGCAGATTGAAGCATCATCTCCCACGAGATTTTAGTGGGCTCTCGCCATCGGGGGGTCCTACTGCTACTGTAGCAGTGTCCAATGGTGCATGGGGGACTGAGGCCCATAATTTCGATGCTCCTCTAGCCATTTTAAATACAACAACACAGCTGGCTGGGATCATGTTGGAGTTGGCCATGTTAGAGCAATGAGCTGCCCAGGTGCATTGCCCGAGTACCCAACCCCACTTAGCTGGCCCGCAGTTCCAGAATGGAGAACCATTCCAGACTGCTAGCCAACACTTTTGTGGCATGGTTGAACCTGCCAGGGAAATACAACCCCGCCACCAGTGATGCATTGCAAAAAAAAATTACTACCTAACTCTGTGGGCTGGCCAAATCTGTGGGTGTGGCCAAACATCCTGCATTATGGGCTATGGAGGTGGACATGGCCAACCAAGTGGGCATGGCCTGGGGGAATTTCCGCTACCGGTTCTGCAGAACCTGACAGAACCTGCTGAAGTGCATCACTGCCTGCCACCATTGCTGTCAGACGGCTATGGCCACCACTGCACCATGTCGAGGCATGAGGTGGGATTAGTACCTCATTGTAAACAGTGAATAACACATTTAAACTGTAAACCGTACATTTGCCTTTCTTATTTGCCAAGTACCAGTTTCTGAAGTAGTTATTTCTGTTCTGTACTCACAAACTCAACATGAGACTGATACACTGTACCAGCATAAATGCCCAATAATCTTAACAAATTTAGCTCTTTCTGATGTGCTATTAACAATTTTAATTTCCTATTGAATCTCCCCCAACACCAACACCACAATACACCCTTCTTCTTCTTCTTGTGCCATATCTGATTCTGAATATTGGCTATCATCGAGGTGATCAGCCATGAAGATTGTCCTGTGAACAATACAATGCAGTGGTCTTCCACCTGCCTTCTGCATCGCACCGTGACACCCATACCACTGATCCAGTCACTTTCTGGTCCTGAGCTCTTTTGGCACACAAAGTCCTCATCATCACCCCCAGGCCACTATTGATGAAACTGCTGCCCTCCCTCAAGATGGATCCAAGTGGGATTTAATCCACTTGGGGACCATCACCCTTCCCTGTGGACTTCACCACCCAAGGCTGTTAATCCTCAGGGTTGACAGGTTTGTTAAACACCGCCTGGCGATTATGTGTTGAGTCATTGGCACTGTGATCTACTCTATTACCATAGCGGGATAACCTGACAGGAACAAAACACCCAAGAATATGTTTTTACTCATATGCATTATTATTAAAAAAAACTTGCACTGAATGGATTTGTGAGGAAGATCCTGCCCAGTGAGAATTAAAAAATGAAAATGTGCCTTCGTTTGGCAAAGACAGGCGCTTTGGAATTAGCTAATTAATCAGCATCAAAAATTTACAGTGGGATTTGGCACCTAAATCACATGGCACTGTGTTTCCTTGGTTATACTATTGGGCAGGAAATCATAGGCCTTAATAGAAAAGTAAGTACAGTATTTGAAATGTGGGTTCGTTGTAGAACAATAGGAATTTCTTGGATCAAGGGAGTGCCTAGTGATGAAATACCAAGGCGACTGAATAAAGTGAGGGAGAAAATCATAAAACACAGAAAGCTAAAATACTTCAGTCCTGTAATAAGAAATCTTTTTTTCTTTTGTGTCCAGATCAAACTTTGAACTGCAAAAAAATGAAGCCAACTTCTTGGCTTTGTCATTGACCAAAATTAAATTCTCATTGGTACATGTTTCCAGAACCCTAAGTCAGTACAGTGGCTGATCAGTGTTTTGGGAAATTGACTTAGGCTTCTGGGAATTGAAGTCCAACAACCAAAGGTTGGAAAACATTGGTCTAAGCCAGTGATGGGCAGTCTTGGCCCTCCAGCTGTTCTTGGACTTCAATTCCCAGAAGCCTACGTCAACACTCCTGCTGATCAGGGCTTCTGGGAATTGAAGTTCAGGAACATCTGGAGTGCCAAGGTTGGCCATCACTCTAAGCTGTAGTCCTCTGAAGTTTCTGCAATAAAACCTGACTCAAGGAAGGCTTAACCTTTCTTTTCCCACCATCTGGATTTCAGCTCAGGTGTTGTCTGCATGGGAGATGCAATGGTTAACAGCATTCACTTTTCCCAAGCAAACATTTTGGGAGCACAATCCATAGTCCCTGCCTAATAATTTAAGTCATTGGGAATGAAGGATATCCACTGCATTAAAAGGACATCTCATGGATGGGAAAACTGATTAACTTTGGCTCCTAGGCATGGGGAAACAGTGTGCTATAAAATGGGGTACCTGCTGCAAAAATTTCGAGACATCAATAGTACTTGCCATTTTCTCTGCACAGTGATCTGCAGTGGAACTGAATTCCCCAGACAAGAGGGAATGAATTCAGAAGTCCTAATTATGATGAGGAAGGAGTGATTAAGACCATAGGCTGGGAAATGCAAACAACCTTTTTGTGGGGAGTTTCACAGCACGATCGCTGTGGCTAGTGGATGGCCATAAATCATGGGTGATCATTCTCCTTACCTCATCTGTGTTTACGCTGTAACTTAGAGGCCCCAGCTTGGGCCTCTCACTCCAGGCCTTTTGGCCCTCCCCACAATGCCCAGAGATGGCACGCAGTCATTCAGCTATCACGCAGCTTTCTGGCCAATTAGCAAAGTGAGCACGAGGCAGACATGCCGATATTTAGCCAATTAAGTAGCTTTATGCTATCGCAGGTAACCAATAGGGATTAATTGCATACCCTTCTTTGGAATTTCCTTTGTCCTGTTATTCCTAATAAACACCAACCAGGCTGCCTTGCCCGGTTGCTTATATGCCTCTTCATGAATCAAGCCTCTGCTGTCTCCTTGATCCCAAAACACAACATCTGGTGACCCGCGTCGTAATTGCTAGATCCCAACTCCCCGACTCACCGGCTGGAATAGCCCCCTGGCGCGCCACAGCCTTTTTAGGCTCTCTCAGCTTTCGAGCTCCCGATTGTGAGTATGGGGGGGGGGGGGACTTTCTTCAGGGCAAAAGACCCATGCAAACGAATTGCAGAGACTCATCAAGGAGAGTGGATGTCCAGACATCACGCTTAATAGTATAGAAGGCTTCACTAAGGAAGTCAAATGCCAATGTCCTTGGCACCCAGAAATTGGAACACTCAAACGGGAGAATGGGCAAAGAGCAGAAACAAAAGAAGTGCAAGATTTTACTCCAAATAATCTTTTGTTCTCCCAGAGGTTTACTGTACCATTGCCACAGCTTTTGCCCCCCGTCAAGGGATGGAGTCTGACTGCCCCTCCATCATATGGGAAACAACAGCAGGAGCCCTCTGTTGGAGATGGGGGTGGAAATGGAGATGGGACATTATATCCTGCCTTGCAGCAATCAGGTCCTTTCAGCCCTACAAAAGACCTGTTCACTGCTGCAATACTGCCTGCCGAGTCTAAAAAACAACTAGTGCCAGCTGATGGGGAACAAATGGTGGGGACCTCATCACAGATTGAAGCTATTGATGCATTCAAAGTGGCAAGAAGCAAGGAGTGTGTTTCAAAGAGCAGCATAGGAGATCTCAGCCCCCCCCCCCCCCCCCCGTGAAGCAGCCCTCATCACAAAAGCAGGAGAAGCTGAGGGGTAAACTTGATACCTCACGTGTGGCCAAGAAGTGGGAGGATGGCCCAGAGGATGGCCCAGAGGAGGAATGCAGAAAACCCAAAAAGGGGTCTTCTTGCAAATACAACCTAACAGATGCAGTTTGTCATCAAGTTGAGATTCAGATGCTGCGGATGAAAGAAGCCCAGCTGAAAAGGGGGGTGGATCCCTCCTCGATGGACAGCAGGCTGTTGCAAAAATACAAGGAGTTTTTGGCTGATTTTGAATTGCCCAACCCTCAAACAAAGAGATCCAGAGTGAGCTGTTCCAAGTTTGTTCATACCTCATCTGCCTGCCTTAATGCAGATGGGGGTGGCCGGAGCATGAAGGAATGTGTGTTTGCCTGAAAAGCTGAAAAGGGGGGTTGTGTGGGATTGTCTTGTGAAGTCAGTGAGACTTAATTTATGGCCTAATTTCACCTTGCCATGCCAAGAACTGTGCTGGAGAGAAGATAGTATTTAGTGTTTAAATTGTAATCTGAGAACTGGAGAGAAGTTAAAAACAGAAGAACAAAGCTTCAATCAACATTTGGTCTTTTAATTTGGACATTTTAATTGGACTAAAAAGTTTGTGTGGACTCTAAAGAAGAATTGGCTTGTTTGCATTATAAAACCTGAAACCTTTTTTAAGCAAAAAATGTCTACTGCTCATGCTATGAGTGTGAAATGCTCTAATGATATTTGTACTGTATTGATTTACCATGCTATGCTGGTTTTAAGTTATTGAATGCAATGGAGACCTCCTTCATGTAAGGAAGAAGAGAAATGTTCATGTTTTGTTCATGCCTAAATGTTTTGCTTGTTCTCTTGCTTGGGGAAAGACCTGTCTTTGCTTCTCTATACTCCTATTGTAGCTGTTAGCAATGCTACTAAATGTGCCAGGGTTGTGAACTGTACTCAACATAAGTCAAAGCCTCGCTGTTTCTCTCCCGGTGCAATTAAGACCGCGACCGGGCTGGAAACAGCGGACCTTCATTTTAACTTTCAGCACATTCTGTTGCCTTCTGGGTGGTTCTGGACCTGTGGGTCACGAACTTGGAACTATATTCCTGCTAACCTCTCTACAACCACTTGTTGCCTTAGCCGTATGATTGTTGCTTTGCCCAACCGCACCACGCTGGTCCGTCAGCGTCCCGCCCACAGATTTATTATGCTTATAAGCTTCTTAAAAACAGAAGGGGGAAGATGTGGGGAGTTTCACAGCACGATCGCTGTGGCTAGTGGATGGCCATAAATCATGGGTGATCATTCTCCTTACCTCATCTGTGTTTACGCTGTAACTTAGAGGCCCCAGCTTGGGCCTCTCACTCCAGGCCTTTTGGCCCTCCCCACAATGCCCAGAGATGGCACACAGTCATTCAGCTATCACGCAGCTTTCTGGCCAATTAGCAAAGTGAGCACGAGGCAGACATGCCGATATTTAGCCAATTAAGTAGCTTTATGCTATCGCAGGTAACCAATAGGGATTAATTGCATACCCTTCTTTGGAATTTCCTTTGTCCTGTTATTCCTAATAAACACCAACCAGGCTGCCTTGCCCGGTTGCTTATATGCCTCTTCATGAATCAAGCCTCCGCTGTCTCCTTGATCCCAAAACACAACACCTTTTCAGTGATGCAATACTGGGAAAAGGTTATATGGTGGTTTGGGTGGATTAGAAGGCATGCATTAGTGAGTGACTAGAGAGAAGAGTTGGTGGCAATTCAGTTAATATTGTTGGACATGATTAATTTCATTGCCCTCGTGAACCCAGAATTTAAGATAAGTAATGTGATAATTGGTGATAGAAGACTGAATTAATGGCGTTTGGAAGGAAACAGCGTACTTTAAATATCAAAATAGAGGGAACAAGTATAAAACAAGTAGTTCAAATACCTAGGAACAACATTTATTGAAAATGGCAAAGTGGGAGCGGGGGAAGAGACATATGTTACAGGAGGGCAAATCAAATATTGGGGCAGTTAGCTCCATTCAATAGCGTGTAGGTTGCAGTGGTTAAACTGCTGTAATGCAGCCAGAATGTTGTGAGTTTGATCTTGACCAGGGCACAAGGTTGACTCAGCCTTCCATCTTTCCAAGGACGGTAAAATGAATACCCAACGTGTTGGGGGCAAAATTACTCTGTGAACCGCCCATAGCGGGTGGGGCAGTATACAAGTGTAATTGCTTTGTTTGTTTTTATAACACAAGGCAAGACTGATCAACACAAAGAAATGCCTCATGCAAAACATATTCATTCCCGCCTTATGTTTATCAGTGCCAAACATGGACACTTACAACAAAACATAAATGAAAAATAATCACCATGGAAATGAGATGTCTGAGGAAGGCTACTGGAGTGACTAGAAGGGATAAAATCAGGAATGAGGTTACTGTGTAAGGGAAAGAATTGGACTAGAACCAATCTCAACCGACATACAGAGGCAACAAATAAAGTGGTTTCCCTATTTGGAAGTAATGTCTTGGAAGTACTGTCTAATAAAGCTTTGTTTCTTCACCCACTGAGTGCTTATTATCTCTGGGATCCCAAAAGAACCTGAAGCCTATCAGACTGGCCAGCCTGAGTTGATAAGACAGTGGGGTAGGTGGAAGGAGCATTTCCCCAATCCCATGTCTCCAAAGTTCTCTTCACTGTACTTTCAATCCCCACACGGAACAGGAGCACTTCAGAAGCAGATGTTAATTCTACGGCTCTGGAATCTAATTGCTTAATGCCGGGGAAATTAGCAGACAAATGACTGCTTAGGACGACTTCTTTTGCTCTTGATCTCAGCGCAGGAGAGGTTTGCATTGGAACATATGGTCCTTAGGTATTAGACATGAAGGAAGCAGATTATGCAGCTGTCATCATTCAGCTCTTCTGTGTACAGCGTTTGTAACTGAGCAAACGACATTCCTTCCCCCACGCCATAATCCCAGTGGCTTTTTTCTTTCTTTGGAGGAAACGAGTCGTATCTTGACTTGAGGCTGTCTATCTTAATGCCGGTTGTATGGCAAAGAAGATAACAAACCTCTCGTAGCACTCTACTGTACAAAAATCTTAATCAGGTATGCAACCCATATCAACATGTATAATTTTCTTTACACGCTAAGCCTCTTTCAAATGGGAGGTTTCAAGGCGTGTCGTGGCTTTGCTCTGTTCCAAAACAAGCTCTACTGGTCTCAAAATGTCTTCCCATCTTCTCCTTCAGCGCCAAGCTGCCTCTTCAGCCACAGGTAAGGACATGCCCGGTGAGAACCGGAAGCCAGTCAAAAAGGGAAGGTCTTCTCTTAATAGTACAGCAGCTTCCAGTGAGTAACACCCTGCTTACAGGACAGATGAGAAGAGGTGGTTCCCATCACCTCCAACCTCCTTCTTCCAGGCCATTCCAGGTCCATCGCTTCTCCTGGAATGTGACCAGTCAAGAATCAAGACACTGACAGATCCTTTGGACATGGTGGTTTTCCAGCTCAGTTGATCGACCACCTGGAATTAAGCATGGTGCTGCTTCAAGGATTGAGCATCTGAACCTCTTTGGCAGCAGGTAGGATCATATTTAAACCATTTTTGAAAAAGAGTATGCCCTTTCTGGTCAGACACCAGAAGCAAAATGGTGTCCATGTGCCATCTGTTCTGAGATGAAGTGTACAGTATTGCCTGCCTCCCGTAAAGAAGGGGAGATCCGTGCATTTACTGCAAATTCGAAGTGGAAATGGCACGACCCAAGAATGGAAGCACGTCATGGAGGGCTGAGCAGGGTGGCGTGTTCCAGAAATGTAAATTTATTTAATAAGGCAATTGCGTGTGCCTGATTAGATACAAACTCCATTGGGATGTGGTGACAGTTTCTGGGTGGAAGGTGAGCTTCTCTCATTGTCAGAAGTGTGATTGAAGAAGTGAGCTTTGGCTGAATTATCTGTGCAATTAATTTGATGAGTGCTCCAATCCAGCCATGAGTGCTGGTACGTGGATTGCTTGCTGGATACTGAGCCAGAGGTGGAAATAGGGACATGCTCTGGAAGGCCAGGTTTCTATTGTTTTTAGAATGGTTATTTTATATCATGGAGGAACATTGACCCCAGAACATTCAAGCCATATGCCTTCCACTTTGTCCAGAGGAGCAAGCTTGCTAACACAAGGTTTTATCTAGCTAGCTAGCTAGCTAGCTAGCTACCTACTTACTAACTTCATCAAACTCAACCACACCCTCCACCATCTATTCAGTGTAATGTGTGTGGTCACATGTTTCATGCCAGGATCGTCTTATTGAGTCACCAGAGACACATCCATCAACTGAGAAAATAATGACTTTCAGGGGGAAATTGAATGCTTGGACATGAGTAGCCGCTGACCAGTTACTTACTTACTTACTTACTTACTTACTTACTTACTTACTTACTTACTTACTTACTTACTTACTTACTTACTCATTATATCTAAAGAGATTTTGCAAGTACTTAGAACAGGGTTGAGCCAGTACAATGTGGTGGATAGTGTGAGAATAGGACTCAGGAGACTTGGATGAAATGTCTACTTGGTCATGGAAACTCATTGCAGGGAAGTGGAGATGCAACAATGAACTATTCCTTGAACATATCACATACCTCAAAAACTCTACTGGGTCACCGTATGTCTGAAGAAGCAGCGACAGAGAAGGCCCTCTCCCATGTCCTTAACCAATTGCACCCATAAGGGTTCAAGGATGGAGAGAAAGGCCTCCCCCGAGGGTCTTCAAGGACTCAAAGCATTGAGTGTTTTATGGGTTATGCACAATGACTAGAGCCTCCTTGGTTGTCTCATTAAGCAGTGTACAGTCTGCATTGCACAATCCTTAGCTTTTGGCTTGCTTTACACAACCTCCCATAGCAAGGCAGGCAAGCACATGACTCCCCTTGGCTCTGGGCTGGAGAGGCATCTCTACTCACCACTCCCACACACCTGGGTTCCAGAGGAGCCAGGCATGGGATATTCCAATCCATACAATGTACGCATCAAGCAAAGAAAAATGTTGGTGACCAACAGAGGAAATTGTGCCAGTGCTGGGACTAGAATTCAAAGCATTGATTAAGATTTGGGGGGGAGGGACATTATCTTAATTATTACCATACAAATATGGAAATAGATTAGCTCAACACACACACAAAAACACCTGCACCCAGTCAACACAAGCCCAAATTAGTTTTGGAAGTGATGTGGTAGCAGCCCTTTGTGTCGCCTCTGATAAGAAGGTTGGAATTGCTCAGCATCTTTTAGAAAACAAGCAACATAAGAGGATCCCACTGAGAAAGCATGCAGAAGATTGTTTTGGAGGGCCCCCATGTCTCGAATAACTAGGCTGCAGTGGCTCACGTGGTTAAGACAATGACTGGGAGGAGGAAGGTCAGCAGTTCAAAACCCGAGTACTGCATGACGGAATGAGCACCCGTCTCTGTCCCAGCTCCTGCCAACCTAGCAGTTCGGAAGCAAGAATTGCAAGTAGATAAATAGGGAACCACTTCAGTGGGAAGGTAAACAGCTGACTTGAGTTTCTGCTAATTGAAGTCCAAGAACACTTGGAAAGCCAAGTTTCCAGAGCCCTTATCTAGACAGTACTCTTGACTCCAGGTTAGCAACTGGTGGAGGTTGGTGGTCCTGTGGAGTCTAGATTCAAGCCTGGCCTATGATGATGCTGATCCATCATTTTAGGTCAAGACATTATGATCACAATGTGACTGGATCATATTCACCTGTTGAGGTTGTTGCTGTTCAGTCACACAGTCGAGGCTGACCCTTTGCGACCCCATGGACCATGGCACACCAGGCTCCCCTGTCATCTGCCATCCTCCGGAGTCCACCCAGTTCTATGCCCACTGCGTCAACAATGCCATCTAACCACCTCATTCTCTGCCACCCCCTTCTCCTTTTGCCTTCAATCTTTCCTAGCATCAGGGCCTTCTCCAGTGAGTCCTCTCTTCTCATTTGGTGGCCAAAATATTTGAGCTTCTGCTTCAGTATTTGTCTTTCCAAGGAGCAGTCAAGGTTGATCTTCTTTAGGATCAACTGATTTGATCTCCTTGCAGTCCAGGGGACTCTCAAGAGTCTCCTCCAGCACCACAGTTCAAAGGCGTCTATTCTTCTGCGCTCAAGCCTTCCTTTATGGTCCAGCTCTCACAGCCATACATGACTAGAGGGAAAACCATCACTTTAACTAGTCGGACTTTTGTTGGCAGGGTGAAGTCTCAATTTTTTATTATGCCATAGCTTGCCTCCCTAGGAATAAGTGCCTTTTTATTTCATCACTGCAGTCACCAACAACAGTGATCTTAGATCCCAAGAAGGTAAAGTTTGTCACTACTCCCATTTCTTCCCCTTCTATTTGCCAGGGAGTGATGTTGCCAGATGCCATAATTTTGTTCTCATGTTATTTTATGTTGGTTTTCAAGCTAACTTTTGCCCTCTCCTCTTTCACCCTTACCTCAGCAAGAGGCTATTTAGATCTTCTTCACTTTCTGCGTTAGGGTGGTGTCATCTGCATATCTCAGGTTGTTGATATTTCTTCCAGCAATCTTAATTCCGGTTTGTGATTCATCCAGCCCTGAATTATGCATGATGTTCTCTGTATATAAATTAAATAAGCAGGGTGACAATATACAGCATCGTCATATTCCTTCTCCTCTTCTAAACCAATCAGTTGTTCCATATCTGGACCTACTGTCACTTCTTGACCTGCATGCAGGTTCCTCAGAAAGACAGGTGAGGTGGTCTGGTGCTCCCGTCTCTTTAAGGACTTGCCACAGTTTGTTGTGATTCACACATAATCAAAAGCTTTAGCATAGTCAATGAAGCAGAAGTGTATGTTTTTCTCCCTTGATGTTTCCATGCTTTCTCTGTTCCAGCTCTGGCCAACCGAGCAGTTCGAAAGCAAGAAATTGCAAGTAGATAAATAGGGAAGGTAATAGCGCTCCAGTGTCTAGTCATGCCTGCCACATGACCACGGAAACGTCTGCAGAAGCAGACAGCGCTAGCTCTTCAGCTTTGAAACAAAGATGAGCACTGCACCCTAGAGTCGGATACGACTGGCTTTCGAGCAAGGGAAACCTTTACCTTTACTGACTTAGGCTTCTGGGAATTGAGGTCCTCCTGTGGGGCCAGGGCCCCACATTGGTAACCACTGGTCTACACGGTGACTGGCCTTGCTGGTTGAGAGTACCTGTAGTCCAAAAAAGTAACTTCTCATAATTCTTGTCAGGAAATTTTCAGTGATCAAGAGGAGGCCAGGTTGGCAACTAACCATATCTGTCAAGTATCCCATATTGGCCAGGAAAACCCCTTATTTTACCCTCTTCCCGCCGTTACCCCTTATTAATTAGACTGCAATGCCCTATTGCCGCCATTGGAGGGCAGCACAGGATAAGCATAGCTGTCAAGTATCCCTTATTGGCCAGGAAAACCCCTTATTTAACCCTCTTTCCCGCCGTCATCCCTTATTAATTAGACTGCACTGCCCTATTGCCACCATTGGAGGGCAGCACAGGATAAGGATAACTGTCAAGTATCCCTTATTGGCCAGGAAAACCCCTTATTTAACCCTCTTTCCCGCCGTCATCCCTTATTAATTAGACTGCACTGCCCTATTGCCACCATTGGAGGGCAGCACAGGATAAGGATAACTGTCAAGTATCCCTTATTGGCCAGGAAAACCCCTTATTTAACCCTCTTTCCCGCCGTCATCCCTTATTAATTAGACTGCAATGTCTTATTGCCACCATTGGAGGGCAGCACAGGATAAGCATAGCTGTCAAGTATCCCTTATTGGCCAGGAAAACCCCTTATTTTACCCTCTTTCCCGCCGTCATCCCTTATTAATTAGACTGCAATGTCTTATTGCCACCATTGGAGGGCAGCACAGGATAAGCATAGCTGTCAAGTATCCCGTATTTGCCGGGAAATTTCCCTTATTTCCAAATCCAAAACTTGACAGGTATGCAACTAACACAAATGACGTTAATCATCATTGGGCAGAGAAGGGCTTAATCGCAAAGTCCCCTTGCAACAAAAGGGAGCCTTATTGTTTCATAGACATCCTACTCAAAAAGAGACTTGCAGAGTGTGAGTTCTTGTTATGGCATTTCCTCATGCATAAATCACCGTCTCCGATGTAAAATTTCCCCTGAGAAGGATCTAGACAGAGGAAGGATCTCTGGGGTTAGGCTTTGCAGGCTGTCTGGTGCCAACGCCTGCCGTACATTATGGATAAGTGGCACGCTAGAGCAACCCCGTAATTGCCCGCTTGGGAAAGGAAAACATTTCAACCCCTTAATCATCTCTGATTCCTTGCTTGTCTGAACCAACTCCAGTATGTCAACACCCTCGATAAAACTCTCTGCAGCTTAGAGGCAGCTCTCTTGCCAGGGCCATGCTAGGTAGGATGGGAAGCAATCATCAGCAAGCATTCTCTAGGTGAACCTTGGCACTCCAGATGTTCTTGGACTTCAATTCCCAGAAGCCCAAGCCCCCTGTGAATCCACACGAATGGGTTTACTGAGATTCATCCGGCCCACGCTGCCCTCGTCGCTCCCGGAAGCGGAAGTAAAATGCACCCAGACGGAGGAAGGGTTAACCCGGAAGAGCCTTAACCGTACGGGCGCATTTTACTTCCGCTTCCAGGAGTGGTGAGGGCAGCACAGGCCGGATGAATCCCAGGAAACCCATTCGTGTGGATTCACAGGGTGCTTGGGCTTCTGGGAATTGAAGTCCAAGAGCATCTAGAGTGCCAAGGTTTGCCATCATGGCTCTAGGTCTAGGCCTATGATGGGTAACCTTGGCACTCCAGTTGTTTTTGGACTTCAATTTCCAGAAGCCCAAGTCTCTGTGAATCCACACAAATGAGTTTACTGATTGTTGTGTTTGTGTTGAAGAAATACTCAGCTACTAGTCTCATGATGGCAAACTTTGACACACCAGGTATTCTTGGACTTCAATTCCCAGAAGCCCAAGTCGACACTCTTGCTGATCAGGGCTTCTGGGAATTGAAGTCCCAGAACACCTGGAGTGCCAAGGTTCACCATCACTGTAAATAGTCCAACCTTTGAGCATTCAATGGGAGGAGATTTTTATGTTGTACTTCACCTTCAGTAGCAAAATGTCATAGGCTGGAAGCCTTGCTGTAGTTTCAGCACTTACACACACTAGTGTGTGTAAGGTCTCTCCTAACATGCACCGTTGGGGTTATTTGCCCTGTGATTTAGGGGCTGAAATGCGGCACATATATGGGCAGTCAAGCAAACAATTTTTGCATCTGCCCAGCTGTCAGTCACATAGGGAGACAGGTGTGTACAACCAACTGCACAACCTGGGTGTATCTTGCAACAACACAGACAGCTGGCCAGGTTGTGAGGCTTGCTTACTGGATGTCTGGTTTCCACTGGTGATTTCAACAAGAGGGAAGAAGTCCGACACAAACTTTGATGCATGGGATATTCCTAAGAGTCCGAGCCGCTGGCCGGTAGCCATCCTGCTGTGGTCGTCATTAGACTACTGTGACTCAAGGAGAGGGAATTTCCCAACTTCATTCTATCACATTGTCAAAGAGCTATGGCAATCACCGTGAAATGTCACTGCGCCCTTTTTCAAGAGGACTTCTTAAACAATCTTCGGTTTCTAAGGGATTTTATTGGCTGCTTTTTTTAATAACAAGCTTACATGCAGCTTCCATTCACAAGATAGCTCAGATCCATGATGGCGAACCTTGGCACTTCAGATGCTCTTGGACTTCAATTCCCAGAAGCCCAAGCACTCTGTGAATCCACATGAATGGGTTTACTGAGATTCATCCGGCCCACGCTGCCCTCGTCGCTCTTCCGGGTTAACTCTTCCTCCGTACGGGCGTGTTTTGCTTCCGCTTCTGGGCTGGATGAATTGCAGTAAACCCATTCGTGTGGATTCACAGGGAACTTGGGCTTCTGGGAATTGAAGTCCAAGAACATCTGGAGTGCCAAGTTTCGCCATCACGGGCTCAGATGTTCCCAGTGATGGGATTCAATTTTTTTACTACCTACTCTGTGGGCATGACCAGGGGGAAAGCCCTGCGTTGCACCCGAATTCGGACTACTTTATTTCAAAACTTGGATGGGCAGAGGGGCCAGCAGGAATTTCTGCTACCGGTTTTGGCAAACTGGGGCGAACCTGCTGAACCCCACCACGGGACGTTCCTCTTTCTCGGTTCTTTATTTGTATCTGAGCATTGCACAGTTTAAAATTATGGTTGTATAAAAATATAGGTGATTATGGACATACAGGTAAAGGGTAAAGTTCATCCTTGCTCAAAAGCCAGTCGTATCAGACTCTAGGGTTCAGTGCTCATCTCCGTTTATAGCCAAAGTGCCAGCGCTGTCCGTGGATATGTGGCAGGCATGACTAGACACTGGAGCACACGGAACACTGTTATCCACCGACCAAAGTGGTACCTATTTATCTACTTGCAATGTTTTTTGCTTTGAACTGCTAGGTTGGCAGGAGCTGGAACAGACTATGTTTGATGTTCTGGTAGAAACACGAAGCAGCCGGCATAACAGGGCTAAACCGTTTATTGGGTAGTCAGAACATGGAGAACAGTGGTGCAGCACCATTCATTATATACACTCAGTAATGGATACATTTGGGCGGGAAGAGGCAGGAAGGGAGGGGGTAACTTGGAGGTAATCGGACCGGAGTGAAAACTGTACAGCTACATAGTTTAGATGGGAACGCAGTCCCGCGATATTTACAAGACCAAGAAGAAGGAGACAAAATGGAGGATCGTAATGATCCTAAATAGTTCCAAAACAGTACAGCACATACCTGTCAACCTTCCCGGACTGGCCGGGATTTCCCGGTTTTCGGCGTCGATTTTTGCCCTTTCCCGCTCCGCGCTGCCGAAACCCCAGATTTCGGCAGCGGGGGAAAGGAGGCACTGCGCAGCCCATCTGGAAGGGCTCTACACTTCCGTAGCTCCCTTCCACGCATGCGCAGAAGGCTACGCCGCGTGCGTAGAAGGCTATGCAAGCGGCATAGCCCTCCACATGCATGCGTACAACGCAACCTGCGCAAACCCGATCCGCGCAGGTCCCGGATTCGGCGGAGCCGCGGTTGACAGGTATGGTACAGCATAAATTGTATTCAAACACAACACGATGGGAGCTCACTCCGCCATGCAGCACTCAGGTTTCGGAGTGCTGACCTGCCAAACTTCCTTTCATCAAGTTCAACGTCTTAACGGCTCAGCCACCACAGTCCAGACATATGGACGTACTGCATAGCGCATGAAATAATTAGTTGGCGCTCAGCTTGGGAAGATGGGATAAGATGATTCTGCTGGGTGTCCCAGCCACCGTAGTGGTCTTCAGCCGCCACATCCAGCGCAGTGGGGTCCACAGAGAAACATGATTGTTAGTTGCTCTGAAATTACTTGCCATTTGCTTCTCCAGGCACTTTAATTAAGTGCATTCCTTCCTTGGGTTGAATGAAAAATAGATTGTGTCTGCTAGAGAGCGAGAGCGAGAGAGAGGTTTAATTGCAAGAGCAGCACAGCAAAGGAATGAGCTTGTGGCAAGGGTGGTAGAGAAAGAAGAGCAGGAGAAACATCTGAGAAACTGCGGGGTGGTGGTGGAAGAGGAAGGCTCTTGGTTCAGCACAATGGAACTTTAGTGTATGAAAACCAAGACACAGGACACAGCCTCGGGCTGGGTTAACTCAGGTTTATTGCATCGTGGACAGAGGGAACATGAGGTAATGGCGGATCGATAGCTCTTTATATACAGCAGTAATACATTTGAACGTGGTGCCATGGTAGCCCATTGGCTACTGCCTGCGTGACGTCATTGCGAGTCACGCCCTTCTTGTCCAGGTGTAGGTGGTGGCGGGAAAGCTTCCCGCGCTGTTGCCTTTGATGTGTTCGGACCAAGAGAGCTCGGACGCTCGCTGCTGCCAGCTGGTGGTCGTTAGCTCGCGTCCTATTACGGGGTTTATATGATACAGCTGAAAGGTTACATTGTTGCTGTAGGCAAGGTTACATTGGCTCAGATACATTGTAATCCATGTGTCAGGTAACCATTAGAACACAACACCCCTCCCCCCTAGGATGAGACAACGTCTCGAGTCCACACTCAAATACCACACTCCCCCCCCCCTAGGAGACAAAGTCTCTCAGCCAAGATGGCTTATTTCGAACACGCTGGGGTCTCGATGCGGGCTGCCTTTCCCCGGGTTTGCTACCTTCTCTTTGTCCCCTGGTTTCCTGCCCTGTAATTGGAGAGGGAGACTCGTTAGTGGCTTGCCGCGGCACCGCGGCGTTGTTGGGAGGTGTGCTCTCTCTTAGGGAAGAACCGGGGGCACTGGGGGCTAACGAAAAACCCCTCTTCTCGCTTGGATGGGTGGGGGAACACTCCTGAAAACCCCCCCGGCTCGCAAAATCAAAATCAAAATTACATTCGGGGGCAGCGGTCGCGAACTCCTCTCCCCCTTCCCCGGCCTCCGATGGAACTGGTTTATCAAAAGGGTATGAGTCGGGGCCGCTGCTTCTTCCTTCCCCCCTTGCTTGGGACTGTTGTCCGCTGCAGTCTCCCCCTTGGGCTAAACGGGTGGGGGAGAACCCTAACGCTGAATCCCGTTGTTGAGCCCCACTGGCTGGTACATTCACTCGGTGCCTCAGTTGGTCCGCGTGCCTCCTCCAGAGGAGGCCAGTGTTAGTCTCGACCCGGTACGACACTGGCCCCGTCTGTTCTACTACCGTCCCCGGCACCCAGGCTGGCCCCGCGCTGGCATAGTTCCTGCAGTGAACAGGGTCGCCGGCGGCGAACCCTTTCGAGACTGCCAACCCTATGTTTTTTCCTTTATCCTCGACTCTCGTCGGGTCTAGCCTGGACAGGATCGTGGTCAGTTTACGCCGCATCAAGAGCTCTGCCGGCGAGTAGCCTGACGCTAAGGGGGTCACCCTATACGCTAATAAGAACTGACATACTTGGTGATTCAGGTCCCCCGGGCCCATGCGCCGAAGCGCATCCTTTGTCGTACGCACCAACCGTTCCACTTGGCCATTCGTGGCCGGGTGAAACGGCGCGGATGTGACGTGCCGAATGGCGTTTGCCTCCATGAATGCCCCGAACTCCGAGGAGGTGAAGCAACTTGCGTTATCGCTGACTAACGTGTCGGGTAAACCGAACGTGGAAAAGACTCTCCGTAGCTGGCTAATTGTCGTGGCGGAGGACGTGCTCTTTACTGGGATAACCTCCAGCCACTTGGAGAACGCATCCACCACCAGGAGAAACATGGTTCCTCGGAATGGGCCAGCGAAATCTATGTGCACTCTGGACCACGGCCCCCTTGCTGTGTCCCATTCCCTATGCGGGAGGCGGGCCTGCTCTGGACGGGATCCCTGACATGCCTCACAAGTGCCGACCATGTGCTCAATGTCCGCGTCCAGCTGTGGCCACCAAAAGTAACTGCGGGCCAGCGCTTTCGAACGAACGATGCCCGGGTGGCTGACGTGCAGCAGTTTGAGCACCCTCGGTCGCATGGATGTAGGGACCACCACCCGTTGGCCCCACAACAGGCACCCCCTTTCCAGGGACAGCTCTAGTTTTTTCCGAAAGAATGGGTCGAATTCCGTGCTCGGGGACGATGCTGGCCACCCCTTCTGTACCCATGAGCTGACTTTCTCCAGCGTTCTGTCCTTGCCTGTCGCCCTAGCAATATCGGCTGGTACTATTGGGGGTGCGTCTAAGACCTCAATTAGCAACACCTGGCGGTCTCTTTCTACCCTAGCCTTTTGGTCGTCCGACAAGGGCAAAGGGGATCTCGAAAGTGCATCAGCATGGCTGATCTCCTTTCCGGGCCGGTACTCCAACTCGTGTTGGTATGCGTTGAGAAAAATAGCCCAACGCAGCATTCTCGGGGATAGGATCTGCGGCGTGGGCTTGCTTGCCGTGAAGATCCCTAACAGGGGTTTGTGATCCGTCACGATTTTGAACGGGCGGCCATACAGAAAATCGTGAAACTTTTTGGTCCCCGCTACTATTGCTAACGCTTCCCTGTCGGTTTGTGCGTAATTTCGCTCTGCTTGGGACAGGGACCTTGAATAAAACGCAACCGGGGCCTCCCTTCCGTCATCCAACACGTGGCAAAGCACCGCCCCCACCCCCACCGGTGATGCATCGCAGACTAAGACCACCGGCCGTTTGGGGTCGAAATGCGTTAGGATTGCATCAGAAGTCAAGAGCTGCTTTAGTTCTTTGAACGCCCTCTCGTGCTCGTCACCCCACATCCATGTCTCCTCCTTTTTAAGCAACCGATGAAGCGGTTCGGCTACGGACGCTTTCCGCGGAAGGAATGTGTGGTAAAAATTGAGGAGCCCCAGGAATGACTGTAGCTCGGTTTTGGATGTGGGGCGAGGGGCATTCTTGATGGCGGCTACTTTGGATTTGGACGGCTTAATACCCTCTGGTGTGATTCGGAACCCTAAAAACTCGACCTCGGTTTCGAAAAAGACACATTTGTCCTTCCTCAGTCTCAGCCCCGCTTTCTCGAACACAGTTAGTACTTTGTCCAATCTTTTTGCCAGTTCGGCCTCACTCCCCCCTGTTATCAATACGTCATCAAAATAAGGCAACACCCCCTCCAGTCCCTTCAGGAGGCGTTCCACAAGCGACTGAAAAAGGCCGGGTGCCGAGTTCACGCCGAACTGTAACCGCGACACCTGGAACGCTCCTTTATGTGTGACTATCGTTTGTGCCGCGGCCGTGGCGGGAGTTACGGGGAGTTGCTGATAGGCTTGTGCCAGATCGAGCTTAGCGAAACACTTTCCCCCATTTAGCCTGGCCAAAAGGTGGCTGACCACCGGCACCGGGTATGCATTAGGGCGGATCGCCTTGTTAATTGTACACTTATAATCAGCGCAAATGCGCACCTCCCCGTTAGCCTTCAGAGCTGTTACAATTGGAGTTTCCCACTCCGCGGAATCAACAGGAATAAGAATCCCCTGGCCCACCAATTTGTCCAGTTCCGCCTCTATTTTGTCCTTTAGTGCGAAGGGCACCCTGCGCGGTTTGAGTCTAATCGGGCGGACCTCCGGGTCTAGGTCGAAGGCTACAGGGGGTCCCTTGAATTTTCCCAGTCCTTTTTTAAAAACGTCGGGATGCGCGTCGCACACCGCTTGTATTGGATCCACCCCCACCGAATGTACTCCCCCTATGAACAGGCCTAAAGGCTGAAACCACTGTGTCCCAAGGAGGCTACAACTTCCCCCCTTGAGGACAACTAGGGGCAGTTCCGCAGAATGTCTCTTGAAATTAACCCGAAATTTCCCGACCCCCAATACCGGAATGCTGTTTCCCTGTACATCTCGTAGTGTGGACCTCAATGTTTTAAGCTTGGGCCGCACGTGGGGGTCGATTTTCAAGAACTCTTTCTGGGGAATTATGGAATAGGAGGACCCCGAGTCAATTTCCATCCTGATAGGGGCCCCTTGTACTAGTACCTCAACGAAGTAATGGGACTGTCCCGCGGACACGCTGAACACTGGGGCGTCGCCTTCGCTGCCGTCCGAGACGCGGCCCACGCCGTCCTGCTTCCTCGTGGTCTGGGCGCCATCTTTGGGCCTCGCTGGACGGTCCGGCCTGGTCGAACGGTCTGGTGACGGCCTCCGGCCCTCCTTCCGTTTTCTGCATGCCTTGGCAATGTGCCCCCGACGGCCGCAGGTGTAACATTCAGCCTTTCTAAATGGGCACCTCGCGCGTTCATGGGCCGCTCCGCAACCATCGCAGCGGCGCCCCCCTTTCCGGACCTTTTGGACCTCCTCGCCGTCGCTGCCTTCTGAGGACGACTTTGAGGCCCGTCGAGTTGCGTGCACCGATTGCCCGGACTTCCCGTGCACCGAACTTTCCGCCTTGCCGGCCCTGGGACGCCACTCACGCCACTGGTGCATCTCGTCCACTCCAGCATTCGTGGACTCCGCGGCTTCCGCGGCCTCGACGACCTCTGCCAGCGTGGGTGGCGGCTCCTTGTTCATCAAGCTGCGCTGCACCTCCTTGTCTTTTAGGCCACACAGCACGCCGTCCCTGAGGGCCATGTCTAGGATGTCGCCCCATTTGCAGGGGACAGCGGCTACCCTCATGGCGGCCACGAATGCCTCAACCGACTCGTCCGGCGCTTGGACTCGCCTCCAAAACGCGCTCCGAGCGGGAAACATCGCCCTCGAGGGTTGGAAGCGCTCCCGTAGCAGCTTCATGATATCGTCCGCTTTAAATTGGCTCACCTTCTTCGGAGCGATGATGCCCACCAGCGTCCGCTTGGTTTCCACCCCGAGCATTCTGGTGAGGATGGCCCTCTTCCGCTCCTCATCGTCTTCCTTGACTTTGAGTTCCACCAGCGCCGCCTGGAAGTCCATCTCCAGCAGCTCCCAGTCTTGCGGTTTGGTGATGTTGAACCCGTTCTGTGCCCTGGCTGCTCCTTGGGGATCCATTATCCCACCTTCGTCGCCAATTTAGTGTATGAAAACCAAGACACAGGACACAGCCTCGGGCTGGGTTAACTCAGGTTTATTGCATCGTGGACAGAGGGAACATGAGGTAATGGCGGATCGATAGCTCTTTATATACAGCAGTAATACATTTGAACGTGGTGCCATGGTAGCCCATTGGCTACTGCCTGCGTGACGTCATTGCGAGTCACGCCCTTCTTGTCCAGGTGTAGGTGGTGGCGGGAAAGCTTCCCGCGCTGTTGCCTTTGATGTGTTCGGACCAAGAGAGCTCGGACGCTCGCTGCTGCCAGCTGGTGGTCGTTAGCTCGCGTCCTATTACGGGGTTTATATGATACAGCTGAAAGGTTACATTGTTGCTGTAGGCAAGGTTACATTGGCTCAGATACATTGTAATCCATGTGTCAGGTAACCATTAGAACACAACAGGAACATTGTGAAGAGAATTCAGTTTTGGGACAGTGGGTTCATCTCACACTCTTTCATTTTGTATTCAAGTGTCTAGTCCAGGGGAGCTCTAACTATGGCCTGTGGGACGGATCCGGTTGCCACCACCAATTTATCCAGCCTACGCCGTCCTCGTCACTCCTGCAAGCGGACATACAGGCATGTTTTACTTCCACTTCCGGGAGCGATGAGCGGCGTGAGCCAGGTGAATTGGTGGTGGCAGCCGGATCTGGCCCACGGGCCATAGTTAGGGCTCCCCTGGTTTAAGCAGAGAAGATGGCAGCCTAAAATCTATCTCACCCTGTTGCAAAACAGATTGCAAGACACGCTTTTCTTCCACTTCCAGTGGGAAGGCTAGAGCAGTGATGGCAAACCTTTCAGAGACCGAGTGCCCAAACAGAGCGGCGGGACAAACTCTGTGCTCGGGAGAGGTGCTCCCATTGGGCTGCTTGGCAGAGGAGCAGAATGAACTCTGTGCTGGGGGTGAAGGAAGGGCTCCCATGGGGCTGTTGGGCAGAGGGGCAAGGCAAACTCAGTGTTGGGGTGACAGCACACGTGCCAACAGAGAGGGCTTGGAGTGCCCCATCTAGCATGTGTGCCATAGGTTCGCCACCACTGGGCGAGGTGGTTGTGGCCCAAAATATCTGATGGACACTTTGCAAGAGAGGATATTGAAGAAATGGCAAAGATGGGGAAAGGGTTCAGTGCATTGACGTCTGCATCTCATCCCAAAATATGTGTCCCTTGCATATTCTGGCCAGGGGAACCAGCCAAGCTGGTGTTCCTGGAACGGCTGCAGAAAGGGAGGGTTTACTAAATTCATCTGAAAGAATGGTGCTGAGATTTCTGGCCATAAAGGGGACAGTGCCCATCCCCATTTACAGCCAAAGAGTCAGTGCTGCCTGTGTCCACAGCCATTTCTGTGCTCTTGTGGCAGGCATGACTAGATGCTGGAGCGCACAGAACACTCTTACCTTTCCCACTGAAACAGTACCTATTCATCCACTTGCGATATCCTTATTTCGAACTGCTAGGTTGACAGGAGCTGGGACAGATGACAGGAATGGCTTAGTGGTTGAGAGCATGAGCTTGACGACCAAAGGGTCAGCAGGTCAGCAGTTCGAGGCCTGTGTGCTGTGCAAGGGAGTGAGTTCCTGTCATCTGTCCCAGCTCCTGCCCCCATTAAAACGTATTACACCAATAGAATTTTTTTTTCTCTATTCTTCTTGTGGCACAGTTAAGCTGCAGTACTGGAGCCACAACTCTGCTCACTATCTAAGTTCGATCCCAATGGGCTCCAGTTGACTTAGTATTCCATCCTTCTGAGGTCAAAAAAAATGAGTATTCACAGACCAAAAAAGGAAGATCTTGTTTATGTCAACATGCCTGACAGTAAAGGCCCATCATTCACAATAAAATGAGAATATTTGAGAACGAGAGTGAGCACCAAAAATGTTTTAAAGGGAATACTTTTTCTGGGGGGAAAATAAAACAATTGGAAAACATATCTGCCATTCTGGATCTGGCCCAGTTTCAACTTATCTGGCAGCTGTTTCAACAGGTTCCTTTGGGGAGCTTATATCCAATTAGTTCTCCTCATTAGAGTAGACCCCTTGAATTTGTCACTGAACAAAGAGATAACATTTCATTTATTCAAGGGAATTGCCATAGTTCGGAGTAGAAATTACCAACATACCTACTGGTCAATTGGATAGCAGATTCTGGGTGTTGTAGTTTGGAATAATAACTCGTTTAAGCTCTTTGCCTTCCACTGTTTTGCTGTCTAAGGAACTTGGGCTGAGATGCATAAGAGCCACCTTACCAAGCCCATTCATCTCAATGGCGTAGCAATTGTGTCAAAAACTCCAGAAAAGGAGGGGGGGTCTAGAGAGCTGCCCCACTCCGCCAACCTGCAGTGACTTGCTCCCTTGCCTGTTAAAATTCCTGCCAAGCAACTAAAGGTGTTTATTCTGTCTTGCCTCACAAGAATATTTCAAAACAAAAACAAACTTGTCCATCTTAATGACTCCAAGCTAGGAGAGATGCTCCTTTTCATGCCATGCTTCAAGAGTGAATAGATAGGGTTGCAAATGGCCCATTTGATGGTCCACACCAAATCCCTCTGGGGTCTCATCTCAGGGATGTTATTATGGCTTGTTGTGTTGACCCCTTGGTTGTAGGGGGTTGGGTTAGATCAGTGGTTCCCAATGTGGGGCACATGCCCCAAATGGGGAATTCAATTCAATTCCCAGAAGCCTATGTCAGTACATTGGCTGATCAGTGCTTTGTGGAATTGGCTGAGGCTTCTTGGAACGCCTCTACCAAAAAACCAAAGGTTGGGAAACTCTGGGTTAAATGATCTCTGAGATCCCTTCAAGCCTTCTGTGATTCTGTGCTTGTGCAGAGGATTCAAACAGTCGTCTTTCTGTCCCGTGCAGCCAAAACTTTGCTCACAACCTGAGTTCGATCCTGACGGGCTCAAGGCTGGCTCTGCCTTCCATCCTCCAGAGGTCAGTAAAATAAGTACTCAGCATGTTGGAGGCAAAATGCTAATTATCTTGTGAACTATTTATTTATTTATAAATCAAATTTATACAGCTGCCCACTTGCCACATCATGGCGACTCAGGGCGACTTACATAATTAATACCACAAGATAACAAAAAACAGCAGGAGGAGAGAAAAGCTAGTGAGAGTTTGGAAGTTCGGGTAGGCGGTGACGTATCCCCCAGCTAGGTGGAAAGAGTGGGGGGGGGAGGCGGAGGCGTTCTTGGCTGCCTGCACACTCGGGGCGGTGGTGTCAGCCACTTGCACGGCCAGGGCAGTGAGTGTAATTTGTTTATTTATTCCATTTTTATACCGCCCATCTAGGAGGTTTCCCACTCTGGGCGGTGTACAAATAATTAAATGAACAACCAACAACCCCATAATATGGTAATTGCTATTGTTATCATTCTATTGCAGGTGTTCTCAACCTTTTTTAAGCCAGGGACCGAGTCATGTTCCCTCAGACAGCTTCAGGGGCACCATGGCCATTTTGCCCTTCCTCCACCACATGCACTTATACTCATTTCCATTATTATGCTCATTGACCAATCCTTGCGCTCCAAAAACAACTGTCAGATGTAATTTGGTTTGCCAGCTGAATCTTTAAAAGTGCCTTGATAACACAACTAAAGATTCAGTTCAAGTACTTTTGAGCAGAACTGGGTACGCATGCCACGCTTCAACAACAAGAAACATCTGTTTTTAAGGTCACCAGACTTTACATCTGGAAAAGCTAAGTCCTGACTCAAATGTACAGCCAAAGCAAAGTTAGGACACACACACACATACACACACACACACACACACACACACACACACACACACACACACACACACACACACACACACACACACACACACACACACACTCTCTGCTGGATTTTGGCCTTGATCTTCTTAGTCCTGGTGGTGCGGTGGTTAAACTGCTGTACTACAACCAAAAGGTTGTAGGTTCGATCCTAACCAGAGCACAAGGTTGACTGAGCCTTCCATCCTTCTGAGACCAGTAAAATGAGTTGGTATACCGCTTGGAAGTTGGAAGGTTTCCCTTGCTTGAAAGCCAGTCATATCCAACTCTAGGGTTCAGTGCTCATCTCTGAGCTTCTGCAGACGTTTCCGTAGTCATGTGGCAGGCATAATTATACACTGGAGCGCACGGAGCACTGTTACCTTCCCACCAAAGTGGTCGCTATTTATCTACTTGAAATTTCTTGCTTTCGAATTGCTAGTTTGGCAGGAGCTGGGACAGAGCCGGGAGCTTATTCTGTCCTGCAGTACTCGGGAATTGAACTGCTGACCTCCCGCCTTCCAGTCAGCGTCTTAGCCACTTGAGCCACTGCAGTCCCTGAGGTGGTATGTAGTTGTGATTGCTTTGCTTTAGGTCTGTGCATTAACTCTTTTGCTTCTTTGGGGCCATCCTGACTATAAGGAGCATTCGCTGCCTTGCATTATGTAAAGAGAGGGGCACAATGCTTCCTCCCTTACCAAAGACAGGTGTCAACTGGGGAAATGGTCAGAGAACAGACCTTGATGTTTCCCATCGATAACTGGCACCACAAACTCTTGCCTGTGTATCAGGTGTTCAGGTCACCTGGCCACAGTCTTCCTCATAATGGTGACCTACATGGTTGCGTTTCCTTTCTGACTATAGCAATTACTTCCAAATTGGCACCTGTCCCTATAAATTAGCAAAAGCAAATGTGATCTCCCATTGCCCTTTCTATTTTTGGTGGCACATTTTCCTTGCGGTGGCGATGCAGACAAGAGGCCAGCCTAGATAGCCTTAGGGGGCCCTGGGAATACTGTATGGATACCTAAGGACAACCTCCGGGTTGGAGAGATAGGCAGGATATCTCTCAATAAATGCCATTTCCAGGGAATCCTAAGGAGGTGAAGGCATCTGCTTGGGAATAATACCCTGAAGCCCATGGTGAGCCACTGTGCGAGACAGAAGGCTGGACTGGATCATGGGCTCCTGTGGCCTCTTCCAGCAAGGCTGCTCTTATGTATGGGTCACAGAAAGGCAGGGAAACTGTTTTCCACCAGTTCCCCTTTCATGACCGTGACCCCGTTTGGAGTAGAACATTTCCATATATACCTTTTTTTAAATCCCATTTGAGAATGACTCAAAGAGTTGGCTGGAACAGAGGGAATTTCCCAACCAAAATGTACCTGCGGCCAACTTCAAGATAAAGCCTGGCCTCGGGCTTCTACCTGTCTCCCTTTGAGTCAACACCAGTGAATGGCATAGAAAAAGCAAGGTCAAAGAGTAACAGGAGAGATGCAAACAATATTACTCAGCCCCTAGCAATGCCAGGCTCTTTTTGGTGCACGAAGAGGGTGGCCAGCTGCTTGCTTGCTTGCTTCACCTTCCTTCCTGGAGAAACATCTGGATCAGCTTCAATCGGGTTCCTTGTTCCCTGGAGATGAAGATAGTTTTCTCACTGTTCCTGCCAGTAACACAGGCAACCCTACTACTCCAAGGTTCCTTCTATTGTTAGCAGCAAAGGACCCAGATTTTTATTTACAGTGAAACCCCCGGTCACGACGGAGGCCCATTCCAACAGCCTCCCTTATAACCTGAAAAAATTGTAAATCGAAACATCCATAGGGATGCATTGAAAAATTAAAAAACGGTCCAACAATTGATTGTTGTAAACCAAAAAGAAATACATTAAAAAATGTGTAAACCGGGACAGCATTTCCATAGGATTTGCCATTGTAAAACGCAGCAAACTTAAACAGAGGCGGTTGTAACCCAAGGTTTTACTGTACAGTGGTACCTCATACAACGATTTAAATCCGTTCCATGGGGCTCGTTGTTGTATGAAACAATTGCTATACAATACTTGCATTGTATAGCGATTTTCCCTATGAGATGCATCGTACGACGAATTTTTTTTTTTTGCTAAGTGATTTTTCCCATTGAAAAATTGTTGTACGGTTTTTTCCATAGGGAAAATTGTTATGCGGGACGCCTTTTCCCCAAAAAACCTAATTGTTATGCGATTTTGTTGCTATACGGGGCGATTGTTGTATGAGGTTCCACTGTATTTGTTTTAGTTCTCAATGAGAGGGGGGTCTACTGGTTGTTTGCAAAAACAGAGGCATAGTAGTGTGAATGCTGGGGGTGGGGGTGGGGGATCATTCCTTTTTCACAGACTTCATCCTGGCAGTCCTTTGTAATTGTGCAAACATCCAACTAAGTGGCCAGTTTAGGAAAATAAAGCAAGATGGATTGGAAACTACGGGAGATATCAAACATCCCTGCAGTGACTCTCAGGCATTTTCCAGCAGTTAAGGAATTCCCTCTTCCAGTGATAAATCATCTGTAATGTAGTGTTTGCCCTTGTGATGTTTTCTAAAAGGACGTGGTAGGGGGAAATCTGGGCACCATCACTTAATGAGATTCATGGTTTGGCTATCATTGGAACCTGAGTCTACATTGATTTAGTCCTAGGAGCCCTGGTGGTGCAGCGGGTAAATTGGTATCCTGTAACCAAAAGGCTGGAAGTTCGATCCTGACCAGGGCTCAAAGGTTGACTCAGCCTTCTTTCCATAGCTGTCAAGTATCCCTTATTGTCCAGGAAAACCCCTTATTTTACCCTCTTTCCCGCTGTCATCCCTTATTAATTAGACTGCAATGCCCTATTGCCACCATTGGAGGGCAGCACAGGATAAGCATAGCTGTCAAGTATCCCTTATTGGCCAGGAAAACCCCTTATTTTACCCTCTTTCCCGCTGTCATCCCTTATTAATTAGACTGCAATGCCCTATTGCCGCCATTGGAGGGCAGCACAGGATAAGCATAGCTGTCAAGTATCCCTTATTGGCCAGGAAAACCCCTTATTTCCAAATCCAAAACTTGACAGGTATGCTTCTTTCCAAGGTCAGTACCCATGCTAATAACCTTGTGAACCACCCAGAGAGTGCACTAAGTGCTGTAGAGTGTAACTGTTTGTTTGTTTGTTTTGCTTTTAATGGGAAAGTCTATGACCAGATCTTTAGATCATTTCAGTTCTGCTATGGGACATCTACAGGCAGATGGTTGCTTTCAAAGAGAGCAGGAAATACATTGCTTGGTACTCTGTAAAGGCAGGTGATTGAAGGGCGACTCACTGTGCTAGTAGACATTGGATTGACAGTGTTTGCCTGATGTAGCAGTTGATTAAGATTTTGGGACATCCTCGCCAGGAAGGAGGCTGTGTTAGGGCCCCTGCTTGGGGTGTGCCTTTCCTCCCACAGGCTGCAAGTGGGCTGTTCAAAGAGCCCTGCCATCATTCTTTACTAAGAAGTACCTGTAGGTTAGCCTGACTTCATCAAACAGGAGGAGCCACAGGCTGACTCAGGATGAATCAGGTGGTTCACAGTCAAAGGCATTGGCCAGGTAACTCACAACCCACTAATTCAGGTAGTGTGTCTTCCCACAAAAGTGTTGTAAAGCTTTCTTCTTCTTCTTCTTTTGCTTCTTCTTCTTCTGCTGCTGCTGTTGCTTCTTCTTGTTGTTGAGCTTCTTGTGCTTCTACTTCTCCTCCTCCTCCATCCCTCCTTTTGGGTATTGAGAGACCAGATTGTTCTGATGCTGGCAATTGCGAGCAAACATCACCTTTTTCTTCCCTAAGCACGGTGTGTGCGCAAATGCTCACATTTATTGGAACCCACATGGTTTCTTACATTCAGGCCAAGGCAGGCCTCAGTCCAGGTTTTTGATGTGCTCCAAGACTGTCCACGATAGAGAAAGGTGCTCAAATTCTGATGGCAGCGTTAGAAAATGGCTGTCAGGGTGTATGAGGGAAGACTGAACATAAACCAGAAGTCTCTTCAGGATGTTTGGAAAAAAGAAGGAAGGAGGGAGGGAGGGATGGTTGGATGGATGGATTGGTGGGTGGGCGGTTGGATGGATGGATGGATGGAAAATACAACTGAAGTTCAGAGAAATTGAACAAATTTAAAACAGAGAGACTTCTACATCCCTACCAAGGTTTTTGCAACATCATTGAAAGAAGGGATGCCTTAAGTGCTGAAAGCAACTCATTGTCACAGGAGGAAATTTTCCCACTACACATCGTTTGCTTGTGTTTTAGAGATGTTGGTTCACCAAAAGCAATTCAGTCGGTTTCGCTGACTCACACAACGGTTTCCCTCTGTCTGAAAGGGACAGGCGCTTTCCATTCCCCAAGAATCTGGCCAGTCACACTGAACAGCTGGTGGGCTATATTCAGCTGTGAGGATCAGAAGCAGCTCAGCTTATGAGGAATGGGTTGTGCAGGAATGCCCTCAGATGCGTTGTTGCTTGAAGCAAAGGCTAAGGTGACCCTTCGCTCCATTCCATGCACTAACGTCATCCATGCTGACCATTGAATGCAACTTCAGTAGTGGCAATTGGTCAACAGTTGGGTTTTTCCAGGTCTCAAGATGCTAGCTAAGATCTTGTGGAATTGCTCTGCTTTTCTCAGTTTCCCAAGGGGCGTGGATGTGGTGCTGCTTGCAGAAATCATGTCCGCACTGAGGAAACACCTGCAGCCATAGGTCTTGATCTTCCCGGACAGAGTGGCCTGGGGAGTCCATTGCAGACTACACCGCCGCTCTGCACATTGCTGCCACCCCGTGCAAGTGGGACAACATCGAAGAAGCACTCCAGGACCATCTGGCTGGCATGAGGGACGAAGATGCTTCTTCATTCCCTGAACACGAAACTTCTTGAGCATGTTTATCTTCCATTTAGGGACTCCAACCCTCAGCCTATTCAGAGTCCTCCAAGTGACATTTAGAAAGTTGAGTTCCTCAGCCATATCCTCCTTTAATTTTATTCTTCGTCCATCTTCTTGCGTACTCTCAAGAATGTTTGTTCTTGCCATAAAGCAGGAGTTCTCACCTTTTTAAGCCGGGGGCCGAGTCACGTTCCCGCAGACAGCTTTGGGGGCAGGACAGCCATTTTGCTCTTTCTCCACCATATAGCACATCCAGATGTGGTGGAGGTGGTGGGGACCACATGAAATGGTGCCACGGGCCGCATCCAGCCTGTGGGCCACAGGTTGAGAATCCCTGCCATAATGCTCTTCCTGGATCTGAATTTCAATGGCGCATCACCGGAGCTGGCCATTAGAGGCCACTGTCTGCAATGTAAACATAGGGTTCGCTGTTATCCACAGTTTCTGATATGTATGGCAGGTATCAGAAAACACACACACATACCTGTGGATAAAGGGGGGACCTGTATTGCTTTACGGTGGCTCCCTCCTCCACACACCTAGCTTAGGAATGAGGACATTGGGTCAGTGCATAAATATCTGGATATGTGCTTAGGAAATTTGCCTCTCATTGGCTGTCTGTCTCACTCTATCACATATACACACATCCACAGACATGTGAACATGTACTATTTTGTAGTTGTTATACATACCCTTGACTTGAGTTTTCCCCCTCTGCTGAATTAGACAAGTTTGGTCTGTGGCTCTCAAGGGCAGCAAGCTAGCTTAGCAGACTCAAGGCAGACAATGTGACTCCCAGGAGTTAGTGTGACTTACTGCATCTGCCAAACAGTAGGGCTGGCCCAGGGAATGTGGCATCCAGCTGAGGGCCTAGCCCAGCGATTCCCAACCTTTTCAAGCCAGGGGCCGGGTCACACACTCTCAGTCACCTTCGAGGGCTGGACGCCCATTTTGCCCTGCTTGCACAATGGGAGTAACCATTTTGTCCCAGCAGCTTCAAGGGGACATCCATTTTGTTTCTCAAATGCCCTTGGAGGGGTGGGGAGGCACATGAAATGGTGCCAAGGGCCAGATCTGGCCCATGGGCCTTAGGTTGGGACTCCTGGTCTAGCCAATCCCAGGCTTCACTGGCGAGTCCAACCAGCACTCTCCAGGGTTTCAAGGCAATGGAAAAGCAACTTTCTCATCATCTGCTCTCTGATCCTCTTGAGGTTGGGGCTGGGACTTTTTCCATGCCAAGCTACGCTCCCCAATACATTAATAGTTATCATTGCTAGACCGCCTAACAGCCTTTCCCGCCAGGAAATCCAAAGCAATACATTCATTTTCTTGATGTCAACATAATTCTACCTCCGTTCTTCTCCTGCTGGAATAAAGCATCAAGATATGCAACAAGGGATCTGAACAAACAGGAATGCAAGGCAAAAGCCCATCATCGGTGGACGTGATTCCTTCTTTTCTGCATCTCTATGCAAATTGCTCTTCCTTCCTTGCCAAAAGTCACGCCTTGATTTTAATTCGTAGTGAAGGAATCAGATGTCACAGAGCTGCCTATCCGTCAACCAAAAGGTAATCAAAAGGGGACGTTGATTTGCGTGAAATTGCACATGCTAGTCCTAGTCAGCATGCAAAGAGATGCAAAAGGAGAAAAGGAATGTATGGAATTGCCACTTATCTCAGCTGGGTACTGGGTCTGTGACCAGGTAACTAAGGTAGCTGCATCCATCCCATGCAGGTGGGCAATTTTCATAGTCCCTTATCTTCACCCGCAGGTTTCTTTCTGCTTAAATCAGACCCGGACTTCACATGGCAAGGCATCTCTGGATCTCTTCCAAAGGGGGAGTTCGAATGAAAGACTGCCTTCTCAACATCCCTTAAAATGGGGGGTGCCCAAACTAAGGCCCGTGATCCAGATCTGGCCCCCAATGCCAATTCATCTGGCCCACGCCACCCTTGTTGCTCCCAGAAGCGGAAGTAAAATGTGCCTGGACAGGCGTGTTATACTTCTGCTTCTGGGAGCAATGAGGGTGGCGGGACCAGATGAATTGGCATTGGGGGCTGGATCTGGCCCACGGGCCATAGTTTGGGCACCTCTGGTTTAAGCAGCTTAAAATCTATCTCATCCTGTTGCAAAACAGATTGCAAGGCACATTTTACTTCCGCTTCCGGTGAGAGGAACCACATGACCAGCCCACTGAACCACGTGACCGGCCCATGGCCCAAAAGGTTTGGGCACCCTTGCCCTAAAAGAAGACATGTGGCCACCCGATCTGCAAAAATAGAAGACAACTTTAAGCACTTCTTCTTTCATGTCCCAATCAAACCCTGGACTGCCAAAATGAAGCCACTTTCTTGGCTTTGTCGTTGGCCAAACTTAAGCACTTCCTTGACCAAATTCAGAATTGTTTTTCTCCTCTTATGCCATTTCTTAGTTAATATCAGTAAGTTCTTCTTTTTTGCACTTTTCAGGTTGACTATTAGTTTTTCTTCCTCTTGAGCTCTTGAGAGGAAAGGCAGGATAGAAATGGGACAAATAAAGAAGCAATATGTGCATGTCCAATAGTCACAAGCTCCGCACCAGGCCAATGCTCTTTGCCAGTAAATGTCAAGTGATGCTTTTGAGCCTTTCTGCTTTGTACAGCTTCCTGAAGAACAGTTTGGTAGGTTGCAGGGCAGGCTTTGTCTTGTTCATTGAAATTGCCAGGATGTCAGCCCTAACCATCCAGCAGAATGTAATAAGAAAGGGAGTCTTTCTTTAATGGGTAACATCATCTCCTGCAATCTCAAAAAGAAAGAGGTAGGGCTCTCATCATCTTTACCTGTCCTTAAGAAGAGCAAAACCAAAAATAAGGGTTGTCAGGTCTCTGTTTTGGGCTTCAAGGTACAGCTAGAAAACCAGGAAAAGGTCTACTTCTGCTTCATTGACTATGCTAAAGCATTTGTTTCTGTGGATCACAACAAACTGTGGCAAGTCCTTGAAGAGATGGGAGTACCAGACCCCCTCACCTGTCTTCTCAGAAACCTGTAGATAGTTAAGACCAGATATGGAACAACTGTTTGGTTTAGAGTAGGAAAAGGAGCACAACAAGGCTGTATATTGTCACCCTGCTTATTTATCATATATGCAGAGTACATCATGCATAATTCAGGGCTGAATGAATCACAAGCCGGAATTAAGTTTCCCGGGAGAAATATCAACAACCTCAGCATTGCAGATGACACCATCCTAATGGCAGAAAGTTAAGAAGATCTAAAGAGCCTCTTAATGAGGGTAAAAGAAGAGAGGGCAAAAGTTGGCTTAAAAACCAACATTAAAAAAAAAAACCCAAGATCCTGGCATCTGGCCCCATCACTCCCTCCCTGACAAGCAGAAGGGGAAGAATTGGAAGCAGTTACAGATTTCACCTTCTTGGGATCCAAGATCATTGCAGACAGTGACTGCAGCCACGAAATAAAAAGACTCTTACTCCTATGGAAGCAATCTATGGCATACCTAGGCAGCATAATAAAAAGTAGAGACATCACCCTATCAAGAAAAGTCTGCCTAGTCAAAGCAATGATCTTCCCAGTAGTAACATATGGCTGCAAGAGCTGGACCATAAAGAAGGCTGAGCACAGAAGAATAGACGCCTTTGACCTGTGGTGCTGGAGGAGACTCTTGAGAGTCCCCTGGACTGCAATGAGATCGAATCAGTCCATTCTGAAGGAAATCCACCCTGACTGCTCCTTGGAAGGACAAATACTGAAGAAATACTGAAATACTTTGGCCACCAATTGAGAAGAGAGGACTCACTGGAGAAAGCCCTGATGCTGGGAAAGATCAAAGGCAAAAGGAGAAGGGGGCGGCCGAGGATGAGATGGCTAGATGGCATCATTGATGCAATGGGCATAGATCTGGGTGGACTATAGAAGACGGCAGATGACAGAGGGCCTAGCATGTCGTGGTCCATGGGATCGCAAAGGGTCAGACTTTATCGTGCAACTGAACAACAATGTTTAACCAACAGCATCCAGGACCAGAACCCTATAAACAAGGGCTAAAAGCAGTAGTAGATGCAAGGAGCATGGTTGGGAGATTGTTCTGGCTGTGAGAGTCACTCTTCAAAACCATGGAATGGACACATCAAGCTTGCACCCCACGCCATTGCATACAGGGAAAAGTCTGTTAGCATTGTTCCAGCTTTAAAAGTACCCTCAGTGGCAGAGACAAAAAAAAACACTTTGGAATTAGGCAGGGCTGGACTGATTCAAACCAGCCTTTGCATCATGTGGTCAGAAAATACTTAGAGTTTACCCATTTTATAAGCAGAGCAAATTCCATGGTATTTGACCATATAGTGGCCAAAGCCCAGGCTTCCGTTCCCAGACTTTGCACCTGAAAATCTCCATCAAGAAGTACCCTGCTTGCTTTCATTTCTTTGTATGTTCTAAACAAACAAACAAACCCGGTAACATTTCCAAGTTTAGAGTGTGGTTTAGAATTGCTCCAAGAATTCACACAGTGATCTTTAAAGTCATCGTTGAGTTTCTATATTCCCTGTGCTTATTTAAAGCAAAGCAAACCAATCCCACTTCTATACCACCCCATAGTGTTTAGAGCACTCTCTGGGCGGTTCACAAGTTAATTAGAATTTTGCCCCCAACATGCTGGGTACTCATTTACTAACTTCAGGAAGGATGGAAGGCTGAGTCAACCTTGAATCCTGGCCAGGATCAAACTCACAACCTTTTGGTTGCAGTACAGCAGTTTAACCACTGCGCCATTAGTGCTCAACTTGAGAAGGCATAACAGAAGTGCAAAAAATAATCAGATTCCCTATCCTTGGTGGCAAACCTTGGCACTCACTCAAGCTATTCTTGGACTTCAATTCCCAGAAGCCCAAGCCAGCACTCCTGCTGATCGGGGCTTCTGGGAATTGAAGTTCAAGAACAGCTGGAGTGCCAAGGTTCGCCATCACTGCATGACAGATACATTCTTTGTTCCAGAATTCAAAATCTCAAATGGCTTCTCCCAGCCTGTCTTTCCGGTACACATTAAAGCCTTTTTATAGGCCAGAAGACCTCCTCTGGTTTATGTGTTTTTCTAACCTGCATTGTTTGTCACCAGAAGAAACAAGTTAGGCTGCTTTTATATTAATGTGGTATGGAGCAACTCCACCTTAGAAGAAGGAATGTGCATCAAGCATCCACCCAGGTTCAACCACTGGATGTTATGATTGGTGGCAAAGCCCCAGTGATGGAAGTAAGAGGTGGAGAAACTGGTACCTGTTGATCTCCAGGTGGTGACCGGACCAGCAAGACTGGAAACAACCAAATTCCAGTTTAAATCAGAAGGTTGAGGAGGAAGGAGTCAATCCAGCCACTCAGCCTGATCCCATCTATGACTTTGGGTGTGCCTTTTGGTCACTCCTTTCCTTTCCTTTCCTTTCCTTTCCTTTCCTTTCCTTTCCTTTCCTTTCCTTTCCTTTCATGTATGTTTGACACAACCACCCTCACCACTGCTCTGCACTTGCCAGATGGCAAAGATGATGATGATATTTAACTGCTGTAACTGCAGTGGTTCTTTGGCAGGACAATAAATGAACCGCTGAACTGTCCTCGTGTTCTAACTGTAGAGGGGACGACACCACCATTTTTGGGCTGCAGGAATCTTGCAAACTTTACAGTGCAAACCAAGAGGTACAATATATGCCAACACTCTTGTGCACACAGAAGAATACAGTGGTTCAGGAATAAACAAAATCAACCTGAGTTGGGTGGCTTAAAATAACCAGCATTTTGAGAGATTAATCCATGCCTCGGCTACGCATCATGTATTTTATTGGCCTTTGGATTGATTTCATATCTGGCAAAACCAACACGAATGTAGTGCTTTCTACTGATCAAGATGCAACCCTTAATCTCGTAGACCGCATCCTTTCAAATCTCCTTAACTCTGTAAGGTCTTGCATGGCTTGGCCTTTCGAGAGAAGCCACCAGAAGTAATAAACTTATTACGGGGCAATTGGTAAGATGTCTTTAAAAGCCTCTTTAAAAAGAAAAAAGATTTTAACTTTTCTTTAAAATAAGTAAAGATGGAGCCTGGCACAGCTCAGCAGGTCGAGAGTCTGGAAAACTGGAATTTCAGCTATATTTCTCATTCCCAGGTTTGGAAAAAGAAGGATTTAAACCCACAAGACAGAAAGTTTTAAAGGCCAAGAGAGGAAGATAACATTCTGGGGGGGCGATCGGAGGTATTTTCCAGACATACCTTCACAGCAAGAGCTGAATGGAAATTCCTCAGATAACATTGTTTGGGGTGGTGGGTAGGGGTTGGATTTGAGTTTGCTTTTCAGTTGCCCTCCGCCACCTGAAAAAGAGACCTACAATGCAGAATATCCTACAATTTCCTCAGCTGAACCTGGAAGCAATTGGGGGAAATGGTGCCACCTCTCTAGAGTTGCCATAATTCTCTCCCACAAAACCGGGACAGATGTATACTTGACAAAAATCGGGCGGGTTATCTACAAAATAGCCTTTGTAAAAACAAACATAATATAATGACAGCTATAAAACACTTTCACATTAAATATATCAATGCATAAATTCATTTATTTACAACAGTTAATTGTTACTGTAGGATGGCCTGTTGTACTTCTGAGAAGTCATGCTGTGGTCAACTCTTAACATCCTCAGTTCCAGGAAACACACTGGTCACACTTATCGGGTGGTGGTGTGAGGCAAGGAGGTTAAGATTGGTCTCCAGGTATACTCCAACTTCAATGTGGCAGGAAATCGCTCATTTGATGGCGAGAGTTCGAATTTATTTTAATGGTGTGTTATAATACACAATCAGTAAATTTTAAAAATCCTGGACTTTAACATGATTCTTATCAAACTGGCCGGGATAATTTTTCTGACCTTGAATCCAGGACAATCCCAGTTTTCTGGGACGTATGGCAAGCCTACACCTCTCCAAGGGGCCATTTTTTGCCTCCAGGTCAAACCCTTGCTTTGCATTCAGTCCCAAACAGGTTTTCTCCCATCAGGTGGAACGATAGACGAGTTTGTGTTTTAAGTACAGATGTGATGCAGGTTTCTAAGACCTCAATATTTGATCAACTTTCCTTATGCCCAGTGATGCACTGCAAAAAAAATTACTACCTACTCTGTGGGCTGGCCAAATCTGTGGGTGGAGCCAAATCTGTGAGCATGGCCAAACATCCTGCATTATGGGCTATGGAGGTGGGCATTGCCAACCAAGGTTCTGCAGAACCTGACAGAACCTGCTGAAGTGTATCACTGCTTATGCTCATGATACCAGTTCTACACTCCAGGGTCCACAGGACACAGGATTATATATATATATATATATATATATATATATATATATATATATATATATATATATATATATATATATATATATATATATATATATATATATATATATATATATATATATATATATATATATATCTTAACCTATAAATCCAAGTGTTCACCGTTGGAACTGGCTATAGGTTGCTATGCGTCGCCCTACTGACCCGCACCCACCCTTCGTGCGCACGGCCTCAGCCCCACAAACGGCAAGAAAGGGAAAGAACTTCACTTCCCAACATTCCTTGCGCCGCGCCGCGCCAGAGCCAATCAGGCTGAGAGGCTCTCGCACGGCGCAGTGTTCGGAATCGCGCCGCAGCCAATCAAAACAAAACCATTTTAAAAAAACGCAGCACACACAGAAAGCACCAACCCATTACTACAATCCCCAGCATCCTGCGCGCCATGAGCACGCAGAACGCTGAGGAAAACGGCGGCCAAAAAAATTAAAAAGAAAAACAACTCACCGCGTCACAGCCAAACACACACCAGCCGGCTTTCTTTCCCTCACCCACGGCGCCTGGAGTTTCCCCTTTAATATCAGTGAGTGGGGGCTGCAACCCCCCTCTCCGCTAACTTTTCTAGGGTTGGGAGGTTTGTGGGGAGAAAAGGGGAATGTTTCCAAAACCCTTCTGGACTCTGGACACCAGAGAGAGAGGATCGATTCCCACCCCCCTCCTTAAAAAAACTCCGTCTTTTCTACTCTTTAAAAACGGAGTTGTTTTAAGGATGGGGGGAGGGAATCGATCCACTGTGCTTGGTGTCCTGAGTCCAGAAGGGTTTTGGAAACATTCCCCTTT